>JAZAVK010000015.1:0-394713 GCA_037954305.1 Neonectria magnoliae
CTTGCCGACTTGTCGAGAGGCAAAGATTACTCAAATTTCGAACATCATCATCTCAATGTAACATTTTCAGACGTTCATTCCGCGAATGATGATGAAGCGGGCGAGGGGAAGGTCACTGCTGCCTAAGGTCAGCCCACTTTTCTGCGACCACTAACACGAGGTCAGAGAACACTCCAATACCAACACAGTAACATCCACACGTCATCATCGCTTCACCTCAACTCGTCCTCAACACTAACTCACCATCGAGACAGCGCTCATTGAAGAGACGAGAGGACTTGACCGGAGACTATCCCGACCCGAAGACACCGACATGATTCTACGGAGCACAAGGAGCATCACTTCAGACCTGAGCGAGCTTCACAACCGAGCCACTGCAACATTACAGGCCTGTACCAACTCCAAGCCTTAAGTTCTGGAACGAGAATCACTGGCCGCCCTTCACTCGTCCAAGGATATCTGGGCAACGAAGTCTCCTTGAGAGCGTGGCCTGAGGACGCCAGATCTATCAGCAGCTATATAAACCGCAACGTCCGCCGTCGAACAGTCTTCTCTTTTCTTCTCTTTTCTTCTCTTTCTCATAGCACTGTGCCAGTCTACTTCCTGCACAGTCCCCAGTAAGAAAGATACAACCTACTCTTACAACCAACCTTGCTCCAACACCCATCATGGCAACCTCAGGCAGTGTCTTCTCCGAGACCCTCCAGGAGATCACCAACACCAAGCTTGATGAGTTATCCAAGAGGCGTTCTAGCTTCGAGGAGGCTAAGTCATCTCTTCTTGTCTCTGTCCAGGCCGAGGGAGATGCCGTCAAGCGCCTCGTAGCCCTGAGCGATGGCGTCAAGAAGTGCTTCTCCATCAAGCTCGACAGCACCGGAAAGGTTTCGACAGGCCAGACAAAGCACAAGCGTCTGGAGATCGAGCTCCAGAATGTCGATCGCTTCCTGGGCCAGGCTCAATGTGATCCATCCATCTCCGCAAAGATGCTGGGTGCTTGGGAGCAGTCTCTCCATCGCCACTTGGACATGCAGTCGCTTTCGTTCCAGTACGCCTCACTCTACGGACAGCTCGTCACCGAATGGCTGTCATGCGACAAAGACAATGACCCCGCTGCTGGCGATGATGTAGAGATGGCCGAGGCGTTCGAAGATGTTGGCAGTGCGGAGAAATTGGAGTCGAGAATGGAGTGGGAAAAAATGGTGTTCGAGCCAGCCAATGTGGACGAGACCTCACTCAAGCGCTATCTTGATGGCCTTTTTGGGGTCGACGATGACGGGAAGAAAGCTACCTACAATGCTCTGAAGAGACTTCGAGACGCTGTGCACTGCTTTGAGTCGCAGATCTCGACGCCGAACCAGTTCAACATCCACACTCTGAGATGGGTCATCCGAGGTCTCCACTCATCCGACCTACTCTCCGATGAGAAACGAGAGGCGTTGAGTGATTTCGAGGGAAACAGTGTCATCCTCAACGAGATTGCAGACGTGCTGAACATGCGCATTAGTGCTCTGAGCTCCTGGACTTGGAGCTCGGAGGCCGGGGTTCCAGTGGAGATGCGACGAAAGATCAGTGGCATCTACAATATCCACATGCACGAGGACCTTCTCCAAGCAATCTTCCTCCATTACATTGGCGTCAAGTGGAGTGTCTTCTTCAAGAGAGCCTTCACAAACTTCCGCAATTCTGATGGGGCGTGGAAGTCACCACGCCAGGAGATACCGAAGGAAGCCAAGCAGCGACTCGGGTATTATCTCGGACCCCTCAAGGATTCCCCTTGCCTTCAAACCTCCCGAGCTTTGAAGTATAACAACAATTACTTCATGGCTCAGCTCATGGACTACGAGGAGGAGACTACAGAAACCGCAGATGGGGAAGAAGAGGCGGATTATGAGCGGACCGTGGGCGCCGGCGTCAAGCGTAAGGAGAGAACGAAGCAAACGGCTAGAAAATCGACTGGAGGCAAAGCGCCTCGGATGCAGCTCATGAGTCAAGCTCCTCGAAAGTCTGTGCCAAGAGCCCGCGCCCTTCCTAGTGTAGATGAAGAGGACGAGGATGATGAGGATGATGAAGAGGAGGAAGAAGAGGCAAAGGTTCGGAACCCCATGGAACTCAAGCAATCTTTGTTGCACTTGCTTTCGACTGAAGTCACCATCAACACGCGTCTATACGGTGAAATGACCGCCTTTCATTCCGTTTTTGAGAGCTGGAACCCCATCCTTCCCCACGAGACAATTCGCACGGTTCTTAAGTACTTGGGCGTGTCTGAGACTTGGCTCGGGTTCTTCGGCAAGTTCCTGGAGGCTCCCCTGAAATTCGTCGACGACGACAAGTCGACCCCAACACGCAAGCGGCGCCGAGGAACCCCAGCGTCGCACGTACTCAGTGACGTTTTTGGCGAGACGAGTCTCTTCTGCCTCGACTTTGCCGTCAACCAGTCAACTTCTGGGAACGCTCTCTGGAGGATGCATGATAACATCTGGTTCTGGTCTCGGGACCACAACGTCGCGGTGAAAGCCTGGAAGACCGTGGAGGAATTCACGGCCGTGACCGGCACGGAAACCAATCCAGCAAAGACTGGTACCGTTCGCGTCTCGAATAATCCAAAGCAGACGCTTCCGACCGACAAGTCTCTTCCGGAAGGCGAAATCCGCTGGGGATTTCTGCGCTTGTCGCCACGGACGGGTAGATTTGAGATTGACCAGACCATGGTCAACTCCCATATCGAGGACTTGCGCAAACAGCTTCAGGACAAACGCAAGAGCGTCCTTGGCTTCATCCAGGCCTGGAATACGTACGCCACAACCTTCTTCACCTCCAACTTCGGCAAGGCTGCCAACTGCTTCGGTCAAGAGCACGTCAACAACATGCTCGCCACGCACGAGCGACTTCAGCGGAAGATCTTCTCCACGTGGCCGGAAGAAGGCGACGCGAAGGGGTCTAGCGTGGCGGATTACCTGAAGAAGGCGCTTAGCCAGCGCTTCGGAATCAACGACATCCCCGACGGCTACCTCTACTTTCCAATGGAGCTGGGAGGCCTTGACCTGCAATCCCCATTCATCTCCCTGCTCCAGATCCGCGACGAAGTGCCCAAGTCCCCCTCCGAGCTTCTCGACTCCCTCGAGCAGGCCGAGCGCGACGCCTACGAGCGCGCCAAGCTGGCGTTCCTCGACGGCAGCATCAAGCATAAGCGGCGCAGGCTCGACGATCCAAACTGGATGCCCAAGTCGACACACGATCGTGAGACCTTCATACCGTTCGACGAGTACGTGCGCCACCGAGAGGACTTCTGCTTTTACTCCCCCGACGAGACGCGGCTGCACGACGTGTTCCGCCAGCTGATGCAGCGGCCCCGAGAGAAGAGCGTCGCTTCCGACGATAGCGAGGTCTGGACGGCGCACAACCGACTCGGGGGGCAGTCGAACCCACGAGGCATAACGAGTAATTGGTACGGCATGGAGCCTTACTGGCGCTGGGTGGCCATGATGTACGGGCCTGAGATCGTGGACCGCTTCGGTGGACTGAGTATTGTTGATCCGGGATTGTTGCCGATGGGGATGGTCACATTGTTTAGGGACAAACGAGTGAAGTGGCGAACCTGAGGGAGATATTTATCTCAACTACCGCGCAATCTAAATTAGTTTTCACCGTTGAAGTAGTATACAATGTCCCCTGTCGGTCCAGCGTAATCAAGAAAACTCCAGCAGCCCAAAAACCATGAGCGCTCCAGATCGTGTCGGTTCCTCTCGCTGATTGTTCTCTCTGCGAAGCTGCGCTTCAATCCCTCCAATTTTTTTCTGCGTGCGGTTGAACCAGTGCAGTACAAGTGTGAGATAAACTGGACGCGCGGCTAGAGCGAAGATGCCGAAAATTGTACAAGTAATCTTCGCCCCCTTGTTGGAGGCAGCCACGGCCATCAAAAAGTTATAAAACGCACTACGGATAAGCGTTAGCATTTTGCAAATTCCGGTGCTCAAACCTCCAACCCACAATATTACTACATTACGTGGGATGGCCGTCTTCTAGCCTTGATCACGATCTTGGCTTCGTCAAGGTATCTTATCATGCCAGCCAAGTAGCGGAATGCGTCATGAGATTCGGAGCCCAGGGCTGCCACATCTTTAGCAATGGATTGGCGCATGAACTCTGTCATTTTGATACTGTGAGAGGGTCGTCCATCCGTGGTTATGTGTGCGGAACTTACCTCGGATGCATTGGATGATTCCAAATCGCGAAGTGTACTTGTGATGCGCTCGGAAGCCTCCAAGTAATTCTCCAAACAATCATTCGCCAGGCTTTGGTCCGTCATATACAGTATCCAGATGGGATAGTTATAGTCGGAAGGGGATGACTCTCTGAGAATCTCTTCCACAGAGCCTGAGAGCTCGGAATCGCTGTCGTCCGTGTTGACGTCGCTGGTGTCCGTGGTGAAGTCGCCGGCGCCCGTAGTGAAGTCTGCGGGCCAACGTGAGTAGCAAACGAGGTCCTTGTCTTTGAGCCCCTGGGCTTGTTGGGAATAGATCTTGTTCATCATGGACTGCTCCATGTAAGGAAATATGTTGGCTGGCAGCAAAGTAAAAGTCATGAGGATACAAAAGAGAAGACCGTGGGAGTGGGAGGGAGTTCGACCCGGGCTTTGTTTAAGGCTTCCGGTTTCTTTGTCCGCGATCAGACACGCCCTATCATGTGATATCCATGGCTTCAGCCATCCCACGTTTACTGCGTCTGGATGCGTTAAGCGTCTCTGTCGGTGAATTATTATCAAATGTGATAGATTCTATAACCCCCAAGTGTGGTCCGCTATAGGCTGACTGGAACACTAGTATGGTTTCCAAGATCAGAGGCAAATAACTTCTGGAGGCCTCTAAAGTTGATGTGCGGAGAAACCCAAGGGATTGACATTATGGTTATCGCAGATGAAGTTAACTGGCGGCTTCCAGTTCAACGTATTAAATCAGGGAACCTCAGCAACTCGTCATGGTCAAACTTGTTTGATACATAAAGACTCATGCTTCAACGTACTCCTAGCCACCACCAAGTTATCATTAAGTGGTTTATTCACAAGCAGGGTACCGTACGAAACCGCATCGGCAGGTCTCAACGGGTGTCACTCTCCAGATAAGCTAAAATCATGCTTGACAGTTCAGCCCCAGTAGTGTCTAGTCCTGTTCTTAAATTAACAACGCCCAGCAATCGGGCACCAAGGCACGTCCTTGGGTGGCTTTGCCGCTATCATCTTTAGCAAAGCGCTAAGGCCCAGATCGGCTGCGTATGTTGACGGTTATCCGTTGACTGTTCGATGTGGGCTGGGCGCTAAAGGTATGATCCTAGTGGTGATTCTACCTCTAGGGTTGGGATTGATCGATTTCCTTCGCGCCACGAAGTTATGCAAGGTGACCAGGTGTTAGTAAGGCTCGTATTGGTCGATGATGAGACTTCGGTGCTGTGCTGCAGTTGCGCCGATCTGCTTCCACTCAGACCAAGAGTTGCACATCGAAGCAGGCAAGGTTTGTTTGTTCTTCAACAGGGCAATTGACGGATAAGTGGAAGGTCAGACGGAGTGGATGCTGCTGTTTGTTTGTGATAATACGTGCATGCCAAACTTTGAACATATACTGTTTCTCATCTGTATAAGGTCCCCTTGCCGACTAATCTCTTGCAAGTTGTGATGTCCCGTTGCGAGGTTTGATCCTTGATTCCCTGAGCAACCCGTTTGCCCTGGACTACAGATTGCGCTTCATTCCAGACGACACACGCTTACCAGCCATTCTGGGGCTTGATTCATACATAAGGACAATTCTGCCCCAAAACAAACCAAGTGATATATTTTGGTGCTGAGGTCTCCCAAATGTCATGCGCTTCCATTGACTCCCACGCCACCCACTGGTTGAATTTGTTCCGAGCAGTGTGATATGTCATTGATCGTCGTCCCTACGCAACAGCTTGTCCACTTTGTCTCGTAGCTGGAAAGTGAGAAATATACTTCTCTTGGCTTCGGGTCTTGGTTTGCCTCCTTGCTTGGACGTTGGACTTTGCGCATTCGTTTTGCTCTGGGTCCTGTTGCAACGAGCCGCGATGGCAAGCTTAACTAAAAGCGTCTCCCCCAGTCCTTCTCCAGTCTTGGATGAAATGGTGAAAACCAGCGACGCGATCTTTGGCACAACCCAGGCTGACTTGGGTCGCTCTATCGACTCACCTATGGCTCCACGCATGGCCTCGACGAATTCGAAGGAATCCGATTGGTAGCATCGCATGCTGCTAAAAGCGCTTCACTTTCTCGCACAAGTCTCTCTGTCCATGAGCTTCTGGGTGGTTCGGTGGGACAGAGATACATGCCATACTCGATGCAAACGGGGGTGTTCTCGATGTGGATATGTTTTTGGGCTGTGGCGTGATGCCGATACTCGGCGTTTTGATACTCGCCATTAATATTAGCAATGACATCATCCCGTAAAACAACAGAAAGTAACCGAGTGGGATGATATTTGCATTATTGGCCCCGGAATTGCAACACCCCGAAAAATAACTCAAAGAAGCAGGGACTTGGTGGTACTTATCTCTAGTCCAACACTGTAGGAAAACAATACGTATTCGACTTGCACATTGTATTTCCCCCAGCGCTACCCTCAATCCTTTCGACGGCATGGCGTCCAGCGACGAGACTGTGCCAAGGCTGACAGCCCAGTCTAACAAGGCCAAGCTTGAAGTAGCGATTGTTGGAGGTGGTATCGCAGGCCTGATCACAGCGATTGCGCTCCTCAGACATCCAGGAGTCAGCGTCCAGATCTACGAGCGCGCCAAGGAGTTCAAAGAAATCGGGGCCAGTATCGGCCTCGGTCCCAACGGACTCAGGTCTCTGGAGAAACTCGGCGTCGAGAACGCGCTCGAGGAGGATATCTCCCAGCGTCAAAAGTCAGATTGGCCTATGATATATCGGCACTGGAAGACGGGAGATATCATTGACCACGACGTGCACCACAACGTCAAAACCAAGAAGCACTCCACCACGCGCTTTCACCGCGTTCATCTTCATCAAGCTCTGCTCGAGAACGTCCCGAAAGAGATTATCCACCTTGGCAAAAAGACAGTCGATGTCAAGGCAGACCCTGATAAAGGAGTCACGGTGTATTTCGCAGACGGATCAACTGTAGAGGCAGATATCTGTATTGGAGCCGATGGCATTCACTCTGTATGCAAAGCCTTGATTTCTTATTCTCAGCCAAGGCACTGACTGACCTGAAAGAATAGAATGTTCGAAAGACTTTTGTTCCTCAGCATACCCTTCACTGGACCGGTTGGGTGGCCCTCCGCGCGACTTTCGAATCTTCTCGTCTCGGTGACCTTGACTTCCCAGAGGACGCGGCGCATTGGGTAGGTCGAGGCTTTAATTCCCTTCTTCTTTCACCTGAGCTGTCAGGCCTCTGCCACCCTGGGTGATTACCTCCTACTAATAACATTCGGTGCATAAATAGATCGGCCACGACAGAAACTTCTTCCATTCCCGGCTAGGTAACTACAATCCCCCTACGTTAGACGAAACGACACCAGCTGAACCATACTCTTCTTTTTAGGCAAGGGTCTTTTTACCACCGTTGGCGGGTTCCACGCGGACCCTCTCGATCCAAACGCTCCTGGATCTGACGCGAAATGGGATGATCTTGGGAGTGTGGAAGACTTCAAAGAGCTATACAAGGTAAAAGCCCCTTCGGCTACTGCAATTACGGATAACTTGACTAAAAGTCTTGTCTTCACAGGACTGGAACCCTACGGTTCGCGCTTTCATCGAAGCGTGCCCTTATGTCCGGCTGTTTCCAAACTTCGCCGGTGCCGCTCTAGAGACATGGTCGTTCTCCAACCGGGTTACGCTTGTCGGCGATGCTGCGCATACTCACGGCGGTGCGTTCGCAGCTGGCGGATCCCTCGCGATAGACGATGCCTATGCCCTGCATCTCGCCCTCAACCACGTGTGGCCAGCATCCTCCTCACAGTCAGCGAAGCCAACGAAGGCCCAAATTGCTGAGATCTTTTCCGTCTACGAAGCGACTCGGAAACCGCACCTGAACAAGGTCTTGGGGATCGTCCATAAGTCCTTGGCAGGCCAGAAGGCAGACATTGAAAGGGGCAGGACTGAGACCGACGAGCAACTTCGAGAGCGCGTGCGGCAGAGGATGGACCCCTGGTGGATCAGTGAGCATGATGTTGACAGTGCATTCCGGGAGGCAACTGGCAAGATTGAAAGTATTGCGAAGTTGTAGAGCAATAGAGCTAAGAAAGAAGAGGGTGGTCTAGTCGCTACATCCACATGCTCTTTGATCGATTCAACGTACTGCCATAGTATTTCCACTTACGCGAGTAAAATCATACAGTTCAATAGGCGGTCGCTCAAGGGGCTCTGGTCGTCGGCGTTGACGGGGAGGCGACGAAAGGCGACTTTGTCAAATCCGTCGGCGCGAGCGAGTACATAGACTTCACGGCCACTCCAGACCTTGTCCAAAGGTCCTTGAACTCACCAACGGCGGAGCCAAGGCACACTTGGTCACGAACGAGCGAAATGATACTCAACGCATGCATTGCAAGACATTCAATTTGGTATGATATAATACGTTAACTTTTGACTCACCACTTCACATTGTAGACTGTTAAGCATTGCTCAAGTCCAAGCGAAGAACGAAGCACCAGCCATGTACATGACGGAGTCCCACCAGCTCTGAAGGTGCCAAGTAATTCCCGTGTTCGTGACTGAGGACGTACTCAAGCGCAGACGCAAATTTCTGGCACGATCGTAGTCGAGCGAGTCAATGGCCATGATAATCTTGGGCGCCTTGGAGAATGCCGTCGGGAAGTTGAAGACGCTCGAGTTCTCAGCCTGTGGCTTGTCCCAGGGACGAATATCCTGGGTGCTGAACTTGCCGCTGGCGACTCCAGCCTGGTCGGCTGGGTAAGCCAGCCAAGTGACGCCGGCACTGTACAGGATCGAGTCGGACCACGAGTCGACGTGGATGGTGAAGCCCGCCTTGTCGATGTCGGACGGGTACACCTTGATGCGCCAGTTCTTCTTGTTGTCCATGTCCAGGCACTGCAACCAGGTGATGACCTTTGGCGGGGCGTTGAAGGGCTTCGCAAAGTTGATGCGCTTCGACTGTGTCAGCTGCGGCTGGTTCCATGGGCGCGTCTCCGTGGTGTTGTAGACGCCCGTCTGCATGTAGCTGAAGCGCGAGCTCTTCTCCAGGTACGTCATGGAGGCCGAGTAGAGCGTGGTGTCGGCCCAGCTCTGCAGGGATGCTTTGAACTTCTCCGTCGTTGCCTCGCTGGTGAGAGCCCTGATGCGGATGTTGGCGGCCTGGCTGATGTCGAGCGACGTGATGCCGACCGGGATCTCCGGAACCGCATCGTACTTCTTCTGGTAGTAGATGACCTTGTCGTTGTTGAGCTGCGGCTTGTCCCACGGGCGGATCTCCATCGTGTTGTACTGTCCAGCATCGAAAGCGTCAGCCGGATAGCAGAACTTAGCGTACGCCTTGTCCGGGGTAGACAGCTTGGTGTTGTAATTGGTGCCCTTGCCATTGGTGGTCCAGCTGGCGGGGAAGTAGTACAGCATGATGCTGTCCGGATCAAAGTCCGTGGCCTGGGTATCCTGGAGCGTGTAGAGCGTGAACATGTTCTGGTCAACCTTGGGCTTGTCCCAGTTGTTAGGGGGGCCTCCAAGGTCCTTGTAGACCTGGTCCTTGTTCCATGGAATGTGGGCATACGGACTCTCGTGCTCGTGGACGGCCCCAAGTGCGTGGCCAAACTCGTGGAGAATGACGGAACGGATCTCATCTTCCGACTTGTTGTCATTGATCCAGCCCAGGTTCATCGACGGCCGGTTCTGGGAGCTGAACCAGGAAGAATCTGTCCCCAGATAAGACCAAGATCCCAAGCCGGGGTTGAAGGCGACGAGAATGTCCAGCTCTCCCGAGCCGGGAAAGGTGAACTTGATGTTGGCGTACTGACACCACTCGGGGGCATACTTCTTGACTTGATCCTGAATGCCAGTTAGTGAGCGACTCGATGATGCCACGGCTAATTCGACTAACCTTCTGCCAAGTAGAGCCTCCCTGGAACCCAATCTTGAGTTCACGACCAGGCAGCCAGAAGTTCCTAGTCATCATAGCAAGGCCCAGAGGTCCGCCAGGCGCAGTTGGTGCTGGGGGCAAGGTGAGCGACCCATTGCGGGGGTTCTCCTTGACGGCCTTGGAGACGCTCTCCTTGGCGGGGATGTCATCCTCATCGTTCACACCGAGAATCTTGGTGAAACAGATGGGTCCGTAGGAGTCCATGATGGAGAAAATGGGTTCGAAGCAAGTGATTCTAACAAGGTCGTCTGGTGGATTTGGTAGGTTTGTCATGGTTCAGTCCTCCACGCAGTGAAGAGCACGTCTTTATAGTTGAGACATCTGGATCAGGAGCTCCATAAAGGGCAGTGTCGGTGGCCATGTCGTGGTCTTCCCGTTACGAAACCTGTCAGCAGATCAGATTTCGGCCGTGGTCTAGATGAAGCCCATCAGCACAGTGGCTTGCTGAAACACAGTCCTACTCCAAAGACCGGTGAGCGCAGTGGAGAGCGCTGTTCCAGTCGATCCATGAGGCTTCGTGGGGTAAGCGGCGATCAACAGCCATCAGAAGCAGCCGTGATACTAATGATTGGTGAGCGATGGCCTCGACTGAGGTCCATGCATGGTCAGCTACTCACTAGTGAAACCCCGACACAGCAGCTGAAGCCTGTGGCGTTAGCTATCGACGCAGCCTCCCCACAACACGATGATGTACGTCATGATCCGTCTATGCAACGACGTTTGTGTACGCGGCCGCAGCTCCGATGCAACATACCGGCGATTAACTGGCCCACTACGTCGATCAACTGTGCTGCTGTACGCCGCAATAGTTACATGCTCAACGGAGATTCCCGTAACGAAACGACCCTTGCTTGAGACATCTCAGAGTGGGTTGTGGGTTGCGAGTTGACTAGAAAACCGCACCAGCTTCGTTTACCAGACAAGGCAACATACCTTTGACAAGCTTCTTGATGGAATAGCCTAGCTCTGGCCACAAGAAGCCCGCTATGACAGCTTGCCCTCTGTACAGCCTCATGCCACATAGTCTACCCGCTAGATAGTGCCGTGGTAATTGCTCCTGATCGAAGGAGGCTTGGCTTCCGGCAGGTGTGAGGGTTATAAAATGGGCCTGTAGCCGTTGCCCAATCCCGCCTCTACGATCGCTTCCCTACCCGATGGGAGGCTTGAACTTTAGATAGGAAGCTATTGGATGCTAGACCTCAACGAGGTGTAGTTGCAGGAGGAATGCCGAGCCAGGCCGCTAGGAGAATTATAGGTTAGTGCTAGCAGCTCGTATCCGCAGGCTAGTATTAACCTTCTTTCTTTTTTTCAAGCAAAAATGTGCTCTACGGCATCCAAGCATGCTCTCCAAGATCGCACTTGGAGGGGGGGAGGGGGGATGTGCTCATTTATAGCCAAACCGTCGTGTCAGTATGGTTTAGCATTGCCCATCTTATCACAAGGGGGCGTTCTCTGGTTAGAATGCATCTGCGCAAGGCTGATTCAATCAATCCATGGACCCGGTCTCACTCCATCTGTTAGGCCGCTTGTCGCCGTCCGAAACGCTGTGATTGAGATCTGGTCTGGACATTATCAGGGACTCGCTCAGTACTATCAACTTTGGCCTCAACCAGCGCGTGCTGTTACAACCACGTTAGGGGTTTCTGCTGCATGTCATCTTGGTATGTTTCGTACTCGGCACAGAAAGACAGACTGCTCACACAATCCAGGAATCCCCTCCCAAGCTATTAACTGAGTTTTCGGAGTACTGCGATTTTGTTGACCAGTTTCTTAGTAGCTTTGACAGTGGACGAACGAAAATGTACAGATTCAACAGTGCAGGGAGTTGAGCAACGAGAGACCAATACACCTCGCGGAGGACGTGATGTCCGACCTGTCACTGCTCCACAGCCTGATTATACAATTCTGTCAGTGGCCACACTCTACGACCCAAGCCCATTGCGAAGGTCAGAACTACTCTCTTCATCTTTTTTTATTTCTTATAGTCCACAATTTCATATTTTTTTTATTTTTTTTTTTGCGCGTTTTAACACGTTTACGCCAGGTCACGACATGACCCGCGCTCCTTTAGTTCCCTTAGAGCATACAAAGCTGCTTGTTTGGTGGCTGACGTGTCAATATGACAGTCAAGTTTAATAGATCGCCGAGCTTCAGTGTTGACGATGATGATAAGCTTTCAATGTCGAGAACTATGTTTGCGTTTGAGAATTTGGATTCAAACAGATCGGAGAATGAGAGCCTAGCGAGTGGTGATGACGCATCACGCTCAACAATCTTTTGTCTTCTATCAAATTCTTTATACCGAAATTCCATCGACCTAAATATAGCGTGACAGATAAGACGCAGTTTTCTGATTATTTTTAAACCATCCATTTTCCTTTGCTGCGGTATTTTCTCACCAGGGTATTCCCTTCTCACTCAGGTAGTACATCTCAACACGTAAATTGAAGCTGCAGGATATTGGCTGGCTACGAGCTATACCAGCAGCCGATGAAGTCCTGCAGCTGGCTAGTGACTCTCAGCGTTTCTCCTTACCACAGCTGCTAAACTCATCTTTTCGTACATACATCGGCTGCATGAGGGTACACTAGGCCGCAGCAAGTGAATGGAGAATGATATCGGTCCACTGTCTGGGATCTCAACTGAAGTATTTAGGTTTCATATCGTGCTGTGGATAATTAAGCTCATTAGGAAGAAAGAGAGTACTCATATTATGCGAATGACGAAGCCAGCTGAGTTTCTAGACAAATATTCGGCCCGGCGCGGCCGATCTATCAGGCACGCCACGCGATATGGGAGAATTCAAGGCATTGGTCAATATAGCCCCAAGGTTGGAGGAACTGCATGCTTCATTGCAGAAACTAACGAGCATGTCTAAATAATACTAGCATGCAACTAATTATATTGTGAATTCCGAGACTCTGAAGCCGCTATCTTGTTTACAAAGTCTCTTCTAATCTAATTTGTTCCAGTACTTAACATTGGGTAAACCCTCTCTTGCTTCCAAATGCAACTCAAACACTTGCAAGTGAATCAGCATTCTGCCCAACGGTAGCAGGCGTAGTAGTTATATCATTGTAGTCCGCCGAGCAGAAGTAGTACCAGCCAATTCCATGGCCAGAAATGGTCCGGGCGTAGCTGGTCAACAGAGCGGCAGAGGCAGTCTTGCCCTCGAAGTCTTGACCGGTGAACCTATTGACGATGACAGCGCCCTGAGACTCGTAGCCGCTGGGGAAGTTGGCGTCCAGGGTCTCTTGGCCCTTGTACTGGGGCAGATTGGCGCAGTTGAGGCAGCTCTCAAAAGCGACAACGATGTCGCAGATGCCGTAGTACTCTTCGGCAGCCTTCACGCCAAAGTTGCAAATGGTGGTGATAGAACCCTTAAAGGCCCCGCGCGCAAATGTGATTGCCTCGTTGAGATAGTCAAAATCAGCGCTGGACTCATCGAAGAAGATTCCGTGGATTCCGATGTCTGCATCTGAATATGACGCCCAGCTCGCGTAGTTGGTGATGTTGGCCTTGAGCTCGTCCATTGGCGACGTGGCGTAGTTGGTTCGGACGTAACCGACGGTGTTGACGTTTTTGTTCGCATTCAGCTGCGACACGCCGCTAATGACGTTGATGTCGTCATTGCCGGGCTTGCCGCTCAGCCCTGGGCCGTTGTGAGGGTTGACGATAATGGTCCAGTCGATGTCGGCGTGAGCTTGGACAGCTGTAACAACGGGCTTCCAGTTGGCGGCATTATCGTTCCACTCGGTGGAAGGGTAGACGTAAAGGGGAAGCAAGATCCCGGTGGCAGAAACAGAGCTGACAAAGCTAGCCAGAGCACCGAAGGCGATGGATGAACGCATGGTGGGTGGGTGTGTAAGTGAGAAGATATGCGATTGAATGGAATAAAACAGGGTGATCGCGATCTCACCATAACAGAAGCGGCGCCCGTAGAGATCTTATAGTTCGTACGGAACTAAGTCGACCATTTGATGTGTAATTGTCTTACGAAAGACCGCATGATCCATGTCACGAATCCTACATGGCATGATTGTGAGACACTGGGCAAGATTTGGTTGTTCCTGCGGGATTTGAACAGCCGAGGGCGGATATAACAAGGAAGCCTCGATTTAAATGACACGAGGCTAATTGAATGTCTCTGACTGGTCCTACCTTGAACGCTGCTGGCTATCCGTTTAAATGCTATAAGGCTCAGTGCAAGACTTGGGGTAGCGTGCCCAACCTTGCAATAGACCTTCCAGCCGTTGGGCCAAAAACACCAAACAATTCCAATAAGCAATTATGACTTGTCTTCTGGAAGCCTTATTAGTCATCACTTTTTGACCTATAGGGTAGGGGGGATTAATCCTCCAAAGCTTCTGATTGAAAAGTCCTTCCGGCTTACTTAAAGCTTTTATAAGGGGCTGGCCGTGGGCTCGTTGCGGGCTCGCCGTGAGGTCCCAACTCCTTATTACCCGTTGTGTTGCGTAATTTCATAACGCAGCTTACTGGAATTGGTTGATCTTTTAGCTTAATAGCTGGATTGATCTCTCGCAAGTTTGGGCACGCTACACCAATCCTGACAGCTTTATATGTCTCTAGAAACTGAGTTAGTTATGTCCAAACATAGGAATCATACCGGGAAGTATGATGGTGCTGCGTGTGGAAAATCCTCTCGGATGCAGGTCAAGATTGTTGTAACCTAGTTGGTTGTTCTTAATTACAAGGTCTCCTTAACGGTACCATCCCAACTTTATGGTTATCTTCATTTGACCGTTTTCTTGTTAGATTTCGCCTTTATACCCTTGCCCGCCAGCTTCTTCTTCATCTCCCGAAGGCGGGTTACAGCTCTCTGCAAAACGAATGTGGCATATTCACCGTGGCCCTCCATGTCTTGACTGGCTCGCTTCTTAATATCCATATATTCAACCCTTTCTTCCTGTTGTTCCCCAATCGGAACAATCACGCCGGCGTATCGGCAGAGAATTGTATTAAGGATTATGCGACACAACCTGCCATTGCCGTCCTGGAAGGGGTGAATGGATACAAACTCGAGGGAATATTTTGAAGCAATGGAAAAAGGATCGATGGCATTCTGCTTCTCGGCGTTCGCTAGCTCTTGTTTGAGATTATCACACATCTCCTTCATCTTCGCTGGAACAAAGTTCGGGACTGTAAAGTTCGTTGTTCCGGCACCGACAACGACAGTTCGATAAATGCCGCCATATTCCTCTGGCGGGACGTCTGGCATGTCTGGGTCCACGATCGGGACGCCCTTGGTGAGTATTTTGTGGGTTTTTTTGATCAAGTCTTCTGTGAGATCTTGCTTTTCGACCACGAATGCATGAATAAGGTACTGGAAGGCTTTTGCATGCTGGACAATCTCGTTTCGTCCTCTAAGAACGTATTGGGCGGGCAAGTTGCGAAGACCTGGTTGCTGGCGATGAAGATCAAGCAGAGCATGTTGGTAGGGGATGTCTCTCTCAGAAATGGGGCCGAGATCTTCTCCAGCAAAGATTCTCTTGCACAGTTGGACGGTGATGTCCCAGCCGAGGCCAGCTCGCTCGATCATGTTGCTGCCAAAAATGGCTCGTACCATCGTCTCTTGGATTTCGTTCGCGACAACTTCTTCCTGGTTCTCGTCGGTGGAGGTGGTTTGAATGGCGTTAATCCAGTTGGTAGCTTTCTCAAACAATTTTGACGGGTCTTGGTCGTATGCGTACTGACGATAGACGTCATCGGCGCGAATGGTCATCGACATCTGCTCCTTCTGATGGGACTGGGTTGGCCATGCTTTGGAGATGGTACTCCGAAGACCTTGAACCATCATGGCTCGTTTTCGAGGACTGGACGACGGCGTGGAGGAGGAGACTGAGGGGGGTTCAAGGTTGTCGAAAGCGTCAACAAGGGATTTGCGCTTGCCTCTGATTTGGATGGGAGAGGACATGATGGGACACGGCCGATGCTTCGGATTTTAAGAGAGAGAGAGAAAAGAAAATGAACACAGAAGGTTAGTGTTTGGAAAAGCTAGAGTTTGGAAAACCAAAGAACTCGCTGGAGAGATGTTGTGACACTGCAGGGAGTCATATGCTGCTACAAACTTAAATCCGCACCATTAAGGTCGCGAACTTTCCTTCCAGCTCGTTTTCGGCCGTGTACGCCTGCACCGACTTTGTTCGGGGTTCGGCCATCTACTGGGGAAGCGTCGGTCGGGTTCTTGTGGATGATGATGCGCCCAACTTTTTTCACCATTTACTCGTACCGTATCGAGCGCATGAAGAAGAGGCTCATTAAACTGAACAACCGTTGCGATGGACGAGAGCGATATGGCTACCTCATACTTGATGTTCTCCATGATGGCTCTTAATTGGGCCTAACATGAAGATGCTTGGGTGTGTGCGAGCTTCTGGGAGAATGGGGAGATGTGTTTGTATGGACTGAAGTTGATATCCAAGCTTTTCCAGAGGGGCGGGGGGATGCGAACCGACTTCCGAAGCTCTGTTCCAAACTGACTTCGCTCATCACGAAGTAATTGGTTATTAGACATGGCAGTGTGAATAAGAGTGAATTGGACGTTGAAGTCCTACTGAAATTAAGAAGAAGAAAACGCTGTCTACGGTGACTATTTGACAATGGTGTCTACGGTGCCGACCTTATCCCAACTATAAAAACTGTCCGTGTCGCCCACGGGCTCGCCCCTCCACACCCACTCATGAATCTCAGCGTCGCCGTCGTCGCCGTCGACGAGGCAGTACAGCCTGCGGGCCGGGTTCAGCGCCATGACGCTCCTTGCGGCGCAGTCGGACAGCGCCGACACCTCGTCGCCGGCCACCCACTCTCCGTCGTTGTAGTACGTGAGGAGCACCGCGTCCGAGCCCGGGTCGGTGGTCAGGACGTGGAACCCCTGGGGAGGCCGGTCGCCCGAGGTGTCGTTGAAGCCGGTGGAAAACGCGACGATGGCCGACTGGTCCGAGAGGCCGCGGGAGAGCGTCTGCGCCTCGTACACTGCCCCCCCGTTGTATGTGAGCTGCGCCAGCACGCCCGACTTGGTCTGGTAGAAGATGTTCATGCCTCGGTCGGTCGTGTTGGTGGCCCTCACGGACGCCAGGGCCAGAGACGTGTTGGTGGCGGGCGCGGTGATGTCGGTAAAGTTCCTGTCCTCCCATCCCTCCTCGTTGTCGCCGAAGAGAACGCCCCCCATGATGCCGTCCTCGGCGTCCTGGAAGAAGACGTATGTGTACAGGGTGCAGTAGGGGCATTCGCGGGCGTACGACACGACAGATGATCCGTCGGACGCGCTGAACCTGTCGGTCTCAAAGGGATAAGTCCAATCTTCCGGGCCTGAGACCTCGGTCGTGGAGATGTTGTTTCTGAACAGGGTTTTGACAGCGTTGTTTGGCGATTGCCAGTACAGATGGATATCGCGCCACTAAGAGGGGAGTTAGCGATCAGAATCATACATTGTTTCCCACCCGTCCAGCATGGCAGGGATTGACGTACGGTATCGTTGTGCCAGTAAACATCAATGGCCAAATTAGTTCCGTTGCGGACCGTGTCCAGGCTCACGCCGTTGCTGCCGTCCACCACGGGAGAAACGATCCACGCTTTTTCCGAAGAATTGTACGCCGACATGTATATGGCGAGGTTCCTGAGTTGGTAGAGAATGATGTAGTTGCTGTAGCCATAGTCGTCGGTGAAGTTGGTGGCTGCAATGTTGGTGTCTGGTAAAATGCCCGTCTTGTTGTCTTTTGTGTCGTGGGACGGACGGCCCGATCTGTTGTCGTTGGAGTCTGAAGGAGTGGAGGAATTGCCACCCTTCTTCGTCACGCCCACCACGACGCCCGCAATGACGGCGCCGGCAACTACGAGGACGACACCAAGCACGATAAAGAATGTTTTCCGGCGCAGGCCACATATCCTGGGCTCCTCCGGTGGCGGAACATATGGGGGATCGTACTTTGGGATGGGATACGGATGCGCCACCTCGGGATAGTCGCGATCGGTGGTCGCATGGCGGTTGACCTCTGGGAACTGCTGCGGGTTGTTCTCGAAGAACCGGTGGGAGCTGTGGGCATTGGTGTCCAGCTCCAGGGTGCTATAGTCGGGCTGGGGAGGCGTGGACGAGGCCATCCTGGGCCATGGTACGCAATAAGACGAGCGGGGGAATGAAACGCAGGACAGATACGAGTGATTACACAAGAAGACATGGGGGCAGTACAATACAATATAACAGAATAAAATAAAATAAGAGAGGAGAGGAGAAGAGAGGAGAAGAGGGGAGAAGAGGGGAGAGGAGAAGAGAGAACTGGAGAAGAGCAGCAGAGGACAACCAGGACGACGGACAGGGAGGGACCCGTCTTGTTTTAGAGCATCTGCAACCAAAGAGTGCAACCCAGCTTAAACCCAGCTCAACGCAGCCATATCGACCCACCGGTGCAGACGAAGCCAGGGGCCGGGAAGCCATGATTGGCGTGTTGGTTGTGCGCAGAGTGTTGGCTCTGCGGTTTTCTGCCTTGTGGTCTGTTTCAGTATCTCAGCTGTGACAAGGTCCCGGGCTCGGGTTTCTGCTGCACTTCGCCCGGGCGGCTAAGGTGGCTGTTTTTTTTTCAAGACTTAGACGGACTAGCTTCCGCTTGGCGGTTGCGTGTTGTTGCAATAGGCGTGTGGTTCGGCGGTTAAAAAGGGCTGTCGGGGTCTGGACGCTGTGGGTATTATTGCTGCGAAACGCGTATGAAGTGTCGGTGGAAGAGCGGGAGCAGAAAGAGACATCTAGGTAGTAGGAAGGAAGCGTGTGCTTAGATTTGCTGACTCTGACATAATTACCATAGCCTCCATCCGTCATCGAAGGATGGACACCTCACTCACCATCGGCAGTCAGTCTCACGGTACTTGAATAATTGAGCCAATCTAAACCTGCACGAAGTCTCCATTCTGGAATCCTACCAATGACTAACACGCACGCCCATGGCTCAGCCCGTCCACTCCACTAAGTCAAGCCCGCCAAGTTGACCCCGCCAGAGCATCGACGTCAGTGCGAGCAGAGAAGTGAGCCAACAGCCGTGATGAACTCACGGCGAACGGCCTCACTTCTAGAACCACACACAGGGCGCAGTGACGTCCCCTCGTACTCTCCTACATCCCCACCCCCCGCCAATGTCTGACCCCATCGACAAATCCCTCCTCGATCGCCTCCAGGCATTGCGAGGCGGAAGCGCAACCTCGGCGCCGCCTCAACCCACAAAGTACAGCTCGATATCCATCCCCCCAATGAGAACCGATCCCAAGACTGACCCAGAGCATCCAGAATCTCCATAGACCTCATCCAGCGCCGGGGAACGCCGACCCGCGAAGACGCATTGGCCGCCCGTCTCAAGTCCCTGCGCGACGACCAGGATGCAACCTCACCTGCGCCGTCCGCCCCCGTGAAGCCGTCGCCGAAGCATGGCTCAGGTGGCGACGACGACGACAGCATCGACGCCGTCTTCCGCACGGATGACAGCACCCTCGAGGAGCTCCTCGGCGACGTCAGCCCGGACGACGCCTTCCAGCCTGACCCGGACGATGCGCGCGTCAAGGCCCTGCTGGAGGAACTCGCCGCGGCCATTCCCAAGGACGATGAGGCTCCGAGTAAGGAGGATGCCAAGGGCGAGGATTCAGACGACTCGGACGGCGAGGCCATGAAGCGCGACGTCGACGACGTGATTGCACGGTTCCGCGACGAGCTGGAACTCGAAGCCGCCCTCGCAAAGGACGAGCCGCCCGAAGCTGATGAGAAGGAGCCTCACGACGACACCAAACCATCCACCGTCACCCCCTCCACAGAACCAGACTTCTCCCTACCGGACCTCCCGTCAACTCTCGAGGACCTCCCCGCCGCGCGGTCCGCCCGCGCAACCAGCACCGACCTGGACGACCTCACCGCGCGCATGGCGGCCCTGCGCGCCCCGGCGTCCGACGGCCTGGACCTCCCGGACGTGCCGACCGACGCGCCGTCCAAGCCCGTCAAGCGGCTGACGTCGCGCACCAACTACACCGACGACGACGTCGACAGCTGGTGCACCGTGTGTCTCGAGGACGCCACGCTGCGGTGTCTGGGCTGCGACGACGACGTTTACTGCACGCGGTGCTGGCGCGAGATGCATGTCGGTCCGCGCGCGGGCTTCGAGGAGCTGAGCCACAAGGCCGTGCAGTTCACGCGAGATAGGAAGACGGAGAAGAGGAAGGTAGCGCTAGGGGCGTGAATAATATCGTGCCAGTCTGCCGGCCCCTTAAGACTACTTGCTACTTGATGACCCTCCCAAACTCCACAACGACTACGTGCCGTTTTCAATACAGATAGACACCCCACAGACCAGACCTCGTTGTAACTCCATACCAAGTTCGTGTACTTGCTGTGCCGCATTCTGTTAAAGCAAACGATCCTCCAGTCCGTCTTCGACCACACAACAGTCCCGAGGTTGACTCAACTATTTCAAACGTCCGTGGACCTTGATCCGTTGCCTTCGTTGTTGCCAGAGCCATTCCCAGCCCCAGTCTTGCCCCTGACATCCTGCCAGGTCGCGCCGAACCGTCTCCCGGTCGAGGCCAGTAGGCTCTCCTCCTCGTCGGCCTCAGCCTGCTCGTCAAACTCATTCATGTTGACCTTGGGGGTGCGGATGAGGGCGGTGATGAACACAACAAGGAAGACGCCCAGGAAGGCGAACTGTGCCCAGAAATCAATGAGACCAAAGAATGGCCAGGTAATGGTAATTCGGTTCAGGAACGTCGACATGACAGTAGGAGTGCAGACGTCCTTTGCGTGCCTGTACTTCAACGCCTCGGAACAAGGCTGGATCAGGTCCGAGTGGCGCTCGCAGTTGGGCTGCTCTCCTGGGTAGTCTGGCGCGGTGGAACAGAAGGTCTGGGTTCCGTAGATTGAGTACTGGGGAGCGACCATCATGGCAATGCCGTAGTTGGTGGCCAGGATGATGAGTGCCAGCATAACGGTAGCAATGAGCAGTGCCTGGGGAGCAGTCCTTCCCTTACGGATCTGGAAGATGCGGACCCAAAGGAAGCGGATGCCCACAACAGCCACGCCCGAGATGGAGCTGCTGAAGAAGAAGAGTACCAGCAGCGCCATGAGGATGTAATCGACAGGGAATGCCTTGGCGGCCTTGACAAAGATGAAGTTCATGGGTTGGAAGATGTGGATCTGGCCCAGGATGTAGCCGCACTTCTGCTTGCAAATGGAATTCTTGGCCTTGTCGATGCCTGTGATGAGTATCGAGACCCACAGGAAGATGGAAAGAAGGAGGAGCAGGATACCGCCCAACATCTTGATCGGTCGGAACAGGACGCAGAGCTTGACCCAGAATTGATAGACCCGGCTTCTGCCTTCTCCTTGTGCCTCGGCGGCAAGCCTCTCCCGTCGAACCAGCGTCTGCTCCTCTCTGACGAGGGCATCCAGCTCGCGTCGGTCCTTGCGGGACATTTCCTCTTGGCGACCTGCATTGCGCAATTCGATCTGTCGCTGTCGCTCCCTGTTCTGTTCAAGCTGAGAAGCTGTCGTTTCCGAAAGCTGCGGGGCCGAGATTGATGGCGCCGACTTGATAAGTGAGATGGGTAGAAGAGCAAGTCCGGCGCCAGTGTAGACAACGTAGAGAAAGGTGCCAAGGGTCAACAGAAGACCAAGGGCAAAGGTCAAGGCCTTCTCTCCATGGTTCTGGGAGATGAGCTTCTTGAAGTAGTCCAGGTCCCAGTGATCCTTGGCGCTGTCACCGGCGGCGGGGACGAAGAAGCCAAGCAGGAAGAGGATGACCACAAATGCGATGAAGAAGAGGGTGTATTTAGCGGAGGCCCAGAAGCGACTGCCCAAGGAGCGACCCTCCTCGACCTCAGCCTCATCATATTCCTCATGCCAGAAGTAGGCAAAGGGAATCACGACGAGGCACAGCAGAGCATCGAAGCTATAGAGGCTGTAGTAGACGATCTTGAGAGTGAGGAGGATGTGGTCGATGCGCTCCGGCGTCGCCCAGTCTTTCTTTGCTCCATGGGAGACTGAGCTGGTCGCAGAAACGAGGGCAATGTCGACGGGGAGTAACAGAACGGTCGCGAGGAGAGACGTCAGGCTGACGACGGCGACGACGCTGACGATGGTGGAGCGCTCGCGCGGCATCTGCCAGGTGAAGGTGGTGATGACAGCGGCGATCAGGCAGAGCCCGACAGCGACAGCATACGCGACCCAGATGAGACTGGTCTGGACGAGGCCTGCGGCGGCCATGGTGACGAAAGGAACCAACGGGGAATGTGCGCGTGAATGGGTTCGAGGCGCAAGGGGCGGAGATTTGCAGCGCAGAGCGTCGATGTGTGTGTTTTTGTGCGGTCGAGATGCGAGACGGAGGTTTGGCGACAAGCGACCAAGAGAGACAGGCGATCACAGACCAGCCGGTGACGTCGATATTAGGCACCTGAGGAGCACGGATAGTCCGGTACTTGCGCGGTACGATGCAATCAATCGCGTAGATTGACGCACTAATCAGGCGGAATTGACTAGCGACGGGATACAGCACAAGTAGAATCCAGGATCCCGGAAGCTGTTGCAGGAGCTGGAACTGAAGCTTGCTTGCAGAAGCCGGGCAGGACGCTGCAAGTGTTTCGTGACGCAATAGACTGGGCTTTGCCGAGAATGGAGCTAGCTTCGATTATGCTATCGACACTCCTGCGGGCTTGTGCTTCACATCCCTGATTTGGTCTCGATTATCAGGCCGGGGATCTCGACGCCCTGCCGCATAGGGTAAGCCTAGCTTGCTCCGCTTTGAGCTATCGGAAGTCGGAGACTGCTTTGATCCGGCTTTGAGCTCAAGCTTCTTTCGCAGCATCAACACCATCGCGACAACAAGGGCCCAAGTCAACCCAGCCCGACAGCCCAATCCGTTTCCCTCCTCGCCGCGAAAGCATGGTCTTGCAGCAGCGATGCAGGCCTACACCGAGCTCGCGGCTCCCTCAGCCGTCACCCACGCCCTGAGCCTGCCTCTCACCTCGGCCACGGCCGCCAACCTCGTCGTCGCAAAGGGCTCCCTGCTCCAGATCTTCACCACCAAGGCCATCTCCGCCGAGCTCGACGCCCAGAACGAGCCTCTACATCCGGCCAAAGCCGAACCCGAGTTCGACGTCCGAGCCAACGACGATGACGGTCTCGAGTCCTCCTTCCTCGGCGGCGGGGAGTCGATGCTGGTGCGCACCGATCGGACCAACAACACCAAGCTTGTGCTCGTCGCCGAGATCCCGCTTGCCGGCGCCGTCATCGGCTTGGCGAGGCTCAAGACGAAGCAGACCAAATCGGGCGGCGATGCCCTCCTGCTGGCCTACAAGGCGGCTAAGATGTGCCTTACCGAGTGGGATCCTAAAAAGAACACGCTCGAGACCATCTCCATCCACTACTACGAGAAAGACGAGCTGCACGGCGCGCCCTGGGAGATCCCCTTTGGCGACCACGTCAACTTCCTCCAGGCCGACCCTGGGAGCAGATGCGCCGCCTTCAAGTTCGGGTCGCGAAACCTCGCCATCCTCCCGTTCCGGCAGTCGGAAGAGGACTTGGAGATGGACGATTGGGATGAGGACCTCGACGGACCGCGGCCCGTCAAGGAGCCCACCGCAGTCGCCAATGGAGATAGCGACAGCCTAGAAGCAGCGTATACACCGTCTTTTGTTCTTCGTCTTCCTCTGCTAGATCCCAGCCTGCTCCACCCCGTGCACCTCGCCTTTCTGCATGAGTATAGAGAGCCCACTTTTGGCATCCTCTCGTCCAGCCAGTCGAGCGCCCACTCATTTGGTCAGAAGGACCAGCTTACCTACAAGGTCTTCACTCTGGACCTGCAGCAACGCGCCTCGACTACTATTCTCTCCGTCACGGACCTGCCTCGGGATCTGTACCAGGTCATCGCGCTGCCCAAGCCTGTAGGGGGGGCGCTGTTAGTCGGCCAGAATGAGTTGATTCATGTTGACCAGTCCGGCAAGGCAAATGGCGTGGCTGTCAACCCGATGGCGAGGCAAATGACCTCGTTCAGCTTGACGGACCAGGCCGACCTAAACCTCCGTCTGGAGGGGTGTGTCATTGAGCAGCTTTACATCGAGAACGGAGAGCTTCTGTTGATCTTGAACGACGGCCGTCTTGGCATTGTGTCTTTCAGGATCGATGGCCGCACAGTCTCCGGGATTACTATCAAGACGATCGCTACGGAAAGCGGCGGTACCCTCGTCAAAAGCCGTCCATCCTGTCTCTCAAGACTAGGCAAAAACACATTCTTCGTCGGAAGCGAGACCGGCGACTCCGTTGTATTAGGTTGGTTAAGAAAACAAGGACCAGAGAAGCGCCGCAAGGCTCGAGTCATCGATGCCGCCCTGGCGCTGGATGTGGAAGACCTCGACCTCGACGACGACGACGATGAAGAAGATGATGACCTGTACGGGACGGAATCGGCAGCTACGAAGCCTACGCAGGTCCTCAACGGAACAGGGAAATCAGGCGAGCTGAGCTTCCGCATCCATGATACCCTTCTCAGCATTGCTCCTATCCAGGAGTTCACCTGCGGCAAAGCCTCTTCCCTCCCCGACAGCGAAGAAGCGACTCTCTCGCAGGGCGTCGTGGCCGACTTACAACTCGGCTGTGCCGTCGGCCGTGGCAGCGCGGGAGCCCTCGCCATCCTGAACCGACATATCCAGCCCAAGATCATAGGGCGGTTCGAGTTCCCCGAGGCGCGCGGCTTCTGGACAATGTCCGTCAAGAAGCCGATCCCCAAGGCCCTCGGCGCAAACGTAGCTGCCGATAGCGACTACGAGACGTTTGGGCAGTACGACAAGTTTATGATTGTGGCCAAGGTCGACCTCGATGGTTATGAGACGTCGGACGTGTATGCGCTCACGGGCGCCGGGTTCGAGACGCTCAAGGAGACCGAGTTTGATCCCGCCGCCGGCTTCACCGTCGAGGCCGGCACGATGGGGAAGCAAATGAGGATCATTCAGGTCCTCAAGTCTGAGGTCCGGTCTTACGACGGAGGTGAGTTGACTTCTTACCACACAGCCCTTAGTCATATTACACATGTACTAACGCACTCAGATCTCGGCCTCATTCAAATCCTACCGATGCTCGACGAGGAGACGGGCGCGGAGCCCAGAGTCACCAGCGCAAGCATCGCGGATCCCTACCTGCTCCTCATCCGCGACGACAACAGCGTCTTCATCGCCCAAATCGACAGCAACAACGAGCTCGAGGAGGTGGAAAAGACGGACACTATCCTGTCGAGCACCAAGTGGCAGGCAGGATGCTTGTACGCCGACTCCCAGGGCGCATTTCAGCCAGTTTCGAGCGACAAGGGTGTCGGGACTGAGGAGAAGATCATGACGTTCCTGCTGAGCGCGGCGGGTGCTCTTTATGTGTGTTTAGCCCCTATACGGCATTGATGAGACTTCAACTGACGGTTACAGGTTTATGCTCTGCCTGACTTCTCGGAGCCCGTGTACGTGGCCGAGGGACTGACTTATATCCCTCCCTTCCTCTCTCCAGAATACACCCACCGCCGAGGCATGGCCCGCGAGACCCTGAGCGAGATCATGGTTGCGAATCTCGGAGACTCAGTATCACAACCTCCGTACCTGATTGTAAGCAATCCATCAACACAGCAACCCTCTCGACTATCAACTAACACGCTCAGCTCCGCCACTCTTCCGACGACCTCACCATCTACGAACCCCTCCGCCACCAACCCGAAGGCACAGAGCCCACGCTCAAAGCCACCCTCTCCTTCAAGAAGTCGTCCAACTCCGTCCTCGCCACGGCCCCCGTCGAAGCCGCCGGAGACGACGCCGACCAGCAGCCGCGCTTCGTCCCGCTCCGCGCGTGCGCCAACGTCAACGGCTACAGCACCGTCTTCCTCCCCGGCCCGTCGCCCAGCTTCGTCATCAAGTCCAGCAAGAGCATCCCCCGCGTCGTCGGCCTCCAGGGCCTCCCCGTGCGCGGCATGAGCCCCTTCCACACCGAGGGCTGCGACCGCGGCTTCATCTACGCCGACGACCAGGGCGTCGCCCGCGTCACGCAGCTGCCGGCGCACACCAACCTCGCCGAGCTGGGCCTCTCGGTCAAGAAGGTGCCCCTCGACAACGACGTCCGCGGCATCGCCTTCCACCAGCCCACCGGCGCCTACATCGCCGCGTGCATGACGGCCGAGCCCTTCGAGCTGCCCCGCGACGACGACTACCACAAGGAGTGGGCCAAGGAGGCGCTCGGCATCCCGCCGACCATGGGCCGCGGCGTGCTCAAGCTCGTCAGCCCCGTCAGCTGGACCGTCATCCACGAGCTGGAGCTGGAGCCGTGCGAGTCCATCGAGTGCATGCGCACGCTGCACCTCGAGGTCTCGGAGGAGACTAAGGAGCGCCGCATGCTGCTCGCCGTCGGCACCGCCGTGGCCAAGGGCGAGGACCTGCCCATCCGCGGCCGCGTCCACGTCTTCGACATCGTCACCGTCATCCCGGAACCCGGCCGGCCCGAGACCAACAAGCGCCTCAAGCTCATCGCGCGCGAGGACATCCCGCGCGGCGGCGTCACCGCGCTGTCCGAGGTCGGCACCCAGGGCCTCATGCTCGTCGCCCAGGGCCAGAAGTGCATGGTGCGCGGCCTCAAGGAGGACGGCTCGCTGCTGCCCGTCGCCTTCCTCGACATGAGCTGCCACGTCGTCAGCGCCCGCGAGCTGCCCCGGAGCGGCCTGATCCTGATCGCCGACGCCTTCAAGGGCGTGTGGTTCGCCGGCTACACCGAGGAGCCGTATACCTTCAAGGTCCTCGGCAAGAGCAACGGCCGCCTGCCGCTCCTCGTCGCCGACTTCCTCCCGGACGGTGACGACCTGGCCATTGTCGCCGCCGACGCGGATGGCGATCTGCACATCCTAGACTTCAACCCCGACCGTGAGTCCTCTTATACATCCCTCTCCATCCTTACACATGCAGCAAACTAACCATCCCTGCAGATCCCAAGTCTCTCCAAGGCCACCTCCTCCTCCACCGCACCACCTTCTCCGTAACCCCCAACCCGCCAACATCCACCCTCCTCCTGCCACGCACTCTCCCGCCCTCGCATCCCACCCCCGACTCGCCGCCGCACATCCTCCTCCTCGCCTCGTCCTCGGGCCACCTCGCCGCGCTGACCCCGCTCCCGGAGACCGCCTACCGCCGCCTCCTCTCCGTCACGAACCAGCTGCTGCCCGCGCTGGCGACCCACGGCGGCCTCAACGCCAAGGCCCACCGCCTCGGCGACGGCTCCCGCTACGTCGGCGTCGAGGCCGCCGGCGGCCGCTCCATCGTCGACGGCGCCGTGCTGTCCCGGTGGTCCGAGCTCGCCGCCGCAAAGCGCGCTGAGATTGCGGGTAAGGGCGGCTACGACAGCGTGGCCGAGTTGAGGGAGGATCTGGAGGGTCTGCTGGATTGGAATGGGCTGGCGTACTTTTAACGGTATCTTTTTTTTTCGAGTCTTGAGATAGACGGTTCTGTTTTGATGTTCAGGGAGTCGCAAAAGTGGTTCAAATGGAGCCGCATATTAGCTGGAGCGTTTGCCATGGAGTTTACATAGACTCAGAACTAAAGCCAAGGTGCAATGCAGATGGGTTGGACTCTTTAATGAGCTGTACCAAAGGCAGACTGGCCATTAGATAAAACATATCCACAAATGCTCAAACATTCAAACTGTCGGTTCATGTGGTTTATTCCTAACATCTATCCGCTTGTAATAAGCCTCGGGGGCCAAAGGTTCCAGACTAAACCGATATACTATGAAATCCATCACACAGCTGTCAGAAATACTACAAACTCCCAGTAGCCTAAGAAGTATCCGTACCTAGGAATAACTGCGCCGCTCGTCCGGTCAGCATTATTCATCATTCTATGTATACAGTCGTCACAAAAAAGGCGTGACCGTCATCAAAAAAGTCCAGGTTACCATCAAAGAAAACGCCTGATATCTCCGAAAGTCATAACTCGCAACACGGCCAGTTTGTATCGGTTGTATCGAACTGCAGTCTATACCTCCTGCGCCTTCTTGCGACGGATGCTCCCGAAACGTCGCTTCAGGCCGTCCGTCAGTCGCTTACTAGTGGAGTTCTGACGCCCCATGTCGGTCCCGTTCGCAAAGGCCTCGGCCGAAGTGGAGACGGGATGATCGCTATGGCTCCGGTGGTGACGCCTCATGGGTGGACGACTAGTATCATTGACCCGGGTCTGCATCTCGTATTCGACGGGTTCGCCTCGAGCCAGGCGTTTCTTCTCCTTCATAGCCCTCTCATACTCGAAAGTAGGGCCCTTTCCCTTGAGATCGTCAGGGTGGTAGACCTGATGGGAAGTATCAGTATTTAAATGCATTTGTAGCATTCGGGTTTCACTCACGATGCCTTCCCAGCGCTTGTAAGCGCCACCAGCAGCATCCGGCTCTCTCATCAAGTCGGCGCCCTCTTCGTATACCATGATGTTACCATTAAAATCTTCCTGGCCGCTAGGAATGATTGCGGTGCCTTGGAGAGGTCTACCCCTGCGGAGAGAGTCTTCCAGATACTCCCTGGGTGTGGCACGGATAGCCTCCATGTTGGAGTCATGAACGGCGGCAACGGGCGAGTACATCTTGAGCCGATTGCGGCTAGCGAGAGCGGCATCAAAAGGTCCGCCATGATGGTACGTGCCGCCAATAGTGTCAAGAGCATCAATTGTGTCTGTGTGTGGAATGTTCTTGCGGCGAAGGTGTGGCGCACGGTCGGCGGCGCGGGCTTCCTTGCGGAGGATCTCAAGCGGACGGTGGGTCATATCGCCGGGGAAGCGCTGGGTGATGGAAGGGTTGCGAGAGAGATCACAGTTGCCAGTGCTGAAGCTGCGTTGGTGTCGAGGGTCGGGTCGCTTAGGCATCAGGTGTGGGACTCGTGCACTGGACGAGCGAGTGACGGCTGTGTTTGGAGGATATCGTCGCGAGTTGTGAGAAGCGTTGGGGGGGGATCGTGGAGGAGATCTTGGGGGAGAACCGGAAGAGGATTCGCCTGGCGTGGAGAATGGGTTGGATGGATGGAAGCTGGACCGAGAAGGGCTCGCCGAGGTTGGAGGGGTTGGATAGTTGCGCTGCGGCTGCTTATTGCCTGACCTTGTGCTTCTTCTGTCTTGTTGTTCCTTGGCAGAGCTAGATCGTTGGTCTTCGAGGTTGATTTTCTTGAATTGAGCGGCGAGATTGTGCGACGATGAGATTCCTGTTTCCTGACTGGGTTCAGGGTCGTTCAATGGATCAAGAATGTAGGCCTTGGCCTGTGAATGAGGGAAGACGGGTCAGTTAAATGGTCACTGACAGAGTGCAAGACGGGACGAAATACGAAAGACGGGACGAATAACAGGGCGCAGTCGTCGCTGTTCCAGGGCGACGCCAGTGGGCTTGCGCGTTCTCAGGCCCATCCCACGAGGCAGGGCGGCAGTGCATCTTGGCCTTCACAGCAGCGCTGTGTTGGCACATGCCAATGGCAGCACCGGGCGTCTAGGGATCCCGGGCGACGGGGATCCGCATTGACGCAACGCAAGGCGACGGAGAGAGAGAAAAAAGGCACCGGCTGTGTGGGTCCCTGACGTTTATGCCACCGTCGGGTGGATGAGATGACGTTGGGACGTTGGGCAGGGAAATGGTGGTGGTGGGGAGAAGAGGACGGGTTGGACGGAGATGAAAGCAGCGTCCAATGCGGAATTGATCAACGAAAGCTGTGCGACTCACCCACTGTTTATCGCTGCTCGATTCCTTCATTGTGGCAAAGGATGATGTACCGCTGATGAGCAAAGCAAGATACGGAGAGATCGATCGGTCGGTCGTGTTACTTTGGCTTGAGGCTGGCTTTTGGCTGCGCTGGAAGGCCCGGGTAGCAAGCAGCAGTGTCGGTTTTGTGGGCAGTGGCCGGTGCGCGTCGGTGTAAGGGCTCGGTGAGGCGGGGCTAAAAGTCGGGTAACGGGTATCGTGTAGTCGCGATATCCAGCAGTGGTTTGCTTGTGTCAGGATGGGTTGAGGTTCAAGGTGAACCAAGTGAAGACGTCTGCGATTTAGAAGCTCCAGCTGAAATGGCAGCGTGAACAAAAGGGAAAAAGTTAAGGGAAAAAGTTGTGGGAAACGTAGGTGGGAGGAGGGACGGGGGAGGGGTGAGCTGCAGGTCTTAAAGAAGAAAGAGGCAAGAGCAACCTGAAAGAGGCATGTGCTGGAAGGTGGCACTCCGGTGTCCGGGTCCGTACCTTAGCTTTGGGCATGGAAGGTACAGTAGACTGCGGCACGGCAGGTACGGCCAGGTCAGCCTTCGACCCGATCCATTGTCAGTCAGTTCCTCCACCAGGGGAAAGCTCACAAAGCTGGAGCTTGGTTCCTCGTGACACTTCCACTCCACATCCTCCACATCCATTCACATCCACATCAGCCATACATAACCAGCTACTGCTTCGTACTATCTATCACACTTTGCCCACGCGCCCTCGCACGCTCCCTCGCAAACACGCACTTGCTGCTCCACGGCCACGCCGCCCGCGCCATAAACGACGGTCTAGTCCAGTCCCGTGTATGTCTCGCGCGGGGGAGGGGCTTCCTGGCTGAAGGAGACTCCTCGCCAGTTCTAGCCCTCGCCAGTTCTAGCCCTCGCTCATCAGGTACCCGGCAGGGGTTTATTAAGCGACCAGCGAGCGTCCTCCACTGATACGAGCGACACCACTTCAGCATCAATTCGTAATGCGCCCGTCGCTGGCGATTTTCCTCGCATCTTGGGCTCTCGGGGCGCACACTCCGGAACGATCGGCTGGGTACCTACGTGGGCAATGAGGTAAGTTTCTTGCTCGAGGCTCGTATTCCGCGTCCTCGTTGAGGTCATCCCGCAACCTAGCCTATCCATCCACCAGAACTGTCACCAAGCTGCAAGTACTTCCTCTACAGCTCTAACTTAGCCCCACAACACGACGAGTCACAAGTCACGTCACAGGCCCGAAGAAAAACATCGTCACCTGATCGTCCCAATCCCGGTCCCCGGGCTGGGCTTAAACGAACCCTGCCAACCTGCGCCAGGAAAGTGCTTCTTCTTCCATCTATGAGTATCCGTAGCTAGCCCGCGATCAGGTCGAGTCGTTCCATTGATTCCATTCAACGGACGTCCCGGCTCCCTAGACTTCTAAGAATATGCCAACTCCCCACTGGAGCCGGGCCACGCCGCAATGATGACAGGTTCCTGCGATTGCAAAGCTTAACCAGCGCCCGCTGTACAGTAGCTTTTGATGCGTGCGCGTGCATCATTCTCTTTGGCTTCAGGGGACAGTGACCTTTCTGCTTTCGGCGTTGGCACCAGTCCGAAAGCATCCACTTGTATCATCCGGTCTACGGAACGCTACCTATATGGGAATGGGAGCGAAAAATCACATAGTTCTCCTCTGCGGCTATGCCATCAGCTTATTTAGTATGCTAAATCACCCGTGCGTGGAGGCTGGATAGCAAGTGTCTTATGTGCCTTCACCGACTTGGTCCCATGACCAAATCCTGCATCACATCAAAACACTACTGTCAGCACTTCATGCTGAGTATCCAGCCCTACATGGGTGAGTTTGTGCCATGTCGGAATTGCTACATCTTGGATTGGGTTGAATCGGACTTCGGTGGTTCGTAACACCACGGCAAGCCACTGCATCTCCGAACTGAGGTTCCCACAAATGCCGTGTAGGCGCAGTGCTCTCCATGACTTCCCCTCCCATCCACCAACCACCCCACCAACAGCTCCCGTCTTTGGCCCATCCACCCCTGCATTCTAGCCATCAAAGTGACAGACTGTTCTAGCCTGTGACTGGACTCTGAGACGCGAATGCAGGAACCATCTAGGCCTACCAATTCAACAAAAAATCGCAATTGTAGGGGGTTTTCACCATCGCTTGAACTACCCCCAGCCTCTCTACCTTCTGATCTACCTGACCTCCACACTCGGACGGCACAACTTGACCCATCTGACACTCATGGCTCTCGTTGACTATTCATCCTCCGACTCGGCCGACGAAGCTGACCATCAACTGCCACCCGCCAAACGCCGGAGAGCCGCTGTTGGTCCGGCCACCCACCCCTCCGCTGCAACCCCGAAAGCTACTCCCACTGGCATCTCCGAAGCCTCCGGGCCCGATGCCTCCGGTTCCGATGCCAATTCGAGCAAACCTGGTGCGGATGTTTCGGACATGCCCCCCCTGCCGTCTGAATTCCACGACCTCTACGCATCTACCGTCCGCCAGAGCGTTGTCGACGACCCGAGTCTTCATCACGGCCGCCACCGGCAGATCCCCCACGTAGTCGGGCACTGGCCAACCCACCTCTACGTTGAGTGTGAGCCAGCTTCGTTCCGGGTCTTGGGGCCGTGCGTCTAACTGCTTCAGGGCATCCCACCACTGCACAACATGCCGTGCTCGCCGACCTCATCAATGACATCAAAGTTGAGCTAGGCGGCGAAGTTCAAATACACGACTTCCTAACTAGCGAGCTAGGGTCGCCTCTCCCCTTACATATCAGCCTCTCGCGACCACTGTCTTTATCGACAGCGGACAAGGACATCTTTCTAGAGAAGATTACTCACACGATCCGTACCAGTGTCGTGGCGCCCTTTACCGTGAACCCCAACGGTCTCGTGTGGTTCAAGTCACCAGACTCGAACCGCACCTTTCTCGTCCTCCGTGTAACCAGCAGTCCACCGGCAACTGGGGAAGATACCACTGAGACGAACCCCAAGCTCATGGCTCTCCTAACGCGTTGCAATGCTACCGTCACAGCCTTTGACCAGCCGGCGCTGTATCAGCGAAGTCAGAAAAGGCCAGCAGGAAACGCATTTCACGTTTCGATTGGGTGGACTTTTGACCAGGCCGATGACAAGACTTCTCTAAAGACGCAGCAATTGTTCGAGCAGGCCAAGTCCGGCATTGAGTCATGGGAGATTGATGTTGCTGGCATCAAGGCGAAGATTGGCAATGTGGTGAATCATATTGCTTTGGCGAGTTCGGAAAGAGACGCCATAAGTTCTAGACTGTTTGAATCATGACGACCCAACATAATTGCTAGTTACTCAACAAAAGCGCACAAGGACACGTCGCTTCTACGTCTGTACTTACTCGCCATGTCCAGATCGTGGCTGGGTCTGGAAGGCCTTGAGAGCCGTGGTCTGGGACGTGATATCATGCCTATATCGGCAATCAGGTTACTTCACACCCGAGGACAATCGGCACGGAGACTCGGCCCAGTTCGGTGGACTCCGTGATGGGAACCGTCCCTAAGTTATCCGTTATTGGCGTCGTTGGTTCCTCCCCGGAAAAATCCAAGAGATGCAGAAAAAGAAAGGCACATGGGGGTGGGCAAATGAGAATCGAACGACGGGGAGGTTCCCGAAAGTGACATCATTCCATGACGTGACGGGTGCATCTCGTCCGCACTGGCCAGTTTCTGTGCGTGTTGATGGAGATGGGGCGGCCCAAGCTTTCGTTGTTTGCAATGGGAAAGTAAAGGGAAGGTAGTAACGTGTTGGGTTGCATGGAGACAATGTGGAAGCCACGTGCACAATATCCAACGGTTTATGCCTGTTCGTCTGGAGGACCGCTAACGGCCATTGAGCGCTTCCTTGTGCAGGGGAAAGAGAGGAAAAAGAGAGAGCGGATGGGAGTGTTTGCGGTCATGTCTGTCCAACACCGAAATGTTCAAAAAAACTCCGCTGCGTCCTGTCATCGTTTTTCTTCCCCCCTGCCTTGGTCGGGAAGGATCCGGGAACCGGGGCACGGACCCGACGCCCGGTAACCCCAAAAGAAAATGGAAGGTCGCGCCAGGCGGCCGTTGAAGGCGCTTGTTCAACGGCGCACCCGCGATCCAAGCCCTGAACTTTTTAGGTGCCCCGGTAGTCAAGATGGGTTTCCGCAGGTGGGTGTTGTCGTGCTCGTTGGGCCGGTTCTTTTTTCCTCACCTCGATCAACAAAATTACATGCGTGGGAGATCAGAGTCAAGTGGAGGTCGGTCGATGGGTGGAGTTGCTCGTTATCTTCGCTGTGGCTTTCGTGCGGTGATGGGGAGCGGTGCACACCAAGGTGGTTTCACTGTTCAGTGGTGTTTTTTTTCTTTTCCTTTCTTTTTTAGTGGGCATGCTACTACCCGTCGCCCCGGGCCCCATGTCCATGCACATATTTTGCAGGTGGTGGTGGGCTATTATTTACCTTTCTTATTTGCATTTGTTTACATTTCCGTTATTTATTCCACTTTCTTGGCCCCTCCCCGCTCTGGCTCTCTCCCCCGCCGTCACCCGCAAGTCCGCCCGCCATAAACACCATCGCGACGCAACGTGCACCCTCATACTTCTTCCGTCCTTGTCTCTCTCCCGCCTTCTCTCTTATCCCTCCAGCTCTCTCCTTTTCTTTCTTTTTCCCTTCGTCTTCTCATACCGCTCTCCTAAGCACACAGGTGTTGGTTCGTCCAGCTGCTTGCCCACCGCATTCCTCGACAGATCTAGCCCTGTTCTGATCCCAACCACCCCCCTTCAAAACGCCCCCGGGCAGGCAACCGTTGCGAGAGGGAAAAAAAAGAAGGACAGCCTCCTGCCGATCTCGCATGACCTTTTAAAGGTGGCTTTCCCAATAGCGATCCTAGGCTTGACAACCACGCTCCCGCAAACCGCAATTCGACGCGGCCCGGTTTCGCCTCGAGAATTCGTTCCGACTCCCTCCCTCGACGGTTTCGCGATCGAGCGACCAGCGGCCCCCTCCTCGACGTGCATCGACGCCCACAAGACTACTCTACAACTATCAGTTGGGATCTAGACTTTCGCAGCCAGTCCCTTTGCCGTCCACGTAGCCCGTCATGCCTCTGGATATTGACACGACCCGTCGGAATACCTCTCCGCGACCTCTGACAGACTCGGAGCGTGCCCGCCTCGAGGAGTACATTGACTCCATTCACTACTCTTCCCGGTAAGACTCCCCGTCTTGTGCTCGGCCCTCTGGTGCTTGGCTCGTTGCCTGCTGGAAGAAAGGCTGCCTGGCCATGGTGCTGACGGCTTCTGCCTCGCCTAGATACTCCGACAGCGAATACGAATACCGTCATGTCCAGCTCCCCAAAGCCATGCTGAAGGCCATCCCTAAAGACTACCACGACACCTCCAAGGGCACCCTTAAGCTCCTGTGGGAGGAGGAATGGCGAGCCATCGGCATCACACAGGTACATCAACACTCCCCCGGAGAATCGGTCCACGCTGTAATGCTAACCCCGCCATAGAGTCTAGGCTGGGAGCACTACGAGGTTCATGAGCCCGAGCCACATATTCTCCTCTTCAAGTAAGTCCACATGCCTCTTCACTCCCTCTCTTCTCTCCCCTTGTTTCTACCAAGGCCCAGCCAGGTCGCCGCTGACGCCACTTCTCCCCCCTTCCAGGCGACCACTCAACTTCCAACCACCGCAGTAATCGATCACACCCCCAACGACTTCAAGTTTTCCACATGTACCATACATACCTACCTTACTTCACGAAGGGTCCTCCGCACCGGCGCAAATGCTTAGGGCTAGGACGGGGTTCCCACGTCGTCTCACGATTTCACGGTCTACGCGTTCAGATATAAGAAAAGAAAAAAGACTTGGTTCAATGCGATAAAAAAAAAACTTCCCCCCACCCGTGCTCGACTCGATTATGCTCCCCTGCCGTTTTCTTTTGCTACCGTTGCCTGTCCGGTGTTTTCCCCTGGTCGGGGGCTCTACATAACACAACCGATGGAAGAACGTTCCGAGATTACAGGCGTGGTGAGAGACGGGGGCAACGAAACGGCGGGCTGGACAGGCTCTAAGGCTGGGTCTGGGTGAAGGGCCGAGAGGACGGCCCTTACCACTGAGAGAATAGTTGGTTATCAATCCAGACCCGAGTGTGGGCATGAGGCAGTGCTCTGGGGCTTTCCAGAGGTCATTTCTCAGATTCCGTACAGTTTTCTTGATGTCTCAGATTCGGTGCCCGGCGGGGCAGAGACTTGACGACGACTTGGCCAAGGGAAGAGAGTGGGTTCAGTGGCTTGTGGTATTCTTTCCTACTTGTCGTATCAAGAGAGAGCGAGAATTTTGAGAGATGAGGAAAGGCAGGAAGTGGGAGGGATCAATATCGAGAGGATCCAATGGATTGGATGGGCTTGCTGCAGCTGGTCGAGGAAGGCAAGTTGGGCAGAGTCTTGCATGGACGGAAAAGGAATCAATCTGGCCTAGATGAGGGGAAGGGCCGGAACGAAAGGGGAAAAAAGGAAAACCTGTGATAACGGACTGGGGATAGCCTCACAAAGAGGGAGGTTTCGCGTTTGTTGTAGGGTGGGAGTTTACCCATAGCATCTAGACAAGGGGAGGACAATGTCCGATATGCCAGTAACGTCTGCAGTCTACAAGTTCGTTGCTTCGGGTGATGCCGAGTCAGCGAGTGTGAAGTGTTCAGGTAAGATTTGAATGGTGGGCACGTGGGAAGAGACAAGGGGCGCGGAGGCACGGATACCGACACAGATCGTGTTACTGAGCTGGCTGTCTGCAAGGGAGGTCCAAAAAAACGTAAATGAGGCTTGAAGCTGAGATGCGGATATTGACATGGCTGGAGCGGTTTGCGCCACAGGCTGAAGCTGAACAGGTGACGAATGAGATTTGGTTCATTGTGAGCGCTGTGTCTTGCTGGTCTCATCGTTGAGCATCCAGGAGTTTGAGGGCCCGATCGGGGGGGGGGTGAAACAGCATTCCAGCTTAAAGTGGGCGGAGGGAGATGATGTTCTCCAGGATGCTGGATGGACGGGACAATTCCACCAACCCATGATTCACATCACAGGGCATCTCCACAAGGCGGCCTTAACGGGTCTGAGCAAGCAGTAGTTTACAGCGCAGTACTGAATGGACTAAAATAAAAATAACAAAAAAAGGAAGGGCAAATTGATGATTTTGGCTCCGTTGCAAAAGCGGGCGGCGGAGTTTCTGGGCTGATCGGCACTATCCGGCGGACATCTGCTGATTTTTTCCTTTCGGAGCAACCGGGGCCCTTGTTGGTCAGTCGCCTTAGAACTGTGCAAGTGTATTGATTGACAGGATCGAGATGCGCTGTGGACACATTTCACTTGGATCGCTCGAGGGAGGTGATGAGGCTGACAAGTTCTTCGTATTTCATACTGTGATGATGGCATCTTTGCGCGAGTATCCAGTGTAGACGACATGTCCAATATCCATGTAGCCTCGTTGAATGGATTAATCCGCCGGTGCCATTCTCATACCCATTTCCGTCCAGTCATGATACATGCTGAACGCCCGTCATGCTTCAGGCCATCCTAGCTCCTTGTTCATTCTGGACAGGACACACAGCACTAATAAATGTGCTAGGGGCGAAGGAACCAAGGCGAAGGAGGGCGGCCTTAGTTGGTTGATTCATCAGCAGCACAAGCGGTAGCAGCCAGCGTGGCTTCTTCCTGAATTAGCAGCCCGTAGTACGGGAGTAATGCTATCTTTGGCGTGTCGTACGAACTGAATACTTCCATTACGTCCGTTTTCCGTACGTGGCTTGATTTTCTTTCCCCGATACTAAGCCTCACTCCATGCCACCTTTGGTTTAAGATTCCTTGGACGTCCACCTCCTACGAGTCTGCAATTCTTCCTCTTTTTTTTTTCCTTCTCCCTCTTTTAGACGCGCCTTATCCGTGTCTTCGTATGCATTGCCTTGATTGTTGCAGACATTCCATTCGCTGTCGTTGATGACAAACAGCGATTGTAGGTACCTCACCTGTACTCTGCTTGCCCGCCAGTGACCTTCCTGCCCTGAGAGAAGCCAAAAAGAAGGTACATGCCAGTCCCGATCCGGTAAGGCCAGCTTAGCCTTTCCGCCTTGTCGTCGGGCGGTCGCACTCGCGCCAGCCTGTCACTCTCAGACTCGAGAGACGGACTGTCGTCCCCATTCGGTCTCAGCTTAAACAAAAACGACGTCGCTTCTTTCAACCTGGGAAATTGAATTCTCGACCTCGATTCAACCTTTGGTGCAGCGTCCTGCATCCTGCATTTTGTATCCTGCGCGTTTGCTTCCCGCTCCCGCTCCCGCTCCCGCTGCCGCTTCTCGCTCTTGCGTCACCGCAGCCATGAAGTCTGCCAGTAGACTCTTCTACCTCTCCGTCTTTGCCCTCTGGGCCGCGCCTGGATCTTGCACCAGTGACACCGAGAACTGCCCGGTACGTTTACTCTACCCTTTGTTCTGTGTCGCATGTCGTCTAACATTGAATTTCCCCGTCCAGATCTCTCCCAAGTCCATCGTCGACGATGCCTGCGCCTCGTACGCCACCCTCGAGAAGCTCAACACGCGCATCAAGCCCGCCATCGACGACCTCACCCGCAACACCGACTTCTTCTCCCACTACCGATTGAACCTCTTCCACAAGCAGTGTCCCTTCTGGAACGACGAAAATGGCATGTGCGGCAACATTGGCTGCGCCGTCGAGACGCTCGACAGCGAGGAGGACATCCCCGAGGTCTGGCGCGCCCACGAGCTTAGCAAGCTCGAAGGGCCCCGCGCACAGCATCCGGGGAAGAAGGCCCGCCACGAGAACCCCGAACGTCCGCTCCAGGGCAAGCTAGGCGAAGACGTTGGCGAGAGCTGTGTCTTCGAGTACGATGACGAGTGCGACGAACGCGACTATTGTGTCCCTGACGACGAGGGCGACGGCTCCAAGGGAGACTATGTCAGCCTCACCCGCAACCCGGAGCGCTTCACAGGCTACGCCGGCGACGGCGCCAGACAAGTCTGGGATGCCGCCTACCGCGAGAACTGCTTCCAGAAGAGCTCTTTCCCCCACTCGGCCAACCTCGGCGTCTCTCAGTGGCAGCCAGGCCCTGCCGCCCAGGACTTCAAACATGTTCTCGATGCCGCCGGTCGTCAGGCCCAGCTCGAGCAACAGCGCATTGAGAAGCCCAACACCCCCTTTGTCGCCAACACGGGCTTCGAGGTCGACGACGAGTGCCTCGAGAAGCGCGTCTTCTACCGCGTCGTCTCGGGAATGCACGCCAGCATCAGCTCTCATCTGTGTTGGGACTTCCTGAACCAGACCACCGGCGAGTGGCAGCCCAACCTGGCCTGTTACGAGTTCCGCCTCCACAAGTTCCCCGATCGCGTCAGCAACATCTACTTCAACTACGCCCTGCTCACCCGCGCCGTCGCCAAGCTCGGCCAGTACCTTAAAGGAGAGGAGTACACTTTCTGCACCGGCGATGCTCAGGGCGACGCCGTGACTCGCGCCAAGGTCCTACAGGTCACCGAGCAAGCCGCCAGCGTCCCCCAGATCTTTGACGAGAGCCTCATGTTTGTCAACGGTGAGGGTCCGTCACTAAAAGAGGACTTCCGCAACCGCTTCCGCAACATCAGCCGCCTGATGGACTGCGTGGGCTGCGACAAGTGCCGCCTCTGGGGCAAGCTCCAGACCGCCGGCTACGGCACCGCCCTGAAAGTCCTTTTCGAGCTGGACAACAAAAGCGACGATGTCCCCGTCCTCAAGCGCACCGAGCTTGTCGCCCTCTTCAACACCTACGCCCGCATCAGCAGCTCCCTGTACGCCATCGGCCAGTTCCGCCATCTCATGGAGGACAAGATTGCCGCGGTACAGGACGCCGAGGAAATGGCTGCTGCGGCCAAATCGCGGGAGCTCGAGGACGAAGACCCGGACCTCATCGAGTTCATCAGACTTCAAAGGGAGGGGCCACCCAGCGACACGCCCAGCGACCGCTTCAACCACGAGATGGCTCGGTTCCAAGTGGCCCTCAAACTAATCATCAAGGGTTGGATCCGGGGTCCCAAGACAATGTAAGTTTTCTCCCGTCCGTTTCAAGCCGAATCTCAACACTAACGTCTCGCCCTCTACAGCTGGAACATTGTCAAGTCTGAGTTTGTGCGTCTTTACCAGTTTTGGCTGGGCGTACCCGTTACGCCCAGATGGTGGAAGTTCCAACTACCCGACGTTCGACGAGATGAGCTGTAAGGCACTAGAGCGACAAAGGCAGGGACAGTATCCTCTGTCAGACATGGCATGAAATCTATACAACAGCGTTGGCATTACCGGTGTTTTTTGTGTTTTGTTTTTTTTCCTTCCTTTTCCTTCTTCGTTTTATTGTTCGACGGGCATTGAAATTGGGTTTCAATATTATACACTTGGCATCTTGGGACTTGTTTTTGTGGGCATCAGACTGTGCCTACCTATGCTACAAATACACTACATTACCTTGCAACAATGCGAACCCACTTACGAGCATAAGTTGATGGTCACACTATCGTCATTGTCATATCATCATGTCATTCATCCTGCTTGCGGCCGGTGGAGTACGCTGACCGCTGAGACAATGTCTCGCGCGGACGCATCATACACTTCCTCGTCCCCATTGTACTGACGATGAGACACTCCCCAGTCTTCCTCACAAGGCGCACCACCCGCGGTCGATGCCTTGTTCCTTTCCTTCTTCCACCGCCGGTAGTTGGCAGGGATCGTTCCCCGGTAAGGGGACAGACGCACGGGGCGAGTTAAAAAAAAAAAAGCAAAGAGGTGGCTTGGTAGGGGACGGCCCAACGCAGCCCGATTTCTGGCAGCTGGTGAATGCGGTGGATGGTGGAGGGGGAGGACGTGCTGAGATGATGGGGGTTTTCTCCGGGTCCTGGGAATGAATGCCGTGTTCGGTTTCGGGAAGTGATGTATCGTTTCGAGTTGTGAAAGAGTCAAACTGCCGTGCGTGACAAGTCATCGACACGACACGAACGGCACCCAGGAGCGTGCCTCGGTCAGCGAGCAACCCGAGTCATGAGTCCCACCCACCCGATCCAAATCCAGATCCAACCGCATGCTCGTGGAACAAAAAATCCCAGCGACACGGCTCCGGGAACATGAACCGTCCCCCGGTACCCCGCCCTGCCAGGGGCTTACCAGGCCTTCGGACATGGCGTTGTTGGATGGGACTCTGCGCCGCCCTGTTTGTCGGGTCTAGCAGTGGCTATCACCGACCGACCCCTCGTTCGTTGGCGGGTTTTGTGTCGTCTCATCTCTTTTCCCCGGCTGCAGAGAGAAGAATGAATGCCTAGGGTCTCCTTTTGCTGCTGCTTCTCCTCGCTCGGCGTGTATGACACCACCTGCTTCTTCCGTCGTGGCCGCAGCTGAACACGGCTCGACGCGGTGGAAAATGTCTTGGATCCAACGCCTGCATCCCCATCTGTCACATCTGCTCGTCGATCCAACTTCCAACCCGGCGGTCTGGGTGCGCTGGCGAACCACCCGGGAGCCGCAAAACCCCAGTCTCCCGTCCAGCCCAGCACACCGGTCCCCCACATCCTCGAGCCGTGGCGTCCGTTGGTCTAGGTATGTCGGCCGTTGGACGGGCCCGGACCTCTGGGTCTCTGCGCTGCATGGATCATGGCTTGGTTGCCTTCTTTCTGTTCTTGCCTTGGCGGCTGCGGGAACAGGGAGATGAGGGCGGTTGACAAGGCGGGAACCCGGTCGGGGATGGTGGTGCGCATCCCTGATCTGCGTGTTGGACCAGACCGTCGGGCCCAAGATGGCGTTTGGCCTTGTTGGTGCAGCGTATATAGAAGCCTGGTTCCTCTCTCTCGGGTCTGACCTTGAGGGTAGGCCAACAACGTCTTCTGAGAGATGAATTAGTGTGTTCTTCGAGTCCTGTTTGCTCAAGTCAAGCCCTTTGTCCCAGCTTTGTTCCCAAGCAGGAACAATACCTTTGTGCACCTCTCCACCAACATCACATCTCATACGTCCTCCATCATGGACTGTCTTCAAGGAATTGACTCCTCCCGCCCATCGCCGTCCCGGCCAACCAGCTCCAGCGAGCCATCCAGGCGGGGCAGCAGCATCAGCCTCGACGATGCCACCACGGCGTCCAAGGACAAGTACGTCAACACTGCTGCGTCCATCGAGCCAGACTAGAGATGCTAACCTATCAGGCTGTTCCGTCATGCCCATCGATTCCCCAGCGATGACCTCGTTCAGACTCCGTACAACTCGGCCAAGTCTCCTCTTCTTCTCCTGGAGCCCGAGGAGCTTCATTCCACGAGCAAGCTCCGGGAGCCCAGCCCGGAAGATGGGTGTCCACGACTTCCCTCTGAGCCGAGCCTTCCTTCGACGCCTTCCGTGACCAGCCGGCTAGACGTATACTTGCAAGACGAAGACAAATATGAGATGCGGATGATGGGTCTGCGAGCTGTAACACCCGGCGAATCAGCCTCGAATACTCAGCATCTGTTGCCGAAGAACGTACCGGCAGTTTTGTCTGATAGCTCGAGCTGGCAAGTAGTTGACAGTGATGGTCACCACCAGGCTTCAACGTCTCGCCCAGCCACACGCCACAAGAGTAAGGGAAAAGGGCGCTGCACTGAGGATGAGACCACATTACCCCAGCCTCCCATTCCTCAGAGCAACACCTTTGAGGTAATGTCCAATCTTGTCGGCATTAACCCCGAATCAAGCCAGTCGGCTTGGAACATCTTCCCAGCAAGCCCAGACTCCGGTATATCGAATCTATCTTTGTCGGCCGGCCCACCAGCCAAGCGGCATTGCGGGCCAGTTGAACTAAGTAATGAGGACGACGAACCCAATGAAACAACCAGGCTACCCATAGTGAGGTATGTCTCCAACCGGTCTGCGATTCTTCCCAATTCATTAACAGGTCAACAGAGCTAAGGACAGGCCAGCCATGAACTTCAGAGCAAGTCGAAAGGAGGTTAGGCAGAGGCAACGAGGACGAAATGACACGAAGGGTAAAAAGACTCCGTGATGATTGCCCTTGGATAATCTTGTTTCGGTTCTCCGTTGAAGTTCAGGTGTTTTTGTACCATATATCCACCAGTTGTCTTCCTGCTTAGTGTATAGATCTTCATGCTACTCACCTCTAAGATGTCTCTATTAGTAGCACTGATGTTGTCGGGCTTTCGTCGTCAACAAGGATCGAAGTAGCCTTCCGGAGTCTTGGACACCAATGGTAGGGCATTGGGTATGACACTTCTTCCAGTCTCTTTCCTGCATCCCCTCAAGCGGGCCAGCGCACCATGTGTGAGTAGTGAATCTCAACATCATGTTCGAGTAGTTGATTCCTTGCACCTCAAAATGTGTCGTGCAGAGCCTTGACAGATGTCGCCTCAAATCCAGATACCCTTACCTTACACCATGTTGTGGTCTTCGAGGTTTTGAACCTCGAGTGTGTCAGATACTCTCCAGTCTCGTATAGCAAGGCGTAGGCTGCCTTTCTACTGTACGTTCCACTGAAATCGAGCATGCGCATGATGTACGCAAATGCGCTTTTGAGACATCCGTTGCTAATCCTGCTTAGAGCATGTCCTTCAGGTCACTGGCGTATCGGGAGAGGTCGCTTGGATGGCGTCAATCGCAGTCATGAACCCGAAAAAGACAGCAAGCAGCTGAAAATGTTAGGGCGATTCATTTTTAAACGAAACTGACATACCAAGAAGGTCCCAATGCCGAGGACATGAATCTCGAAACCACCAGCCAATGCATTCCCGCGGATCAAGGTACGTTGGTGCCTCCAACTGCGTACCGCTCCCAGGAGTATCGTTCCGATGGAAAAGCCGAAACACGCAGCTGCCATTGACTTTCCTATATTAGTGTAGCCAAAGGTCGAGTTATGACTCGTAATTTGGAAAAGCTGCGCAACTGCTGTGCCGAGCATTGACATCATCATCGAGGTCCGTAAATAGCCAAGAAAGGTCCTTTCGATTGCTACAAGGAGGTATCAGATTAGCACGGTAATATATTTCATGATTTTTCCACGAAAGATAGACAAGAACCGTCAACCAATGCAGTCAACAACGCTGGAAGAACAAAGCCATTGTGATCAGCTTCAAACCTGGCACGGATTTAGCATCACCAACCACACAGGTGGCGTGCCATGGATGCAAAAGACATCAATCCAGCTCGGAGGCACAAGCTGCGAGTGCAACATGCCTCATCAAGCAGGTGTGGGAGAAGCTTGCCGAAATTCAATCAGATGCAGGAGAAGCCTGCCGCGATATGTGGAGGACTTAAGCTCGCGAACGCATGTAACGAAGCATCCAAACGGGCCTAAGAGTACGGACTTCTGGGTCTCTATGGGAGATGCCACTAGGCAGGGAGCTGCTCGCATGCACTGTGATAGGCGCGGCAATGCAGCATGTGAAGAACGAGAAAGCACCTAAGTGATAACAAAGATAAAAATCAAATGCGTACCTAGATGATCGCGACAAGCATCAAAATCCACTTCGCAGCTTACATGGGATCCCCAGAGCGTGGCCAGGCGGGAGACAGGCCTCTCTAGCCAAGGCGGCGGCGTCTCGGATGGGTCGCCGGATTCAGAGCCCGCCGTGCCGGCGGTCCCTGCTCCACGTGGCTCCGAATAATTATGGTGGTGCCTGTGCCTGTCGTCATGGCCTCGGTCGTGGTTCTGGTCCTGTTCCTGGTCTTGTTCCTGGTTCTGGCTTTGACCATAGCCCTGGTCTTGGGACGACAGTCCATGGCTTCCGCTGCTGGACCTGCTGGGCGAGATTGAGCGCGGATTAACATGAGATTGCGACTGGGAGTCAAGCTCGTGGAGCGAGATTGCCGAATTGGAACGAGCCCGGGCTAGGAAACGCATGACAGCACGTCACGCAACGAGGCGGCCAAAGACCAGAGGCCAAAGGCGCCACTAACAAGCCGGGCTGACTGTGAGCGAAGGGCCGGCTGCAGCTGCGTCGTGATTGACCTGAGACAGACGGGCGCCGGCGCAAGGGTTCGGGAAATAGGATCTGAAGCAGGCGATTGCGATGCACGACGGCAAACGTTCTGCTTTTCGTCAGGCTTCGGTAGGCGACAAGTCACAAACACAGATTAACTAGTAGAGGTGTTGGTGAAAGGACTAGAGTTCACTGGCCGGGAAGATTTATTAGCTTCCGTGTTTCTTTGATCTCCCGCCACGGATCTCGGTGGGCAAACGGCGTAGCACTAGGACGGGCAACTGGACATCGCGAACCGGCCGACGGTCGACAGTGCAAAATCGACAATTAGGACAGATAGTTGCGAACATATAAACATGGTCGGTGACGGTGCTGCAAGAAAATGCAATGCTTCGAGAAATGGTGCGGATTGCAGGAAGGTGTTTCAAGAAAACCAGCCATTTTCTTCAATGCTTTGCCTTCTTTGGTGTTTGTCCTTCAGCTTGAAGCCTGGGCATCGAGGCATCGGCGACGATGCTCCATTTCGTGAGGAAGGTGCTCGGCTGTAAACACGGAAATGTGCCTTCCTCTCCTGATAGCGATGGGTCTCCCCACTCGACTGCCTAAGGCAAACACGAAGAACTTAAACGGTATCTTATATAGCCCAGGGTGTTTATGCCGTCTTCCTTGACATCAACCAACGATGCTTACTCCCACAACTCCTGCTCCCCCGGTTTCCGTTTCCGTCCTGCTGGGTCGAACCACTGTCGCTGGATCACTGCAGCGCTGACCCGCGCGCTATCTCTCCAACGGCGCGGGGCCGAACCCCCCGGAGACGACGGTTGGCGGCTCTCGCTCGTCCCGGTTGCGCCGCCGAGCCAGAGGAAACCCGGGCCGAGACACCGCACACCTTCTTTTGCAGCTTGCAGAGTGCAGGCGATCGAATGGTGTTGGCCTGAGGTACTTGGTGCTTCGTACTTGCAGTGCTGTACGTGGAAAACATGCGCTACTTGGCACTGCTTCCATGACATGGTCAACTATGAAACCGGGCTTTACAATGAATACGATGGATCACCAGCCCTGGATTTCTCTTTTCCCATTCGCACCTAGGCCGGCGCCTCATTCCCAACCCGAGCTGAAGCATTGTGGGGAATCTTCAACTTTTGTCTTGTCAACACCAGAACAAGAACCCAACCCTCCTTCACCAATATTACCTACTACCTACTCGACACCCCCGAGGCGTCTCGGCCTACAATTACTGTAGCCTCTGCCCGGACGCATTGCAACGTGGCAACCTATTGCACAATTGTCGGGTCATCAATCGGCCTTGCATGACTGCCACCTTCTGGGCTCTGATCGGCCAACTGACTGGCGATGCACAGTCCTTGCGCTGATCATCTGCAAGCCCTATCGCCTTATCCAGTTATCCTCCTCGCACCACAATCCAAGCAATTGGCCTCGGTGCTTGGCATGCTTTACGGGCTACGGGATACTTGCTTCAACTTTCTCGTCAGATGATCTCTAGCCGTACGGGATTGTCCGCTGGAGGGCCGACTACCGCTGACACGGTCCGTACATACCGATGTCGTTATATCATCGAAACGCCCTAGTTCGTCCAACGCCCTGCAAAAAGTTGCATTTCTCCCACGTCCTAACCCGACGACAGTCACTCCCCTGCAATCGCGACTCCGCCATCGTCTCCTCTGTGTCTGCTCCCCGGCGGTATCCCGGAAGCCCCTCATAACCTAGCTCTCACCCTCAGCCTCTCTCTCACCTTCGTCCCTCCCTCCGCTTCCCCTTCAGGCCTTCATGGAGGCGGGTCCCGAGGCTGCCGCTTGGAAACATGGATCCCCTATGGCCTCGGTATGCCGTTGCATGCCCGCTACTGCACACACCCCAGCTCCGGCCAGTGTGGAAGCCTTCCAAACCAGTGCTGGAACTCGGGCTTTCTCACTAGCACGAGTTTGTTTCCATGCGGCTAAAGAACGGATGACATGACCATACCGATGCCTTGCGCCTCAGAGTCTCCGATTTCCAAAGCCTGGTTGCCCGTATAAGTTAGTCGCTGTCACCTGTGCGTCCTTGGTGCCCTTATCCAACCTGCCTCACCCTACCAACCCAGCCTACATTGCATTCACACGCCATTTAACTGGTAAAGTCCATGGGCTTCGTGCAATCTAGGCTAAGTCTGGACAATATTGGTCTCGTTGCTTTCTCATCCTGATCCTCTTTATTCTGCTTCGTACATCGTGCACCGTCCACTGTCCCCACGAACCTAAGTGAGACCGAAGAGCTGTAAGCACCTCGTATAATCCAAAACAGTCCATTCCAGGGATAAACTGACATTGCGATCTTAGTTGAAGTTCTTAAGAAGATCACCTGGTTCTTGATGCTGTCAATATGAATGACTCAAACACCCCTTCGACCCCTGACACGGAATACTCTGCGCCATCCAGTCCCCAGCAGAAGAGCCAACTCCTCAAGAACACCCGATTGGCAGCCAAGGAGAAGTTGGCCAAGTTGAGCTTGAAGGAGAAGGTTGTTGGCCCACTGATGGCTTCGAAGGAATCTCTTCTGATCTCTTCTCTCAGGTTTCGCTACTCACCGCTGCCGACTTTTGGAGGACGAAAGCAATTCCCGAAAAGGGTATTCCCGCCATCAAGACTACCGATGGCCCAAATGGAGCTCGTGGCGGCGTCTTCGTGGGTGGCACCGAGGTTCGTTCTCTTACTCTTTCCCGTCGGCTGTTTGTTGATCATTGTAGGCGGCCTTGTTCCCTTGTGGCATCTCCTTAGCAGCGACATGGAACAAGAAGATACTCTATGAAGTTGGTCAGCATCTGGCCGCCGAGGCTCGAGCGAGATCGGCCGAGATGCTTCTCGCCCCGACCGTCTGCATGCATCGTCACCCCCTCGGCGGCCGAAACTTTGAGTCCTTCTCCGAAGACCCTCTCCTCACAGGCAAACTAGCTGCGCAGTACATCAAGGGGCTTCAGGATAAAGGAGTGGCCGCGACCATCAAGCGTAAGTTGCAACATCCAACCTCGAGGCTTTTGAAGATGCTGAAGATCAACTAGATTTTGTTGGAAACGAGCAGGAAACGCATAGACTGACAATAGACTCGCTCATCACGGAACGGCCGCTGCGCGAATTATATCTACGTCCTTTCGAGATTGCTATTCGGGAAGCAAATCCATGGGCCCTTATGACATCCTACAACCTCCTGAATGGCGTCCACTGTGACATGAACACGCACACGCTCAAGGATATTCTGCGCGGCGAATGGGGTTACGATGGGTTAGCACTAGGTCATTATAGCCATCATGGTGACTTTTACTAACATCGCATAGCACCGTCGTTTCTGACTGGGGCGGTATCAACTCCATTGTGGAATCCGTTCAAGCTGGATGTGACATTGAATTCCCATACTCCTCGAAATGGCGTCTTGAAAAGCTCATTGCTGCTGCGAACGAAGGGGAGATCGACATGGCGGACATAGACAAGGCCGCCGAGAACGTTTTAACCCTAGTAGAGCGTCTAAAGAGAGGTGACATGTCATCTGAGGCTCCTGAGCGAATAGACAATCGAGCGGAGACGAGAAGGCTCATACGAACAGCAGGCCACGAGGGTCTGACACTTCTCAAGAACAGCGATAGCATCCTTCCCCTCTGCCCGAAAACCACCAAGGTCGCCGTCATAGGACCAAACGCAAACCGCGCCATTGCAGGCGGCGGCGGCAGCGCGAGTCTCAACCCTTACTACAACACCATCCCTCTTGAGAGCATCCGCAAGGTCGCCCAGAAGGACGTCGCCTTCGCACAAGGCTGCCACATTCACAAGTGGCTCCCGGTTGCATCCAAGTACTGTACCGAGAAGTCCGGCAAGCCAGGCGTCAACATCGACTGGTATGCTGGCGACCAGTTCCAGGGCAGCCCGGTTGTCGTTCAGCGAAGGACCAACAGCGACCTCTTCTTATGGGACTCGGCACCTCTCAGCCAAGTCGGTCCCGAGTGGTCCGCCATTGCAACGACATACCTGACGCCTTCGACAACGGGCAAGCATACCATCAGCTTCATGAGCGTGGGCCCCGGGAAGCTCTACGTCGACGGAAAACTCGTCCTCGATCTCTGGGAATGGACGGAGGAGGGCGAGGCCATGTTCGACGGCTCGATCGACTACCTCGTCGATGTCGACATGCAGGCCGACAAGGCGGTAGAGCTCAAGATCAAGATGACCAACGAGCTGCGCCCCGTCTCGAAACAGAAGCAGTTCGGCATCACGCACAAGTACGGCGGCTGTCGCATCGGCTTCAAGGAGCAGGACCAAGTCGACTACATTCAGGAAGCTGTCGAAACCGCCCAGGCCGCGGATGTGGCGGTTGTCATGGTCGGCGTCGATGCTGAGTGGGAATCGGAGGGCTACGACCGTCAGACCATGGACCTCCCCGTGGACGGGAGCCAGGACCGGCTGATTGAAGCGGTTGTCAAAGCTAACCCTCGTACCATCGTCGTCAATCAGTCGGGCAGTCCGGTTCACATGCCCTGGGCGGATCATGTTCCCGTCATCATCCAGGGATGGTATCAGGGCCAAGAGGCCGGCAACGCCATCGCCGATGTCCTGTTCGGGATTCAGAACCCAAGCGGAAAGCTGCCAGTGAGTTAGACAAAGCCTCGTTGGGGGTAGACACTGATGATTTATCCAACAGTCCACGTTTCCCAGACGTATCGAGCACACACCAGCCTGGCACACCTGGCCCGGCGAGAACCAGAAGGTCCTGTACGGCGAGGGCCTGTACGTCGGGTACAAGCACTACGATCACGCCAAGATCGCGCCGCTGTTTCCCTTCGGCCACGGCCTCTCGTACACGACCTTCGAGTACGGCCGCCCCGAGATGTCAAGGCGCACGCTCACGGCCGACGGCACCATCAAGATCACCATAGCCGTGTCCAACGTCGGAGCCCGCGCCGGTGCCGAAATCGTCCAGTTCTACATCCACGACGAGAAGAGCCGCCTGCCGCGGCCGGAGAAGGAGCTCGTGGCCTTTGAGAAGGTGTTCCTCGATGCGGACGAGACGAGGCACATCACCATCACCCTGGATAAATACGCGGTGGGATACTACGACGAGGCCGTTCCCGGGTGGATTGCCGAGGAGGGTACTTTCCAGGTGCTCATCGGTGCGTCGAGCGCAGATATAAGGTAAGAGAAGAAGCCCAAGCAAGCACTTGACAAGAATGCTGATCCGTGCAGGCGAACAACGAAGTTTCAGGTGAAGGAGTCGTTCAATTGGGTGTTTTAAGGAGCGACATTATCCGCTACCGGCAGGCTCGTTGGGCGGAACGAGGTTCTACGCCGTCGGTATGCCCTTGGTCGGGTTGTGTAGATGTTGGGTTTTGTCTGGTTATTCTCGTCACTCCTTTGTTGAAGTTAGCATCCGAAGCCCAAGTGGGTCTCAGTATTGAAATGGCATTCCAAGACAGACGCAAATTATGTGTCGTCACGTTAAGAGAGTAGCATGTAAACTGCATAGCTTCCATTTCAGTGTTTCCGTTCGGCAGGTTTGATAAGTATACACCAGGCACTCAGAACCGCTTTCAGCGCTGTGCTGTTCCTATTTTTAACATTGATTATCACGATACATATTTTGCCTCGAAAGATCCAAGCAAGACGTGGTCGTCCAGAAAAACTTAGAAAGCGTGTAGCCAGGTCTAAGTAGTGTTTCCCCATCGTGTACGCATCAACCTCTCGTCCCGTTCATTGAGGGAATGCCAATTGTATGGCCCAAAGGGCGTGTATCCCAATATTCTTCTGATCTGCTGCTCGGTCAGAGGCGTGTCGATGAGCCAGAACGGGGTCAACGTACCTCGTAGAATGAAACTAGACGTGCCGACGTGCTCTTGACCATCTCGGAAAGACACACCGGCAATTCCCTTCTATGCTTGTACTGTTTTAACTGCTCTATTGACGCACAGAGCATCTTTAGTTTGTCCTGAACCCGCACGTCCTCTACCTCTCTTCACTCGCGCTCCTCGCCCTCTTCCCGCGCCTCGGGCTCTTTGGGCATCGGGCTGCGACTGCGGCTGCGTCCTCCCCTGCGACCGCCGGCGCCGCGACCGCCGCGACCAGCCTTGCCTGGCGGAGGGCGCACAAAGGCAAAGTCGACTTGGATGGTCTGCTCGAGCAGCTTTGTGTCGTGAGCTCCATCGATGGCGGCGCGGGCCTCTTCCAGCGTGGTGTACTCGATCAAGGCGTAGCCCTACCACAGAGTCTAGCGTCAGCCTCGTCGAAGAAAGAACATGCGTCCAGCTGCAACCAGAGCACTCCTGTCTTCCTTACCTTGACATAACCGCTCCGGCGGTCCAGGTTAAGGTGCATGTTCCTGATCTCCCCAAACTCGCCGAACAGATCCTGGAGAGCCTCCTCGTCGGCTTCCTCGTGGACGTTCGTGACGGCGATGATCCAGCCCTCGATGGAGCGCACGGCGGTGGCCTTGGTATGCGTCTGTAGGTCGGACTCGTTGAGCGCGGCGGGCGGGGGTGACGCATTGTCGACGTCGACGTCGACGTCCATCTCTACGTCGGCCATTGTGAGGATGGGATTGCGGGGGGGCTCGGAATTGAAGATGGCGAGGTTGTTGGAGGCGCGTGGTCGCGGTGAAGTGAGGCTCCTCACGGGGTACTACCTACAGGCGTCGTTGAAGTTCAAGAATTCACATCACGTGATTTAGCATTTGAACGCTCTCATCGACTTGGGCACCTGAGGTCTCAATTCGGGATTCTCTTATGGGGTCGCTGCTACGAAATCTGGGGCTCGAGTTGATCGCATTCACGGTTTATTCGCGAGCCATTGCCAGGGAGAGTAGCTCGACTAATTCGCTATCTGACAAAGCGTCATCGAAGGTCAGACTCCAGCGAAGCTACATCGGCCGGCGTGAGTCACTCGGCGTGATACGGCGGGGGGGGGCAAAATGACATGTCTACGGCGTTCCAAGGAATCACAGGGTCAAAGGTCCATTGCAACAGAGAGGTCTTCGTGGTTTTCCAGTGAACTCTCGTTTAGGTTGGATTCTGCCGGCATTTTCCACGCCGTCAGCACAGAGGGCCGCGCCATAAGCGCATCTCGAATTGCGAACAAATGTTTGTTGTATTGACAACCGACACCAGACGCCGCGTAGAGCCGTGTGCTTCTTTGCACCTCTCTTTTCTTTAGAGGGCGCTCAGCCTATCAAGCGACCCGACTAACCCATCTTCCCAGAGCTGATTGAAGCATCCATCGGTGAACGGTTTCGAAACTCCAAATACCACTTATCCTCGCATTGCATAGCGAGTCGTTTAGGCAGCGCCGGGGTTGGGGTTCATCTGTTGGTCGAGTCAGCACTCCCATTCCTCCCAAAGACATCTCAGCGCGAAGCGTTCTGCTCACCTTCCGCTTGCCACCGGTCAGGGTGACGTTGACGAATCGACGGGTGTACTTGATGCGCTTGAGAGCACGGCCCTTGGGGACCTTCGACTTCTCCTGAGGTTCAACCTGTAGGGCGAGATGGTCAGTCATCGGAGTCGTCGGAACGAGATGGGAGGGAAATCGAGGAATCGTACTTTGGGGGTCTGCGACTTGACCTTGCCTGTAGAAATGTCAGCGACGATGAAAAACGGACATCGCGAAAAACTGGGGTCGACATACCGGCACGGGCGAGAGATCCGTGAACTTTACCCATGGTGACTGATTTGGTTGGTGGTGATGTGGATGGTGAGTCGTCGTCGGAGGCGCACCAAAGATTTTGGGGGAATTTGGCAAATCGTTGTGGGCTGGGCGGCGAGGTAGCTATCACGTGAGCGGGGACACGATGCCCTGCCGGATAAATTTTCCCCGGCGGCTGCCACTTTGCTTAAGTAACCCATCCGCCCCACTCCAGTGTCAACTCTTGAAATCATGGATGCAGTGGTCTGACCAGGCATGAGTAGCAGGCATTTATTGTAAAAGTCTCAAGACCACACGATCGACATGAAGAATTTGTGTCTCGATTCCGTCTTACACTCCGAGACAGCTTGTTTACTGTAAATGACCCATGGAGCTAGCATGGCGGGCAGCTCAACGCTCCAGGCAACTAGCTTGAGCAGCATCTAGTCTCAGTAAATATGGTTGCCCATTTGCTGTGAGGTTCGCAGTGAACGGCAGCATCATACTTACACGAAAAACTTGTATCCGCCAACTGGGGAAGCAATTCGCTCGAATCACGGTTACATCGCTCCTTGGTGTGCGTTTCTCCGTCCCGGTGGCGACAGCTGGACCTGACTGACAAAGAAATAAGGGCCATTGCATGAGATGCGAGCTGTTCATCAAACTGCAAGGCCCGCAGTGGAATTTAACTCAGCGGATGAGACCGAAATCATGCAGGTCGACGTTACTCGTATTATAGTCACCGTAGCTACGGAAAGTAGTGATGTTGATGGTGTACAAGCTATACTCTGTACCCGATGCACTTGGTTCTCATTAACGCGAAATGTTTGGGTGGCTTGTGAGAAGGATTTCGATGTTTGCCAGACGGCCTGATACCCTTTTTCGGAAGCAAGCATGGAAAGACTAGTTCGTGAGGGATTGTCGAGCGTTTTTATCCTCTACCTTTGTTAATTGCTCTGAGGTCAAACGCAAAGCAAAATTCCAACTAACAGACCGTAGCACAGGATTTGAGGCCTGTCAATGAATCAAATGCACATTCCATTTATAAAAAGAAGAGAACTTATGCAAGAACAAATCCGCGACCGAAGTACAAAGTAATTAAAGATCAAAGTAACTTTAAAATCTTGATCTGAGAGCGAGGGTTTAGGGTAGCCGGCTTTCGACAGAAAACGCCAGTGTCAGAAGGTGGGTGAGCTTATGGAGGGGTTCAATCGAAGGTGCCATTGCATCCAACGTTATTAGTGCTTGTAGCACCACGCTTCTCTACCCTCGCATGCGGGTTGAACAAAACACCGCCGCTCTGTGCATACAAATTTAGTGAGGGACCGGCGGGTTTTTTTTTTCCAACCCACTTGCCTCGTCCAGCTCATGGAGGGTGAGCATTCGAGAACGTCGGCACCACTTCAACTCTTTCGGCGACATGCGAGACGAGCGCATGTTGACAGCGGACGGTTACGAGGGAGCAGCCCACGTGAGGCGATCAAAGAGGGGCAATTTTTTAGATACCAGGCCTGGGCATTCTAATTCGGGCCCGAAGCAACAGGGTTCAGCGGGCCCTTACTGCGCAATCAATATTGGCGCTGGGCAACCAGAAATACGAGATGCATCACTGGAGCCACCCACCCAGCAGCGCCGATCACGACCTGCTGCATCGAAAGGATCAGGCACCGTTTTGCCGGCGACGCGAGTTGTTCCTGTTGAGGTCGGGTGCATTTTCTGGTGATGGTGCTGCATTCCATTGCTGAGCTTGAACCTCGGCGTCTCCCGCGATGGCACTGATGGGATACTCACAGCATCGCATGTGCTTGCTTGGGACGGATTGCCTCTGGCGTCATCACCATCGTCATCGCCCTCAGCTGGAGGAGCCGCCGGTGCGTGCGACTGACTGGCCCGTATCCGCGCGCACCTAGTTGCAGAACCACACCGCATCGGCAAAACAGGATGGATGGGCCTAGCACGCGGCAACACGAACAGCACAACACCACCGCTCGCGCCCATCACATCACCTCGCATCGCCTTGCGGGGCCGTGCATGGCCGCATGCAACAGCTAGATTGCCCTAGCCAAGGTCTCGCCTCCCAGGCTGGACGAATGCACGAATGGCATGATCAGGGGTTGGTTGGTTGGTTGGTCCATGGAGTATTTTGCCTCCCTATCGCCCTCGTTGCGGTGTTGTTAGTGGGATGCAGACTGGAGGAATAATTCATTCTCCAACCTCTAGTTGATGGACTACGGACACAACATTCAGCTGGGACGTTGCATCCCGAGACCCGAACGCCAATGGCCTAGGAGCACCAATCCAGCCACTTTTGCCATCTGCAGGTTTTAGTTTCCAGAGCTCGTCGACCATTGCCCGCACCGCAACAGCCTACAATCCATGGTTCTCGTATGGATTGGAGATGGTGTCGGTGTTATTGTCATACACATCCAATACCTTGCTTGAGCAGAGGCCCAGCGACGAAACCATCCCAGAGCTGCAAGGCCGGAGTTCCATCAGCCATCCACTCCAAATACCAGAGAATCAATCAATCCCAGAAAAAAAAACATGCCCAAGATAGACGACGTGCGGTACTGTACTATTTTTGGACCTTGTGTAGGTTCACCCTTGTCGAAGGCCCTAAATCTGGGACGGGAAACTGGGGCAGGCCGGGCGCCGCGGGGGCATCCACCGCGGGCTTGTCCATCCAAGATAGACTAATTCCCCTCAATGAGCCTGCAACTCGCCGTGGACGTGGTGCCATTGGCGCTGCGATGCGCTGCCAGGGTTTGCCCGCAGATCCTGGGTCAACCACACTGATGCTTTTAGAGCCCACCTTGTCAGTTCGTATTCACTCGGCCGATTAAGCCTGCTTTGGCCCTCCAAGCCAGGCGTCTTTGCTTCTTTCTGTTAACTCTCGTCCCAGCTCTAGCTTATTTAGATGCTTAGCTGCAGGCCAAGCTCCATGCGTGCTTCTGTACCAGCTAAAATCGATGATCGCAACGGAATTTTTGGAAGCGAGGCGATGGCACCACCCCACGACGGCCCAGAGCACGACGGAGGCCATCGTCAGTGAAAGGCAAAATCACGAAGCTGCCCGCCATGGTGGGGGTACGAGATGACCGGGCCCCGTTTATAGGGCCCCCCGGGCCTACTTCGTACTGTCATGTCCATTGGAATGAGCCCTGTATGGCCAGCCCGGGGCTTGTATTCGTACGGTAGTCTCGTCTAAGCGACGGGATGGACGATGGACGGACATGGACACGCCCAACCCAACAACAGCCGGGCCATCCATGATGGTCCATCATCCATCTGCTGATGGCACCTGAATTCGATGGAAGGGCCCGCATCCCGCATTCCGCATTCCGCATTCCCGCATCCCGCTTACCGGGACCACCGCTGCCCCTCAGCTGGCGGGCAGCTGGCAAAAATAACGTAGTCCACATCCATCGGCATCGCGGATGGATCGAAGGGACAAAGAGGCCCAGCAGAAATGAGCAGCAGTGCCAGGTCACTTGCATCTGCCATATGGATGCAGCATGCTCCTATGTAATTACAGGATTGATCCCAGCTGTCACACCCTTTTCTATTTCCATTTCCATTTGCATCTCCCACCCAACAACTTTTTTGTTTGCTTGCGAAACCTATCCCATCGCAGTTCTTTCTTCCCTGATCTGCACTGCACTTCTCAGCTCTGCGCTTGCTCCTGATCTCTTCCGCCCTGCAGCAACACCGTCGTATCACCAGGTTCCCTCCCCATCACGCGACGACGCCTACTCCCCTCCGCCTTTCTTCTCCTCCCCCTCCTCTCCAAATATCGTCCGCCGCTTCTTGTTGGCGAATCACTGTGTACCTGGGTTTTCTGTACACTCGCTCAACGCCGTCGCTCGCTTTCCGGCTTCATTCGCGTGTCCCTTGTCCAACAAGGACAACCAAGAAGAAGGAAAAGAAGGAGGGCAATGAGAAGAGAAACAGCACCATTTGCTACACAAACACGACAACAAATTGCCAATTCCTCCAACTGATGCGCCGCCGCCTTGGGAGCCTCAAATCATAATACGCCCGCCACCTACCTACCAACTGCATCCGTCACTCACATAGCTGCACCCTCAACGCTTGCAATTCAGCCAGCGCCCTCGCGGCTCTCTGCAGCAAGCTGCACCGCGTACAAAACACCACTGAATCATCTGCTGCATATTTCGCATGCCTCGGGTGGCCTCGCACACAACAGCACCTCGCCGGTAGCTCGATCGCAGATCATTCCCTCAGCATCGCTCTGAATTAACCAATCATGTCTGCATCCGCCCAACCCCAGGGCCGCGCGCGGTCCAACAGCTTGCAGCGCATGCTCTCTCTAGAGAAGAAGATGGTGGTGAGCCAGATCCTTTCAAACAGGCTTTTCCTCGCTATAAGTCCCATGCTAATGTTCCTTGATCCTCACAGTTTCACCGTGCACAAGGCTCAGCACCAAACTCGTCTTCATCTGGCTCCGTCCCGCCAAGTCCCGCTCCTCAGCCTCGCCGCTTCGAGCTGGTGCCCAAGGACGGCAAGAAGGTGCCTCCGCCCGTTCGTAATTATGGCCCTGTGCCGCCGCCGTTGTTTTCACACCCCTCTGAATCGCCCGCCATGATACAGCGGAAGCCGACCCCTAAAGAATACGGCCACTCAAGGAATCTGTCAGCTCCGGTATCGATGCCAGGCAAGTCCGCCCATAAGACGGTGGCTTTTGCCTTCCCTCCAGATGTCGAGGAGCAGAGATCCATTTGCCAGTCGCCCAGTTGGGAGGCGTATGGCCGCCAGAAGCAAGAAAAGAAGGAGAGAAAAGAAGAGAAGCGCGAGGAGAAGAGGGAAGAGAAACGAGAGGAGAGGAGAGGGAGGGAGCAAACCCCCGTTCCCATCGAAACCAAGCCCCGAGGTAGACGTCTAAGCAAGGCGCCACCTCCTTCTCCGACTGTGGTCGCCCAAGCCCAAATCCTCTCCTACCCGACGAGCCCAACGAAACCGAAGACTCGGTCTTCCAGTCTCCTGGGACTGTCGATAGGGAGGAAGGATAGCAGAAACTCGGATGAGCCCTCCGACAAGCCCAAGCACAGGCGGTCGGGCTCACTGACCTCTGCCATTCGAAACTCGTTTGAGATTCGGCGCGGGTCTTGGGACCAGACCAGCGCCTCTGGTTTCCTGGGCGGCGTCAAGCTGGACAAGAAGAAGCAGGATTTCTCACAGCAAGTCCACGAAGACCAGACTAAGGGAACCAGCACCGTGCACCCTGCACTGCGAAAGTCGTTTCTTGGACATGGCTCCTTTACACCACTCAAGACTCCGCCCGAACCCAGCCGGGACAGGGAGGCCGATATGCAACGTCGAGCCTACCCGCCTATCTCCCTCCAGACGTCTAATGCCAGGAACCAGACCGCGATGTCGCCTAAATCCCCGTCCAAGCGAGACTCCGCCAACATTTACCTCTGGAGTGCTCGCGCTAAGAAGAAGGCTGCGAGCATCAGTGACGAATGCGCTGTGGATGACACTGAGGATGAGTTGGAGCAAAAGACAAAGATGGAGGCGTCAACGGAGGCGCCGGTCCACGCCCATGTGACAGGCTTGACTCGTCGGGGCGGCCTTCATATCAAAACGAGCCCACCCACGGCCCACGAGTCCATGTTCGTGTCACAGGATGACGAACGAGAGCAGGCTGCCGACGAATGCGAAGTGATCAAGCCACTCAACATCGTCCACAAGAACCCTACTTCAAAGCCGATCGAGGTGAGAACTCCGGAAGTTCAATCGGAGCAACACTCCGCCACCGAGATGGATAAGACGGCATATCCCCCATCCGCGACAAACAATCGACCTAGACGTGGATCAACCGCCTCCGCTGGATCCAACCCACCGGCGCCCCCAAGGAGGAGCTCGAAGAGGAATTCCCTCGGCTTCCTGAGCCGATCGCAGCCTGCACAGTCCCCCACTGAGTCCAGCAAGGACGAACCAACAAGCACGTCCAAGGAATCCCATCGTCTTCGGCTCGACAAAAAGCCTATCGGGAACACGAAGCCCCTCATCGAGAGGCGCAACGCCACCCCGCCGAGCGTGCGATATGAGAACACCTCGGCTGGCGTCCGCCCAACACCATTCCCCGTGGAGTCCCCGACGTCGCCAACCGCGAAGTGGAACCTCAAGGACACTGCCAGATCGGCATTCGGACGTGGAAACGGCTCGCAGGCGTCGAGTTCGCCAGTTTCGACCTCGGGAAGCTTGTCCAGAGGAGGATTCTTGCCGAATCTCCCTGTGAGCCCGCTGAAGAATGAGACGATGACACTACCTCAGGCAGGTGGTCAGCCGACGACGAGGTACACTGATGCCGGCCATGTCTCATCGCCAAGCCAAGCCACTCGACCTTCCAATGAGTACATAGCTGCAACGACGGCACAGCTTACTCCCACTTGGAGACCTACGACAAGCTCGTCCGATTCCTCATATTCGGATGCTCTTCAGTCCGCATCGCCTCCAAGCACGCCTGATACGTCACCGGCCCAGTCTGACTCAGAGCACCCGTCAAGGACTCTCAAGCCTGGTGAATCTGAGCGAGTCCAGTACAGCCCCTACTGGCTTGCAGCCGCTTCACCGCAGTTCCTACCGAATGATCGATTCCAGCTGGCTGACTCAACTCATTCGGACGAGGATATTGACCCCATTGAAGCGGCAGCAAAGAAAGTGATGGAGGCCTTCTCAAATGCAAACCTTAGAAGTCCAACATTGAATAGAAGGGACTTGGATTCATCGGGCGAGAGCAGCTATGGATCGTCTCCAACGCAGGCCTCAGCGCCCCTGAGGCGGAAGGAAAGGAGCAAGGGTCGCCTGAGGCCCTCGGAGCTACAGCTGGACAACTCGTCCCATCCTGCTCGCCCCAAGGCTACCAGAAGCACCCCGAATCTGGACGCGCGTTCCTCCGCAAAAGCGAGCCGCGGTCAAACCGGACCTCACGGAGGCGACCGCGTTGGAAAGCTGTTCGTGGTATGCTGCGGATGCAAGCGTTACCACGACATCCCCATGAAGCTGTACAAGGCGATGGCCAACCCCGAAGGCGTCTTGCACTCGTCCGAGACCAGGGGTTTCGAGGGCAAAGTCTCCATGACCGTGAAGTGCTCGTGGTGCGAGCATGAAATGAGCACAAAGTGTTGCCCCGGCGTGTCGGGAATTTTGGCAATTAAAGAAAGATTGCACTGAAAAGGATGTACAGTTCAGCTTGGATTGATTTCGTTTTGGTTGGTTTGAAAGAGTTTTCTGGCTACGAAGCCGCAGACGACGATACACTGCACGACGCACCGATTTCCTTGACTTATCTACGGTGGTTATACGCTCTCTTTATGGGCGCTCAGAGGAAAAGCTATTTGGGAAATGCGAGATTCCCAATTTGGTTCTGGGCATGGAGGAGATTAATTGCGTACCGCTCGGTTCTGTTGTCTCCATATACCCACTGGCTGGGTTATACACACAGTGGTGGAACTTCTGTATGTGTTCTTATGAGATACTTCGTATGACTGAATGATTATGATGACCTAAATACCGATACGGATTTGGTGATTATTGCTGTACTTTACTACTCGGGTTTAATTGTTATGTCATGAACTTGGAGGTTTCATAATGGTGTTTTGGTGGGGTTGACGTCACTTGTCGGCTCGTCGGCACCACCAAGGAGGAGCGACAATGATGATGAGTAAAAGAATGGTATCAAAAAGTTGGAAATATCTGTCACTGACGAATGGCGCTTTCAGTACCTGTTGCCATCATATTCTTCTCTCCAATAAATGCCTTGAAAGTGTGGCCGATGACACGTTCTCGGCTGGTTGCGCAGCGCTGACGTCAAGATGGCAGGGATTCTCGTGTTGGTTTCCAGGTTTCTGGTGAACATTCACAACTTCGCCGAGACGATGATATCAAGGGCGTCAAGACCCCACGTCAGTCCAGATTTACTGCCTTTATCAGACTCTCAAACCTCCATGACTGCTCTTCCACTGCCGTAATAATCACAGAAGAAGAAAAAAAAATCACTGCTCCTCGTTAATCCACCACCACCCACAGCAACCATGGGCGACGACGACAAGGTCCGAAACATCAAGTCCCGCAACAAGGAGGGCACCCTGGACGCCTCGGCGCTTCTCTGGCGTGCGCTCTGCGACAAGCCCAAGATGATCCGCAAGTACATCACGCACGACGCGGTGCTCGCCGAGCCCGACCGCGAAGTCTACTCGCCCAGGACGGAGCCCACGCTGGACGAGTACCTCGAGGACGACTACGAGCCGTGGACGGCGTACAAGATCCACGACGACCCGGAGTTCGTCGAGATCGACATGATGAGCTCTTCGCTGACCTACCGCGTCACCGCCTGGCGGCTCCAGGGCGGCGAGATGGTCGCCACCGAGGGCATGTGCTCGTCGACGTTCCGCCAGGGGCCCGGCGGTGACTGGAAGTGCTGTCTTCACCACATGGCGAAGATCTGAGAAGGAGGATGATCGCGATGATAATACCCGGGAATGGGAAAGGGTGGAAACTTGTGCTTGGGGGGGGGGTGGTTGGGATGGGCGTTTCGTTCTCGTGCGGCTCTACTGTACAGTAGCAATGGGATTCAGAGCGATGATATTTATTACGTTTACGTTATGTCCCATGCACGGCTATCTTGGGATAATACGCACCCCAGCCCGCCTGCCAAGACGCCAGAACGACAATCTATGACCGAACAACTCGCTGCAAAAGGCGTCATCTGACCGTGTCCATGTCGTCGGGCGAAGGCAGAGCTGACTCCCCCCGCTCGCCTGCGCTGATATGTCAAGTCGCCAAGGCTTCTGGTTGATTCCGCGACCCCATACAACGAAGCTTCTTATCGCTGAGGTTTCATTGAAAGGTTTAGCAAAGGACGCCTTGTTGGGAAGGCGGGGGGGGGGGGGGTTGCGTAATGTGGCCGGGAGGCATGGGGGGAAATGTCTCAATAGTCTTGTTTCTCTCGCGCTTGGAGGTGGGAAAAGTCTTGAGTTGCTTGGCGGCATGGTCTTGTCTTCTTGGCAACTCAGTCATCAACTGTGGCAACGGGGTTGACCGAGAAGATGGGGACGCAAATTGACCGTCAATTCTGCGAGAGAATCAGGCCCTCAATCTGGTGGTACTTTTCTCCACAACGAATGCTAGATGTTGACTGAGAAAAGCTCTTCAATACACAAGTCAATGAAGCATGGTGATAAAACAGGAGTGAATCGAATTCTTCAGTTGAGTGAGTTCACTATCCATGCGGGGTATCAGCAAAATCTACTAGAAAACCGGGGCTCAAAGATTCATCATCGACTAGACTCTTGTCGTTGGCTCGCTCTGATAGTGCACCGGTGCTCAAAGCTGCTGAACCCTCTTGGCGTATGGCGTTATCATCCGTTCTTTTGTTAGACGTCGAGTTTCCTGTAGCTGAAAACGCCTTGTCTTGCTTTCCCTCTGATCGGCTCGTCACTGGTGATGATAAGCCAAGGCCGACGAGAACCGTTTAAAACGCTACTTTTACGGTGGCTCATATGGAGTAACCATGATTCAGAGCATATATAAAGAGAAGCAATACTTTATCCTTGGTAAACCGTCCAGGGCAACGCGAAGCCCGAGGTTACTGGACTACGTGCATTACCGAGGAATTGAGACATGTCTTGGAAACCGCGTGGTTAATCTTGGCCTCAAGAAGCTTTCCCCTCCTGCACCTGTTGCTTCATTGCCTGGAGATTTTGCTTGGCGTTGTGAAGGTTTCTCTTGGCTTTTTTAAGGTCGCACTTGGCTCTGGGCCTACGCTTGGCAATACATCTCCCCGGTTGCAGTTTCGTCTGGCTCCTAATCTGTTCTCTCTTCTCGCCTTCGATGGGCTTGGCTGACTCAAGTAGCTTCTTCCTGTGCTCAAGCTCGGCGTTCTGAAAGGTCGTCGACGTTGGCCAAGAGGTGATCTCCCAGCTGCCTAACCTGGCCAGGCTGTTCAAATGCTTCTCTCGCTCAATCACGGCATTGCTCGCTTGGCGGAGAGAACAAACCCCACGGGACTGTGGGTCTGGTGACACTCTCATGCGTGGAAGGAGTGTGGAAGGAGCCTCGTTTTTGACGGGGATTCGTGTTCCCCTGCAGTCTTGTCAATTTCTATCCCGCTCGGATCCTTGTTGGCGTTTAGGGTCGATGGAGGCACCGGGATTCCGCCTTTGAAGAATGACCGATTCCGCACCAGAGCCTTGAAGACCTGCTCGCAAAGATCTCCGTGGAGGATAAGCGTCGTCGCGAGCGGCTGGTCAACGTACGATAAGGATCGATCGATTGATAAGCCTACCGTCGACGAATTGATGGGGAATGGCAGACGCGACCCCGCCCAAGTGGTCCTACTTGACGCCCTTTGAAGGATCGACCAGGCGAATAATTCTGCCTTATCACGATGGCATCGAGGAGGACGTCTTGCATGTCCTTCCCCTGTCCCAGACCCAGCCGAGAGCCCTCAACCGAGAAGACCCGAGACACTGATGTTCGCATCGAGGACACGACCTTTGCAGCGGTCCAGACGGTCCTTGGATGCAGCTACCACGCCGTGGAGGAAAGCCTCAAAGCCATTCCGGATAAGTCGGCGTCGGCAACGCCTCTGTATGGACACCTCTGAATAGCGAGAGAGAGGCTACAGCAGACACGTGTTGGCAAAATCCCCGGTAATTCTCTGCCGTGTGGCAATTGGGAAACCTTGCAAGGTAATTTCCACTTTGGTAAGGCAATGTTGGCTGTTGTTGGGCTTTTGCACAGCTGAGAGTTGCTTTTCGGCTGGCTGCATTTTGTTGAGGGTGGCTTTCTGCTAACTATTGAAGCCGAGACGTTGATGAGTGCTCTGGACACTTCTGCTCCAAGCGAAGGCAATGTACCAGCGTTCGCGAATCCATCGCCATGTTTGGTTCTTCACGGCTGTTCATGTCGCCTTTTTGCCACGAGGCTTTTCGGTTGACAGGCTGACAGTCTGGTATGCTGACAGTGATGACAGGCTTTGAGGAACATACCCAGCTTTCCGTCTTCATGTTCTGGACTCGGCCTTGGCATTGGGCTTCCTAGCTTCTCCAGAATCAGCCCATCCCCAGTTTCCAGTGCTCAAGATCACATCTCCAGTCTCCAGTCTCACCCCGGTCTCATTAATTGTACCAATTCCCCCCTACTCAATCGCGATTCCCGCACCAATGGCTGTCCAAAGACTGTTCTTTGGCTACTTAGAGCACCAACAATTGTCTCATTGCCCGGCAATGACGGCAAGTAATCAGAAACACGGCAAGCCACCGCGACGGGCTGGCGTCGGGCTGGGATGCTGGTGAGGTGCAGATTTCCTCGTGGCCCCCCTTGAGCCGCCCGTGGACCCCCCCATATCACAATTATCTCTCCCTTAGCCGTAGTATTCCGCAACGGCTGTTGTGGTTGCTACTCCGGCGCCGACCGTTCCGGGCCATCCCCCGCACACGGCGCCGCCCAAGACGCATACGACCGGTTGGAACTGCTTCAAGACGACTCCATTGGGAACTCCGCGGACCCTTCCGTGGACCTTCGAGCCACGGCCGGGGTTGAAGGCCAATGAAGGGGTGTGTAAGACTGTAAGTGACCCGCGAAGGACCCGTACCTGAGCGCCCGAATGCGACGGTAGTTGGCCTCGCGAGTCGCCCGGGTGCGTATCATCCGCCAGAGCCTCGAGTGATGCTACGTGTTGGAGAGGCCCCAAGGCCCGTAACAAGCGCTAGAGGGGCGCTGAGACGCTGTGAGACGCCTGAAAATGTCGACGGCGCGGATGACGTTGCTTGAGATAGGCACTCAAGAAGCGGGTCTTGAGCCGGGCGTCGGTGATTTAAGCTTATTATCACGTTGAGGAGATCCGGCGGTGGATGCCTGCTTACGTACAAGGTACCTCGCATGCCGGGGCCTGTTCTAGAAACAGCGCAGAAGGGTCACGCGGAGCATAAGACTCTAACACATGATGGACGTGGTGACGAGGCTTTCTGTTAGGCGTTCATCCCATGCGCCTCTCTACGGCCAGAAACACCCCGGCTTCGTGCCGCCGCTAACGACGCGGTACCTCGGCCAGCTAAGGCATCCCAAGGCTTTAGGCAAAGACAGAGCTCGGGGTCTTAACAGACCAAAGTCTCCGTGCCATCTCGGCGATTGTGGCAGTGCCTGCACCCAGCACCTAGGGGATTGCCGCAACAGGACAACTCCCCGTTCCAGCGCACGAACAAACCGTTTGTTCGAGATCCGATCGCGATCAGATCTCCACGGCCGCGGTCACGAGACCAAGCAGGACGCGCCGTCTCGGTTTCGGTGAAGCGCGAAGGAGGCTCTGCACCGGCGGGCTATGAACCTAACCCACGGCTACTGTCCGGAGCACACCTTCCACACTTCACTGCGCCCAACACGCCGCTCCGAGGAAAAACACGGGTATCCCAGACTAATGGCTGCTGAGAATGGAGTGCCCCAAAGCACTAACATGGTCCTTGGCCCCAAGACACCTCCAGGAGAAGAGAGAGAAGAAGGGGGAGGACGGGAAAGGAGGGGGTGTGCGAGGGTCCCTTACCCATCTCATCTCACACGATGTTCTCGCTGGACCGTCCAACGTGGGTTCTCAACCAAATCCCAACTACAGTCCTGTATGCAGACCCACCCTCGGTGGCAGTAAAGCCTGCACAGGAGTCGTGATGGAGTTCTCATGGAGACTGGGTGGGCAGTCCCGGCCGCTCATGGGCCAGCATCTCCGCCTCCAAGACTCGGCGCGGGTTCGGTGACTCAAAAGCAAAGAAGGCCCCGGTCTCCCAAGACCCGGCCAAGGCCCGGACGGGGTCCCGCTGCCCATTCACAGCCGTCAATTGATGCCGAGCCCACCACGCCGCGTCACTACTCCGACCGGCTGGATGACGTGCGGACGGCGACGCGCCCGACGGTCGATACGGTCCAGAGACAGGTACCCAACGCCGTTCTAGACGGCGCAGGCCATCGCCAATCAGCTTATCACGATCTCAGAGTATGACGTTTTCATCCGGGACTGCCACCGGTGGCTCTTGGACATAGCCGGTTCTGTTGGCGGGAGAGCCGGCTCTGACATCAACTCCAACCACTCCGTCTTATCGCCAAGACCCTCGCTCCAGTTCCAAACCCCGCCTTTCTGGAAGGCGAGCACGAAGTAGAGAAGGAAAAATTGGACCAGCCTTGGCAATGTGGGTGTCCCTGGAGTAAACCCATCCTCCGCGAGTTGCTCCATGAGGGAGGTGCCGAGATAGCAACCCGTCTCGACGTTCGCCCTGGTCTGCCAATGGCAACTATAAGATGGCGTCACCCCGACCCCACGCTCGTCTTTTGTTCTTTGGAAACTTTCTTCCCTATGAACTTCTTGCTTGTTCACCCCTGGCCACTAAAATCTAATGCTTCCTGAATTCTATGCTTGGAATTTGAGTAGACTTCAGGCTCATCTAGTATCAACATCACTCTTCGCCCGTCCTCAAGCCTGAAGAGGGCCTTGACGCTCATAACCCGACTGCGAGCCTTGTCGACGCAGACTGTCAGCGTCAATCGCAGTCATGGCCAAGGACGAAGCCACCGAGACTCATGTCTCTGGTCAGAGCAATGACCCCATGAGCCATCCCGCTCATGCCCTTTCGTTCGACCAGGTTGCCGAGGAACTTCGTGCCGATGCTATGAACGGCTTGAGCGAGACTGAGGCTACCCAGCGGCTAGAGATGTTTGGAAACAACGACCTCGGTGATGCTGAGGGCATCCAGCCCATCAAGATCATCCTGGCCCAAGTGGCCAACGCCATGACCATGGTAAGTTTCTCTGTCCTTGGGGCTGTTCCCTTCTCGTTTGTGTGCTTGGCCGTCTTCAATTCCTATCTCTTATGTCTCTACCTATTTGACTACCGTATCGAGTATATTGTACCAATAATCTCGCCCTGGGAGAGCATTGTGTCTTGTACCGATATTTCTTATCTTTATATCTGTGAGGGGCCAAAAGTTCTTGACTAATAACATAATAAGGTGCTGATCCTCGCTATGGCTGTCTCATTTGGTATTAAATCCTGGATCGAGGGTGGTGTCGTTGCCTTTGTTATCGGGCTCAACGTTGTCGTTGGATTCTTCCAGGAGTACTCGGCTGAGAAGACGATGGACTCCCTCCGATCTCTCTCGTCGCCTACTGCCACTGTTGTCCGCGGTGGAGACTCCAAAGTTGTCCCTTCAGTTCAGATTGTGCCCGGTGACCTTGTGGAAATCAAGGTCGGTGACACAATTCCCGCCGATGTTCGGTAAGTAACACAGTTCCCCCGTCGAAGCTTAGCACACGAGCCTAACTTTGGTAGATTGATCGAGGCAATCAATTTCGAAACGGACGAGGCCATGTTGACCGGAGAATCCCTACCGGTCAGAAAGAACGAGGATGCAATTTTCGAGGATAATACCGGCCCCGGTGACCGTCTCAACGTTGCATACAGCTCTTCCACTGTCACCAAGGGCCGTGCTAAGGGAATCGTTTTCGCCACTGGTGTTTGCACAGAGATCGGTGCCATTGCCAACGCCCTTCGAAAGAAGGACAGCAAGGTCCGTCCTGTCAAGCGTAAGACTGATGGCTCGGCTAAGCCCCACCGATACCTCGAGGCCTACACCTTGACTCTCACTGATGCTATTGGCCGTTTCCTGGGTGTCAACGTTGGAACTCCTCTGCAAAAGAAGCTTTCCAGGCTGGCTATTCTCCTGTTCGGCGTTGCGGTTATTTGTGCGATTATCGTGCTTGCTGCCAATAAATTCAACTCCCACCAGCAGGTCGTCATTTACGCTGTCGCCACGGGTCTTTCTATGATTCCTGCTAGTCTGGTCGTTGTCTTGACTATCACAATGGCAGCTGGCACCAAACGGATGGTGGAGCGCAACGTCATTGTCCGAAACCTCAAGTCCCTCGAAGCTCTGGGTGCTGTCACCGACATCTGCTCAGATAAAACAGGTACCCTGACCCAGGGCAAGATGGTGGCTCGTGGTGCCTGGATGCCTGGCAAGGGAACTTACACGATTGAGAACTCGTCATCTCCATTCGACCCTACCGTTGGTGACATCCGATATGACCCTCGCCAACCGTACCAGATTCCCTTCAAGCAGGGTGGCGATGCCTGCGGCATTGTTGACACGGCCGCAAACCTGCTTTCCCAAAGTACCGATGCCCTAACCAGCTTTCTTCAAGTCGCGTCCCTGGCAAACCTTGCTACGGTCCACGAGAAGGATGGCGAGTGGCACGCTCGTGGCGATCCTACTGAGATTGCCATCCAAGTTCTTGCTTCTCGCTTTGACTGGAACCGCCTCAAGCTTACTAGCCACGATGAACACAACCAGTATAGCGAGATCGCCGAACTTCCCTTCGATTCCGATGTCAAGCGCATGTCCGTCATCATGAAGGACAACCGCTCTGGCAAGCTGTTCGCCTTCACCAAGGGCGCTGTTGAACGTGTCATTGGAGCTTGCGCCACCTACTGCCCGACTGATTCAGACGAACAGGTCCCTATTACGGACGAATTCAGCGAGGAGATTCTCCGAAACATGGAGGCGTTCGCTGGTATGGGTCTGCGTGTCTTGGCTCTGGCATCGAAGACCTACCACGTCGATATGAAGAAAGGTGATGAGATCGACCGTGCGACTGTTGAGTGTGACCTTGTCTTCCGTGGCCTTGTCGGTCTCTACGATCCTCCCCGACCCGAGTCTGCCCCCGCAGTTCGAGCGTGTCACGAGGCCGGCATTTCTGTGCATATGCTTACTGGTGATCATCCCGAAACTGCCAAGGCCATTGCTATTGAGGTAAAGATCCTACCTACTCGGATGGACCTCGTCGCCCATGATATCGCAGCCTCCATGGTCATGACTGCCACTCAATTCGATAGCCTCACGGATGATCAGGTTGATCAATTGCCATTCCTTCCACTGGTTATTGCCCGGTGTGCACCCAACACCAAGGTCCGAATGATTGAAGCACTACACCGCCGGAAGAAGTTCTGTGCCATGGTACGTTTGCAAGTCATACCCCAATCTCGAATAGTTGCTGACTAGAACAGACCGGCGACGGCGTTAACGATTCACCTTCGCTCCGTCGCGCTGATGTCGGCATTGCTATGGGCCAAGCTGGCTCTGATGTTGCCAAGGACGCCTCGGATATCGTTCTAGCTGACGATAACTTTGCCTCGATTGTTGCTGCCATTGAAGAAGGTCGTCGCATTTTCGACAATATCCAGAAGTTCATTCTTCACGTGCTTGCTACCAACGTTGCACAGGCCTGTGTCCTCCTCGTTGGCCTGGTCTTCAAGGACCGCACCGGGCTCTCGGTCTTCCCGCTGGCCCCCGTGCAGATCGTGTGGATTATCATGGCTACCTCCGGTATGCCCGATATGGGTCTCGGTTTCGAGCGTGCCGTGCCGGACATCCTCAGCCGGCCCCCACAACCGCTTGAGACCGGCGTGTTCACCCTTGAGCTTATCTGCGACATGGTTGTGTACGGCCTTTGGATCGCGGCGCTCTGCCTTGGTTCCTTTGTGCTGCGCCTGTATGCCTGGGGTAACGGCGAGCTCGGAGTGGACTGTAACGAGAAGTATAGTGAGAGCTGCGATACCGTGTTCCGCTCTCGGGCCACCACATTCGCCTGTCTCACCTGGTTCTCGCTGTTCCTAGCTTGGGAGATGATCGATAAGCGACGATCCTTCTTCCGCATGCAACCAGGCTCCAAGCTGTATTTCACTCAGTGGATGCATGATATCTGGCGCAACCAGTTCCTCTTCTGGGCAATCATGTTCGGCTTCGTGACCCTCTTCCCGCTCATCTACATCCCAGTCATCAGCACCGCTGTCTTCAAGCACAGGGGCATCAGCTGGGAATGGGGCATCGTCTTCATCTGCGCTGGTCTATTCTTCGGTGGCGTAGAGCTCTGGAAGTGGGCGAAACGCGTCTTCTTCCGCATGCAGGCCCGTCGGGAAAACGGGGTCAGCTGGAGAGACATGGACATCGAGCAGCGCGTGTTTGGCGAATACCTCAGCTCGCCTGGGTCCAGCGATGTCAGCGTTCGCCACGGCCTGGAGAAGGTCCAGGTACCCCCGCCAGCTGCCGCGGCACAGAAGAAGTCCAGTCCTTGAACACATGGTGGTGGTCTAACCCAAGGATGGTGATATTTCACGTGCGAAGCAGTATCTCATACAAGTTCAAAGGCTGGTCAAGAGAAGAAACAGCAAGATGCACTTCGCGATGGAGCGGAGTGCGAGGCGGAACCAACGGGCAGTAAGAAGGCTCAAAAAGGTGGACAAGCAAGAAGGAAAAAAGAGTTGGCTGAAAGATGCCACTCTGCTACCGGACGCCCCAATTGTCCCAGTCTCATAGAGAGTGGGAGTCGGCGAAATTTGACAAGTCGATTGAGGCAGAGAAGAGAGGGGCAGCAAGGTCTTCCGTCGTTGACCATGGATGTCTGATCCAAAAGTACAATTTTTGAGTAACTCAGAATGTTTCCAACGAGAAGCAAATAAATGAAACTTGTTAATGATAAAACGAACCGTGAGCGCCCAAGTCTGCGTCTCTTTGAAATGAATAGTTGACCTCAAGGGTACCATAACATGGACACCAGGGGTCAGGTTAGATGTTAGGGATAAAATCATCAAGACAAGGGCATATCTTTTCCAATAAACTCACGGATCGAAAATGCGAGCCCCATTGCGAAGGCTCAGCGACCTGATGCAGTCCGCGAGCTGCAAAGTACATGGAGGTTCACTGGATACTGGTAGCTATAGTTTTCAAGGACTTGTTCGTATCTAGAACACGTCGCTCAAGTCAGGAATCCACCTGACTGGCCATCTCAGGATTCTATATTGTAGTTTACGCGGCGTGAGCTACCAGGTCATACATCGGTTATCGTCCTTTTCTTGATGTAAAATATACACTCTCGATGGACTTCTGAATTCCCAGACCGTGTGCGATCCCTCCCATGAGTACCTCTTTGAAGAGGACAAGGTTGCCCTAACTACAGTCTCAAAGTGCCATGATTACTCAGGCCTTAACTAGCAATTTGCCGATGGATTGCGTAGTTTGATACAGCGGACAGTCCGGGATCTCGGTGCCGCGTACAACGTGAGCATTATCGTGGCCGTCCGTTGACCGCGCCGGATATCCGTAACTGAGACACACTTGTGAACTTGTTGCGGAGCGTGTTCCGTTTTATTTGAAGTTGTACACACTCTCTTCACCGGTTAGCGGCACTTCTATTTTCTTCTGCTCTTATCACTTCTATTGTGCCACTTTTATGAGGAGCCGGGCTTGAGACGGATGTGACGTGCGACGGATGCTGGAGATTAAAAGCCCGTCCTCTTTATGCGTACCACTCCTAGTCTTATCAATTCTAGATTTAGCTTCAGCCCTACCATTTTCCTTGGCAAGTTCAATTTCAAGACTCACAAGCAAGCACGTCGGAATGCCTTCTTTCGACGTATGCGAACTCAATGTCGTCCTTGGGACGCTGGGTATGTCACCCAGAATTTTGACCAGTACTCTAACGAGATTGAACTCACATATCCACAGGTGCCTTGCTCGTCTTATACGGCATTATCTCAGTGAATATCAAGCAGATCTGGTACCTGGGATTGGCCCGTACGTTCTCTGTGAAGTCACCCCCTTCGCGATGCCAAATTCTCTGACTCATGTGCATTTACATAGTTCCAGCAGTCCTGCTGGGCATAGGCTTCGGTCCTGTTGGTGCTAATTTTATCAACAGCGAACGATGGGGGAACGGAGACGAGGGCCAGACCCATCATATTACCTTGGTACGTGCTAATTCAAAACTATCCGTGACTTAGACCACATATATGCACGCCAAGTATATATAAGTAGTAATGCTGACTCTTATAGGGCGTCACGCGGGTCATGGTCGGTCTCCAGTTAGTCATCGCAGGCTATCAGCTCCCAGCCCGATACTTTTGGTTGCGCTGGAAAGAGATGGCGATGTGTTTATTGCCCATCATGACGATGATGTGGCTTTCTACTACGCTCTGCGTTCTGGCAATATCACCTCATTTGACGCTGCTTCCCGCCCTTGTCATCGCATCATGCGTCACTTGCACCGATCCAGTTTTATCGCAGGCCATCGCCAAGGGTCCGTTTGCTGACGTGTTTGTTCCCCGGCCACTAAGAGAGATCATCTCATCCGAAGCTGGTGCCAATGATGGATTTGGGTTCCCTTTCTTGATGATTGCTGTCTATATGATGCGACACGCTCATAACGCCTACGCGGACAATGCATTACCCAGGTCCGAAGACGTTGGGATACTGGGCGGAGGTATTGGCGTGGCCCTAAGAGAATGGTTCCTAGAGACATGGCTATATATGATCCTATTGTCCATCATATATGGGGCTGTAATTGGATTCGCATCATGTAAGACTATTCGCTTTTGCTTAGAGAGGTGAGTCTCCCACTGTCCGCACTGAACTCAACTGACCTTATTCTAGGAAATGGATTGATAATGAATCTTACTTCCTATTTCCCTCCGCTCTTGGGATGTTTCTCGTCGGCACCTGCGGCGCAATAGGAACCGACGATTCATTAGCCTGTTTCGTGGCTGGCTGCGCGCTCAACTGGGATGGCCACTACCTCAAAGAAACAGAGCGGCGTCACGACGAAGTCAACCAGGTCTTCATCATGCTTCTCAATTTTGGTGGCTTTTTCTATGTCGGCACTATCCTTCCCTGGTCCGAATTCCACGACCCAGAGGGAACTGGACTCACCATCTGGCGGCTTCTTCTCTTGGGCATTATGGTCCTGCTTTTTCGCAGAATCCCTGCCGTACTTGCCGCGTATAAGCTCATGAAACCTGTGTGTGCGAATTACAAGGAAGCCCTTTTTCTAGGGTATTTCGGCCCCATTGGAGCTGGTGCTGTCTTTTACGCGGAGTATGCGCGGCAGTTGTTTCCAGATCTTGGTGACGGCGATGAGAAAGAAACAAAACTGGTGCAGATCTTGGGGCCGGTAGTATACTGGCTCGTCTTGTTTTCTATCGTCGTTCACGGTTTGTCAATCCCTGCCTTGGATATCATCTACAAATATCTCGGCGTGAAGCCAATTCACGACGATGCTATCGAGACATGGTGTCCGTCTCTCCGAGAGCCTCTTCCAGCGAACGCTTCATTAACGGACTGCCATACGCTTATTGCGTATAATCGGTTCAGCCGACCGATTGAAAAGGTTGACTTGCCGACTACTTGGAGTTCTCGGCCTGGAAAGGGATCAGTCACCGATAATGCGGATTCTATGGATGAAGAGATTGAGCTGGAGGAAAGGAATCCACAAGAGACCCCGGCGATTATACGATAAGTCATGTGATTTAGTTATATGGCTTGTAGTGAGAAGAACCAATTGTCTCGACTTTTTCTACTACTGAAAAGTCTGGACCATCGTCGGCAGCATCCAAAAGCCCATCTCTATACTTAGAAACTGAAATCACACTAATACCAACAAGAATTCTCACGCGAATAGCAATCCCAGCACCGACCTTCTACCTAAGCCACATAGAACTTCTGTCCGTTTAGGTATAGGTTTTGGCACCGCATTATCTCCGTATGTCTGAGAGAACATTAAGTACGGCTAAAACATCTCAAGAAACGTGGATATTTCTACTCCCGAATGAGTCCATAGCGAAGCGCTTGGGTTCCCCGTGTCTTGTTTTGAGCTTTTGGGGCAGCTTTATCCTTCTGCCTTAACCTATGCCTACCCGTTCGTGCAGGGTAGCGCTGGCCACGACGCAAGCGGAGGAAATCAGTGGCCACTAGGCTGTGATTCAGACGGGCGTAGAACGGTAAAGAAAATGTCATGGGCTATTTCAGGCCAATTGAGGTTGGCGTTGTCTCACTCGGCTTCTGGATGTACGGCGGCGTATAAGGAAGGCGCACATATACCGCCAACGGGCATGTTGCACGAACTGTCACCGTAGGATTTCCCTCCGCATCGTCACCGCTCCATGCGTGAAGGAAAAGTCGGCACAAGCAACGACAGTCCAAAACACCAACGATCCATCATCATGAGTACGGCCGTAGAGTCACCCGCGGCCAAGCCAAAGCGCGAGATGCAAGTGCTTGCACCGGGTCTCCTACGAACAGGCACCGCGTCCATCGCCGAGGCCTTGACCATGCTTGGGTACAAGGACGTTTACCACGGCATCAAAGCCATCGACAACGACAAAGACTGGGAAATCTTCAGCCGGGCCGCCGATGCCACGTTCCCGGTGCTCCCAACGTACACGGGCAATCCCTTCACGCGCGAGCAGTGGGATGAGCTCTTTGGGCATTGCGAGGGCATCACTGATCTCGCGGCCCCCTTCGCCCCGCAGCTCATCGAGACGTATCCGGAAGCCAAGGTGCTGCTCGTCGTGCGCGACTTCGACAAGTGGTACAAGAGCATGGACGAGGGCGTAATTCAGAGTCTCTGGAGCGTGATAGGCAACTTCTCCGTTACCTTCGTCGAGCCTACCCTTGGCACCGTCGCGGGATTTGCATCTCGCAAGATGATGCTGGGTCTATTCGCAGCGCGCAACGTCGAGGAGCTGCGTGCCAATGCTCGCGAGGCGTACGACCGTCACCACCGCGTCATCCGTGAGATGGTGCCACCGGAGAAATTGCTCGAATACCGCATGGGTGAGGGATGGGAGCCGATCTGCGAGTTCCTGGGCAAGCCGGTGCCGGACGGCGAGTTCCCATGGGTCAACGAAGCCGCGGAACTGCAGCGGACTATTGCGAACAAGGTCCGGAGGAACATGATGGCAGCGGCGATGGTGATTATGCCGTGGGTCGGCGGCGCCGTCGCGGTGGGAGTTGGGTCATGGTTTATGGTAAAGAACAAGAGGTTTTTCTGAGGAAGAACATCAAGAGAGGATATGAGTGACGTTCGGCGATGGATGGATGAAGCGATAAGGACAAGGGGGATGACGTGATCAGAGGTGGCCAGAGCCGCATATCCAGCACTGGGGGATTCAAGGTACAGAACAACAAACTACATTAGAAGATGTGAAGCTTCTCTCATAAACAGACGTTCGTATTATTTCTTAGATATCAATGTAAGGGATGTCTAGATTTTGACTCTAGCATGCGAACGTAACGTATGTCGTCAACTACCTTCAGCCCTGGTCCCGAGCCTCCGCGCTCGCTACTGGAGTCGGATCCGACGCGGATAACATAGCGGGGACTCGGACCCGGAGAAGTCCCATCGCATTCCGAACCAACGACTGCCCTAGCAAAGGTCCGATTCCATAGTCGAGACCGAGTAACTCTCCTGAAAGGCCTCACTGTTTGGATAGCCATGATACCTTACCATCGCAATAATGGCATTTTATTTTGCGATCGTACTTTTTTCCTTGAGATAATTTAAAAAGAAGAAAAAAGGTTAGTTGCAGGGGACGTTAAAGCGTACAGCCGGATTAGACCTAGAGTTTAGGTTCAGGATTAGTTAGTTGAGCTTGGTGTATTCTCTTCTTCAGACCTGTAAATATATATATATAGAATTGTTTTTTTTTTTTTTTTTTTGCGCTAGGTCCCTGTTGTGAGAGCTATGAACTTGAGGCATGACTCCCAAGATACCAAGAACCAGAGGCATTTTAGAACACATGGAAATTTGTAGTCTGGAACGAGGCAGTCAAAACATGTACTTATGCAGGGGGGATGCAGGCCAGGTTGGGAGGAGGACTTCTAAATTTTGAGAATGCATAACAGATCACTCTAGGAGACAAAGCTCTGGTAATGAAACAGCTACATGGTCCGTCTTACACGTACGATAATCGTCACGGCATACACTTCGTACTAGGAAGACTCAATCTGAGCCCATTGTTGGCACCTGCATGATATCCGTTTCCCCGATGACCCGAACGCCATGGCACGATGACCAACATCGAAACACGAGCGCCTTTTCTGCAATAAACAAGATCGAAGTGCAGCAAACCTCGAGTTCCTTTCGTCCCTTGCTCGGAACCGGAAGCTGCAAGTCGAGTAGCCGGCTGTAGCGGCCAGTCGTTGTCATGGCTGCTGCGGCGGCATTGTGGTTGTCAATTGGGTGTGTCAGACGGTTGGACTCGTCGCGCTTTAGGAATGAAGATCGAGAGCCATCAAGGTTGGTTTAATCGAGGAGAGACTGCGTGCAACATACGACAGCAGCTAAGAAGGTCGGTATATATAAGGGTAGGGCGTAACCGTCATCATGGCTCCAAGTTTTTGGCCTTTTTCGCTTTGTTGCTCGGATGGAGTGGAACTAACGATTGCTTTAGTGGGTGATATCAACGACAGAAGCCCGCTAAGGTACTGACACTGATACTGACACCCTGGAGTCTCAGCGCACGTCCCGCTAGAGAAGCGCCAACGCCCGCCCCGCGGATGCTGCCACCTCCCCCCGCATCGGGTCCATCTTTGCCAGGATGGAGGATCCAACATCGCAGGATTGTTTGCCGAGCAGTGGCCAGGCTGAGCGCAAGGATAGGAGCACATCGGCATCAAGGAATTGAAGTGACCCTTCCGTTCACGCGAGATGGAACGGTGAAGTATGCCTTGTGCCTGAGGCCAAAGTTTGAATCCAGTGACCCGACAAGCTCCTTCCTTCCACGCTCCGGGCCGGGCGATAGGCGAGCAGGAGGCATCAAGCATCAGGCGTCAGGCATCAGGCATGTTTCCCCACACCAACTTCAACCCGGCACTCTGCAAGCCCTGACTCTCGCCTTTACGCAACACCGCCTGTAAACACGAGACTCGGACAACACACACCAGCAGTGAAGCGCACACTTACACTGGGGAATCCACACCTCAACAACCGGCTGCCAATTTAGCAATGGCAAAAACCGTCACCTGTCGCGTTGCGGCTCACCGACGGTCGGTCGCGGTGGATCAATCCGAGCTCGACCATTGGAGCGGGTAAAGTGTCTGGCTAAAGTCGAGTCGCCATCCCACGAGGAAACGAGAACCCGCTCTTCGATTCAAGCGCCCCCGTCAGCGCCGTCACTGAATGCTATGGCCGCAGCCGACCTCCGTAGCGCGGCACTTGCGGAGGCAAAACTGATGCCCTCGACGGCCCTGGCGACGGCTGGCGTGGTGCCTGTGGTGCTGTAGTGGGGTCAGCCAGCTCCTCGGTCGAGTCCTGCAGCAGCCAGCTTCTTCCAGGTTTCGCATGATTGGTGCGAGCTCCCCTTGGCTGGCAGTCCATCGCGGGGTCTGTTGCGTCGTGGTGTCGTGGGGGGGCGAGAAAACGTCGAGCCCCGCGGGAGGGCGGCATGTGATGGTTGCATCGTCACGGCCGCTCTCATCAGTTCATCTCGTCGTTCTATTTGAGCGGAAGTCGTTGCCTTCATCAGCAGATTCTCCCGGCCGGATGGAACCCGGATCATGAAACCTCGCTCGACAAGAGGTCCCGCCTGTCATCCACAGTACTGCATTGATATAAAATAAAAAAGTTCCACGTCCTCCCACCCACGACACGCTCACCACATCCACACTCCTGCACGTCACGATAACCCCCCGTCTCAACAACTTGGCTAGGCAGGACCCTCCTCCAGCCTCACGATACCCACCGAAATCGCGAGCACAACAGCCGGATACAAAACCAGGCCCAAATCCCTTTCTCACCTCCTCTCCGAACTTCCTCAGTCGCCAATTCCACTAGTCGTCCCAACGCAACAATGTCCAGCGTACGTGCAACATCTCACAACCCCAAATCGTCACCAGCTTTGGCACCTATTCCCGCGTGCTGACCATCATCAACTTACAGAACTTGTCTTTCGTCCTCAACAAGCCCGGTGACGTCTCCTTCGAGGAGCGTCCCAAGCCCACCCTCAAGACCCCCCATGATGTCCTCGTCGCCATCAACTACACCGGTATCTGCGGCTCTGATGTCCACTACTGGGTTCACGGTGCCATTGGCAAGTTTGTCGTCAAAGACCCCATGGTCCTAGGACACGAGTCGGCCGGCACTATCGTCGAGGTTGGTGAGAGCGTCACCCACCTGAAGATTGGCGACCGAGTCGCCCTCGAGCCTGGCTACCCGTGCCGACGATGCATCAACTGCACTGCCGGCAAATACAATCTGTGCCCAGACATGGTCTTCGCTGCCACCCCGCCCTATGACGGCACCCTGGCTGGATTCTGGGTCGCCCCCGCCGACTTCTGCTTCAAGCTGCCCGACAATGTGTCCCAGCAGGAGGGTGCTCTGATCGAGCCCCTGGCCGTCGCCGTCCACATCGTCAAGCAGGCCAACGTGAAGCCTGGTAACTCGGTCGTCGTTATGGGTGCTGGTCCCGTCGGTCTCCTCTGTGCTGCCGTTGCCAAAGCCTACGGCGCCACCAAGATTGTCAGTGTCGACATTGTCCAGTCCAAGCTCGACTTCGCCAAGGACTTCGCCTCCACGCACGTCTATACATCCCAGCGTATCTCCCCCGAGGAGAACGCAAAGGCGCTGCTCGAGCACGCCGACCTGCCCGACGGTGCCGACGTTGTCATCGACGCCAGCGGCGCCGAGCCCTCGATCCAGGCCAGCATCCACGTCGTCAAGGTCGGTGGCAGCTACGTCCAGGGCGGCATGGGCAAGTCGGACATCTCTTTCCCCATTATGGCCATGTGCATCAAGGAGATGACGATGAGCGGCTCGTTCCGATATGGCCCCGGCGATTACCCTCTGGCCGTTGAGTTGGTGGCCAGCGGCAGGGTCGATGTCAAGAAGCTCATCACCGGTGTTGTCGGATTCAAGGAGGCCGAGCAGGCGTTCAAGAAGGTCAAGGAGGGCGAGGCGATCAAGGTGCTTATTGCGGGCCCCAACGAGTCGTAATTTAGTAAGCGGATGGTAAGAAACGGCAATTCGGACAGGTTGGTGAACTAGGAACGGCCGAGCAGGTGGCCGGCGGCAGACGGAGTTGGAGTGGATCAAGGACCCTCAATCACGAAATCACGAAACATAAAGAAGCTCAAAATGGTGAGTCAAGACGGAAGTGGCAAGACGCGGCAGAAGAGGCGCCAGGGCCTCGAGGGTGACAGGACCAGGGGCGACAAGGCTGGTGCGAGACTCGACAGTCAGTCGACGGGATTGAAGCCGACGGCGGCATAGAAGGCAAGAGTCGAGACATGGAGTCGTCACAATCAAACACGGCAGCCAACCTACACCATCAAAGACATCAATACCGAGTCCAATAAGATCCTTTGAAATATAATCTGCAGGCTAGTCCTATCTCTACCTTCAACTACTATCACCCAGTTTTAAAAGTTGTTCGTGCCCCTAGCAAGACTTCCAGCACACCATGTCCGCCGGCAGGACTCAGACACGATGCCTCAGTAGGCGATAGCCTGTTTCAGTACGCCGAACCTAGAAACTAAGCCTTGAAGCGTCCCACAACTTACAATGCTACTCTATCTGTCTTGCAAGCACAAGTGATGTGTGATACGCGATGCACAGAACAACGCAACACAGGCTACAGCACAGCACAGAAGCACAGGCTAGGCTGGATCTTGACTCGCATGGTTGGGCTCCTGATGCCGCTGCAGGCCCGCGATAACGCCCTGTCTGCTAGTCCCGGAGAGTGCATCAGAATGCAGCGGAGTGGGTTACCGCACCCACTTGGCCTCCAGCTAAGGCTTTCCTTCGTCCTGTCTGCACAGCCCTCCGTCTCTCGTTCGTACGGCGGTCCAATGGGTGAAGCGGCGGATATAATTGCTACGACAAGGTCGGCCGACGGCGTGTCCCCGTTAAGCTGTTGTGTCACGCTGCAGCACGATGCTCCGAAAACCCCAGACTTGCCAGCGACAAGGTCAAGCCCCATGGGCATACCCCGGCACTTCGATATTGGCAGTGGATCGCGGCCTAGAATCCTGCCGTGTCCCAGTCAAAACTCGGCTGTGATCTGTGAGTCGTGACGTGAACAAAGACAGATCCCTAACGGTGCTACGTAATAATCGCCGGATCGACATCCCCAATGGCATGCAAGGAGTCTTCCTGTTGATCACGCAATCCTATAGGGCGTGCTCCGGGATTGAGAATTCCTTGGATGATGGGGAAATTCAGGCGTGGCCGTGGATGGAAGGGAGCGGCAGTGGGAGATTGGGAATTGAGACCCCTTCGGAGTTGAGACAGCGAGCCGCCTGCCAGCGAAGCCACCGCAACAAGGCTCTTTCATTCTCTCGTTTTGGGATCCTGTCGCAAGGGAGAGAGGCCTAAGACTCGTTCTAACGGTGCCGGACTGCCGAGCTAGGCAAGGGGGTGGCAGGCGGCAAGACCAAGTTGGGACCAGACTCGACGAGATTGATGAAGAGTTCCCGAAGCCTCTGGTATGGTGCACGGCGCAAAGCCCAACGCCCCAGGCTCAGCTCTCAGGAGTCCCTAGCCGACGCCTCGTTTGATATGTCCCCACCGCGCGCTCCCACGGGGGCCGTCTCAATGGCCACCACGCCGGTGCGGCTGAGACGCTAACGCAGCTGCCCGCCATGGCGCCAAAGCACCCAGGCATGGAAATCTGCCTTGGCCTTTTGGGCGTGATGGTGGCTGCTCCAGGGGGAGGGGGAGATTTCCTATAAGTGCCGGGCTCTTCGCGTCGCGAGCTGGACGTTGTGATATATCTCCCAAATATTCCTGGCTATTATTGTGTGTTGTGGTGTGTACTAGTTCGCTGTCGTGTAAGTCGCCGTCAGCCTCTGCGACCAATCATCTTACAAGGGTGCCCGACTCTCACCAACGACCACAACTCCAAACTCGACGACTGTGGGACGCAATGGAGCAGCAGACGCAGCCGCAGCCGCCGCATCACCAGGAGAATCCCGCGGGCGGCCATGTGCTCCAGACGCCAGTCTGGGTCATGGTCATCCGCGGCTTCCAGATCCTCGTCTCCATCATCATCCTCGGCCTCTGCGCGTCCCTGATACACGACGCCTACATCGCCGAGGAGGGCTTCTCGCTCGCAGTGGTACGTGACCCGAGCAAGCTCCCTTCTGACCGGCTTCTCTAACGATTCTTGCGCAGGCTCTGTTCACATGGGTCGGTGTCGGCTACATCATCGCCACGGAAAAGGTCCCCTCGTTTCGCGGCGCATACCACATCGTTGCCGTGCTCGTCATTGACGGCCTGTTGATCATCCTTTGGCTGGCGGCCTTTGCGTCCATGGCTGCTCTTCGCGCCAGGTACGTCGTCGATGTCACCGTCGGGGACTGCGTCGACGACGGCAGCTTGCTCGATAGCAAGACGTGCTCAGTTGCGCGAAGCCTCGAGAAGAGGAACAACGTCATCCTCTTCAAGAGCGGCCTTGCCATGACGGCTGCCATTGCCGGCCTCGGCGCGCTGATGTGGTGAGTTTTCCTGCGTACTTACCCCCTGTTCTTAACGACCAGACTAACACGCGCAAACTAGGCTCCTCTTCATCGCCGCCTTCGTATGGACGCTGCTCATGTTCCTCCGCGGCCGCAAGGAGGGCCGCTTCGCGCTCAACACGGCGGCGCCCGCATCGCCCAGCAACAACTACCAGATGGAGAACAAGGTCGCCGAGTCCACGCCCATGTCGCCCCAGACCTACCCCAGCCAGACCCAGCCGCAGCCTCCCCCCGTGGCCTTCCAGGAGAACCAGTACCAGCAGCAGCAGCAAGGATACGGTCCCCAAGGCCAGCCCTACCAGCAGCCGCAGAGCCCCTACCAGCAGCAGCAGGGTTACCCTCCTCCCCAGGAACAGCAGAACTTCGGCCAGTACCCTCCCCAGCAACAGCAGCAGCAGCAGCCCTACCAGCAGCCCATCCAGCCGCAGGTGACCGGCCAGAGCCAGCCTGTGTCGACGGCGTACAGCAGCGAGCTGGACGGCCAGAACCCCTACCAGGGTCACCCCCCCGTGTCGCCGCCTCCCCAGCAGTACCAGCAGCCTTATCCCCCGCAGAACTAGACGTGGGCGGGTGCGAAAAGTGAGCTGTGTACGAAAGAAACCAGGGGCATGGGGCGGCGCGCGGAGTTTGTGTGTGTTTTTGGATATCTCGATGTGTGATTTTTGGTTCACGCCGTGGAAAGACATGCATATGCTATTAGATAAGATACTCAGGAAGGACGCTGGAGAGGGGTGATTTCTGCATTATATCATGTTGCATTTAATTAATCGAACGAATGGTAAATACCTCTTACGATACCGTGTCTCGTTGGGATCAATTTCGGTTATTGCTGTGAATCATGGGTGTGTGTGTATCGCTATCTCACCTATTGCACCTAATGTCAGGTGTAAGTGAGGCATCGGAGTTTAGCAAAATGCACCTAGTTTCCGCCAAAGTCAACCATTCGAGAACACAACGTCGACAGCACGAAATTAGTAAGATCCAGGCTCGTCCGACAGGTTAGACCATCATTGATCAATGGATGACAAATTTAACTTCCTCTCGAGGTAGCAATGGCGTTAGAAACAGGGTCCGACTGAAACCCCGAATGCGTCCCTAAGAAGAAGGCGGTCAGTCTTTCTGCCAACCCCGGCGAATGGCCTCACGTCGTTGCAACCCACAAGCTCCTCCGCCTCCTCAACCGGCCGGCCGCAAACGACAAAACCCGCGATACCGCCGTCCCCCCCCGAAGCTGCAACCGTCCGCCCCGAAACCCCTGGAACCGTCTTTCCGGGAGGGAGAAAACGCCGATCCCGCTCCCGCAATTCCCGTCCCATGGCCGCAATGGCCGCCCAGAACCCGTCCGTGGAGGGGGAGAAGCTTGGGGTTCCGTCGCGGAATCCGCTGCCGCTGTCGGCCTCGCAGGAGGCGCAGGTCCGCGATATTTACTACCAGAGAGTCCGGGGCCTTTGCGCCGAAGAGATCAAGGGTGAGGTTTTTTCTCTTTCTGTTGCTGTCTGATATCTTGTAGAGACTCCGCCGAGACGGACCATCATCAGACCACATACCGAGCCTCTCCTCCCACCAACAAACCAACCACTCTTGCTAATGCGTACCCCAGCCTTCGCCGCATGCGCCCTCGGCCGAACCTTCACCGTATCCTTCGTCTGCCGGCCCGAGCACCGGGTCATGAACAACTGCATGAAGCTGCACGCAACGCAGGACGAGCACGACGCCGCGCGCGTGGAGTGGTTCTCGATGCGTCTGGAGCGCCAGCGGGAGCGCGCGCACAAGAACAAGGTGGCGGCCGCGCAGGAGGAGTTCATGCGCGAGTGGTGGGGGCTTCCCGAGCATGTGCGCCTGTCGCGGCAGAAGGAGATGGAGGAGCGCGGCGAGCGGATACACGGGTTGACGGCGAGGGATCTGCCGCCTGCGGAGAAACGGTGAGCGAATGATATGTGTGTGAGGGAGGAATGTTGATGATGTTGCATCCGTGGCGTTCTTAGGGGGATATTGAAATCTACGCCGCTCTGATATTACGGGGGCATTGTACAGTTTGACGACACGTTGAGTTGGTGGTTGTACGAATAACAAAAAGACAAGAGACGACAGAGACCAGACAACAGAAGCATATATAAAAGTATTACGTGGGATTTATCCATAATATATCGTCTAAAACTAACCCCTGGTAGATAACTCCCAACACCTGGCTAAAACTCTGTACTTCAAGTATCAGATTCCGTAGCCTTCGCTTTGGCACCGACTTCGGTGAGAAGCTTCACAACGGTACTATACCCCAAGTTGGTCGCCAAGTCGAAGGGCGTCATGCCTTCGGAGTTCGAAGCCTCCAAGTTGGCGCCGGCCTCGATGAGCAGTTGCACAATGGATACACGCCGTTCCTTAACCGCCGCGTGCAAGGGCGTTCACCCGCTATTGCTCTTGGCCTCTATATCGGCGCCGGCTTCGATCAAAATCTCGACAACGGCACCGTATCCGTTAATGACAGCCCGCTGTAGCGGAGTCACACCTCCAAGGTCTCTAACGTCTTTGTCGGCGCCGAGCTTGGTAGAAAGCAGACTCACCACTTCCGTTCTCCCCAGTGCGGCTGCCAGATACAACGCAGCTCGGCCGTCGTAGTCCCGCAGTGTCTTATTCGCATCTGGCCATAGACGCTAGACGATAGCCTCGTGCCCACAGTAGGCAGCCCACAACAGCGGCGTGGTACCAGCGGCGTCTTGAGTGTCCATGACGGCTCCCGCCCGAAGCAACATTTGGACCACGTCCACCTCGCCGCTCATTTTCTGCATAGTGTAGCGGTATGACGTCATCCACGGCCTTGCTCCTCGTACAGCCTCATGAGTTCCGGCAAGATACCGGAGACTTCGTCTTTGAGCACCAGTTGAAGAGTCTGCTTCTCAAGCCCGTTAGGTCGCTCTCCCCACACAGCGTTTTCTGCGACTCGATGTTCAGCGTGATCTACCTCAGGAACGCAAACAGTATCGCCGTCGCCTTTGTGGCAATGCTGCTCTCTGCTGGGAACGTCCTGCCCATTCATTGTCTCTGCCGCGGCTCTCATGAAAGCTGCGAATATGTCTTGGGCGTACACCGACTTCAGGGGGTTGTCTCCCCATACTGCTAACACTGCATTCGGTATGTGTTTTGTCCTGAACATATCCTGACGGCTGTACGAAGGATCATAGGTAGGCCTCCGGAGTGTCTGTAATCGTGGTTGGTATGGGCCTCGCTCGTTTAGCCCCTGAGTCCACGGAGAGTCAGGATCAAAGTTGCCAGATCCAGAGTCAACAATCCAAAAGTCCTCATCCTTCAAGCCGCCGGCGCCATCTTCCACTACCTCCAATATCGTTGTGTCGTTGGGCATCCACCAGCACAAATCTGGATGATCCCAGAAGTCGGAGACTGCGCTTTCCGGGTGACCCTTTTGCACGCAGCCGCGCGTCGTCTTTGTACGACTGACTTGGTGCAGGTTCTTTCTGCTCTCGATCAACAGCCTTGTACAGCCACAAAGACAGTGCCGCATCAATCTCGTCCTAGTATGCTTTCCAGGTTGCGCTCTCTTGGCGGTCTAAGCGGATATGAATCCTCTCCGTTTCAGGACCATCGGTTTTGAGAGACCAAGTGAAGCTCCCAGTCGGACAATCAATGAGATTATACAAAGCGTTCATTGCCACCTCGATGGTTCTTGCGAGATTGATGGCCTCCGCAGATGCAGGGCCCCGCCAGTCCGCGAGCTCACCGAGGTCTCTTCTGATCGTCATGACTCTGTGGGCTTTTGACAGTGCACCATGGTTCTCACCCTCACTGGTTGGTACAAGTCCTTGACGTAGGTCTTCCTTCGTGATATTTCTGCCGGTCACGATATCCCAGTCTTTGTTGTGCGCCACTTTGCTTGATGAGGTATAAAGCCAAGGTGCATTGTCGAGGTCCCCCAAGGTCGTGGCCAGCCAGTCGAGCTCAAATTCCGAAGTGAGAGACTCAGACTTTGGAGGCGTTGCAAGCCCGCGACGAACCCAAGCCTTCATACCGGCCGTGATGAGAATTGCACCAAGTTGAGCTATCGACACCGACCAGTGCATTCCTCGTAACCCGATGAATTGCACGATGAATCCAGAAAGACTGATCAATGTGCCAATGACCGTCTTTAGGCCCAGGATGGTATTGGTGATGTTGATTTGTTAAAACGTAACAGGATTTTGTCTGTCCGCTCGGTAGGACGTGGTAATGAGATGTCGCCTGTCTGTCGCGAAAATGGCCTTCGAATCGAACACTTGGTCGCTCACGGTTTTGATCTGGTAGAGATCATCGTTCCACGGTGCTGCTCTCCACCACGTGAGCGCAGACAAGAATGCCACTCACCAACACCAGTATCCCGGCAGCAGTGCAGGGAAAGGCATAAGCAGCGACGGGGCTGTTAGCCTTGGGGAACTTGTGCGTCGAGTAGTAGGTGGCGAACCCGGCAAAAAGAATGACTCCCAGCTGAAGGGAAATACCTATAAACGCTGCCACACGCAACTCTCCTCTTCCGGCCTGGTTGTGGCAGTTGAGCGAGATGTTTGGGGCATGGCCTGACTTGTTTCCCACGATTATGATCTCGGGTGTGGGAGGATGACCTCTCTCTGCGCTGGAGTCGCTAGACTTTTGCGAGGCTTTTTCGACATGGACACTTGAACCTAGTGAAGAACATGAGATTTCGTTCGTTGAGGGTAGATAAGATCACTGACCGAGATCCGCCAGGTATCCATCGTTGACGGCGTCCTTCAATTCTCTTACCACTACCTTTGGATAGACTAGACACCTGGCTTCTTCCCACTAGTGTCCATGTCCTTGGGTAGCAGACATGTAAATTCTTTGACAGGAGCAGATCCCATGCACCTCACAATCTCCTGGCCATTCCACAACTCGCAGACTTCCTTTGACGTGGATGACATGAGCTCTGCATCTGGGACTGCGAGGTTCTCCCTGGCTCTGCCGATGATGGCCTTGAGCCAGGATGGACCGCTGACTTTAATCGCACTGACTACGACGGTGACGATGTCTATGGGGGCCATGGCCAGCACGAAGTTGTCGGCCCAGCCTGTCGACTGGTTCATGAAGTGCGAGTATGCATAATCTGGTGCATGGTCGAGAGAGCTGACCTGGGCTCCGACCTGTCAGCTGTTTAGTTAGGTTCTAGGCATCTATGCTGAGCCACGATTTCGTGATGTTGGTCGGTAATGCTTGTTGTGGCTTGGCGGGCCAGGTGCAGTGAAGTGGCTGTTCTTGTTACCTCACGAAATCTACAACTCGGCCAGCATAAAGTTTCGAATACTTGCTACAACTTTGAAGATCTTCGTTTCAATTCGAGCGTCCTCACGACGGTTGGGAGTAACCTCGACCTAGGCTCATGAAACAAGTCCTAAGAACACTCAAACACGGGGGACTTTTGACACCATTATTAGAGCGACCATCTCTTATCAGAGCAAGACGAGTAGCTACGAGAAAACCTCGAAGAGGTCAACATACCGTCTTGTGAATCAACCCTACAGCATTACTTGAGAGTCTACTAAAACACCATAAGTTTCGTCCTTTGTGGAAGCGTCGACAGGAGATGTTCAGATGTAGGAGATCCGGATTATGCTGTACAGTATGGGGCGACAGAATTAGGGAGGGGGAAGATAGTGAGAATTTTACGACAATTATGGTAATCCTAAAACTAAAACTTGAATCATTATGGAAACGGCATTTCAAACCTTCTCGTCCATTACGAACCCAAAAAGTGTATTGGACAGTGCACGAATCCCTGATGCTGTCTTAAAGAGGCGGTGAGGACAGAGGAAGGTTTACCATCGTAACATGGGACTTGAGCCGGGGTTCCCAACCCTGGAACGAGATCTACTTCGTACTTGAATAGATAGTCTCTGTGGGCTGGTCTAGGGAGGAGATGTAAGTGTGACTATGTACTGTGTACTGCAACTCTTCCGGGCTTTGTCAGAATGAAGTAATTAATTGTCGGATGAGTTGTATCAGATGCTATGCACGAAAAGACGACGCCGGTTTGTCCCTGGTGACTAGGAAGCAAAGTCGCATGGTAGTGGCGAAAAGCGGAGACGGACCGGTCTTACAGAAGCGGCCGATGTCATGAATGGTTCATTCAGTGAGGCCCAGATGCGGCCTGACACATTTCAGCGCCCTATCAGGTTCCTGGGGCGACTGAAACGGCCATGAGACTGTGCCCGCTTGCCCGCGTTCTGTTTGCGTCTATGGTTGGGGGGCGGCCGGGGACTGTCACTGGCAAGGGATGTGTGGGAGTTGCAGCCGGCCGACGGGAATCGCAGGGGTTCGATATGGGAGTGCATATGCCGCCTGTCGGTGTGAGTTGAAGAAGCAAGAACTGGTTGGGAAGATGCAGATGCAGATGAGCGCAGACGGATGATGGGTGGCTACGTGCTCAGATATGACACCATACAGAGACATCTATCTTAGATCGTGCCTACAGATTACATAGTACGTTGTCCAACCCAACTCCCGTTCCACCCATCTTGGTTTGCAAGGTACCAATGTAGTCTGGATTATTACTTCGTAACCGCAGACATCAACACTAGACTTTCCACCAAAGACGGGCGATCTCACTCTCTCCCCATCTCCCCTACCGCTCAACTCCCACTCCCATCACACCCCAACCACCTCCACCACCTCTGGGATCTCTTCGCAGTCCCATCACACACGACACGCCGCCAAATCACTTCCTTCGCAGCTCTTTCTCGTCCATCTCATCACGCGCCGCCCAGCCACTCACAGCGCCGCCCGCTCCCACCTCGCTGCGCGCCTCGTTCCGTCGCCCGGGCGCTTAACGCTGCAGTGTGATGCGGCGTGCCATTGGCCAAGCGCATCCCGCGCCGGTCGCTTCGCTATTTTGGGGCCCCGCTGTTCCCGCTCGATCCTCTCGCAAACATGCCCCTGCGAGCATGCATGCAGGCGTGCACGCGTGGGCTTTTTTTCTCTCTCTCTCTCTCTCTTCCTTTCCCTCCTGCGAGCGCTTAATGGGGGCTGCGAGGGAGACGCCCTGTCGCTCAATTCTAGGCCGGGATTGGAGCACGAGGTCGGGAGAGGACAGGGCAGAGGTATAATATCTCTGGGGCTGGTCTCTCTCTGCTGCTGTCCCGGGAGCTCGTTTCTTCGTTTCCTCCGTCTGTTCTTTCTTCTCTCTTCCCTGCTGGAACAGTCACAGTCTCAGTCACAGTCCCGAACGACTATGAAGCGGTAGCAGGCAGAGCTTGATCCCGCCCTATTGAGACCCCCAAATCGCCTCGCCTCCAATACCAACCAACACCAACTCCCCTTTCTTCTAAGAAGAAGAAGTCTGTCTGGTCCATCTGTTTGACACAGCCAAAAGAAACATCCCAATAAAAAACCCCGCCGCAATGTCCACCCCAACCCCAGGAGGGTTCTCGCTCTTCCCCAGCCCCAACGCCTCCAAGCCGCCGCCCGTGGTCCGGAACCAGACCCCGCGACCCCGCCGCTCCGAGTCCCGCGAGCGAGAGCGCCGAGCGCCCACGCCGCAACAGGCTCCGACGCCGCAGGCCGTGTCGCCGCCTGAGGCTGTGAATTCATCTCCTCCTCGCCATAACGACGGACGCCAGACGCCTCAGAGTCAGTTCCAGAACCAAAACCCGAACAGGAGCCAGACGCCGGTTCAGTTTGAGCCTCCGCGCCAACAACACCAACAACACCAACACCACCCATCTCACCAACACCATCGGTCCCACCACTCCCACGACACCGCAGTCGCCGGCCCCTCCTCGTCAGCCCCCATCCACCCGCAAGATGTCCCCGTGCAGGAACCCCGGGCCACCGCCGAAGTCCCCTTCCGGACCGAGACGGCCTTCTCGCAGGCCAACACGCTCGTCCGCAGCCCCAGCCTCCGGTCCCGGAGCTCAATAGCCAAGCTCCCGCTTCCCTCCGCCGACGACGACGCCTCCTCGCCGCCGCCGCCGCCGCTCCGGTCCATCTTCCCCACCTACAACCCGGAGGTGCCGCTCGGCCAGCAGAACTACGTCCCCACCCAGATGAGCCCGACCCGCATCCCCCGCGCCGTCATCAGCCGCCAGACCTACCACGAGAACCAGCCCGCCAACAGCCCGCCCTACCGGAGCCCGCTCCGCAGCCCCCGGAGCGCCGGCTCCAACCCGTGGCCGCGGAGGCCCAACAATGAGCCGCCCGTCATCCCCACCACCTGCACCACTGAGCAGCTCAAGAGCCTGTGGAAGGTGGCCAACGGCTGGAAGGCCTCGCACTCCGAGGGCCGCGTCTACTGCATGAAGATGACCCAGGAAAAGGACGCCCCCGTGTACACTCTGTCCTCCGCCTCGCAGCCCTTCTACAATCTCCGTCTCGACCCCACGTCGGCCTCGGCCTACGTCACCCTCACAAGACACGACCCCAGCAAGACATACAAGGCGCCCAAGCCAGATGCCGGGCCCAGCTCCTCGGCGAGCAGCATCATCAGCGGCGTCGTCGGCAACGGCGGAAGCAGCAGCCGCAGCAGCAAGATCACCGACGGCAAGCACTGGCACGAAGCCCTCACCACCACGCTGGAGGAAGAGGCCCGCAAGCTCCCTCCCAACGACGGCCTCGTGGCCCTGCTGATGCCCACGCCCGCCACCAAGGTCGCCATCGAAAAGGCCAACGACCCCACGTCGGTGCTGATGGCCGAGCGGGAGTGCGCGCGCCTCGTCTGGGACGAAGACACCGGCAACCACTTCCTCGTGCACCCGGCGCTGGCCACGCCCTTCTGCGTCACCATCGAGCGCTCGCCCGCCTGGTCGCGCGTCGAGTACACGCTGGAGCACCACGAGTCGCCGCAGCACCTGGCCAAGCTGACGCGCGACGGCACCGGCGGCGGGTGGCTGGAGCTGGACACGGGCATCGCGAGCAAGATCGAGTCGTTCTTCCTGGTCGACGTCGCCGTCACCGCCCTGCTGCTGGTCGCCGCCGCCGACGAGAAGAACATGCCTGCCGCCGCCGAGGTCTTCGAGCCGCCGCCGCCGGTGCTGCTGGCGGCCAAGCAGGAGGGCCGCCTGAGCAAGCTGGGCAAGCGCGACGACAAGAAGCGTCGCAAGATGGAGTCGTTTGAGGTTGACGTCGAGAGCCAGGACGACAGCCTCGGCAAGAGCAAGACCAAGGGCGACAAGGACAAGCTGCCGTTCCTGGTCCGAGTCGTGGTCAAGCTCGCCAAGGGGCTGTTTGCCACCATCATCTGGCTGTTGACGATAGTCTTCAAGTGCTTCGGGGTCGTTTTCAAGGTGCTGTACAAGTGCGTGGGCTCCAAGTATTAACTTAATTGGGAGAGCGAGCAAGGGTCTGCAATAGACAGCCCTGGTGGGCGTAATCGGCAAGAGAAGTGTTATATACCCCTTCACACAATTAGGGAGAGGCCAGGATGGCAGCGAGTCCATCGTTTGAAATGCATCATGTAGAATCATAAAACCCGCGGCGTTATGGGTATCGATTAGCCTTATTTTCTGGAGAGCGAGGCACTGCAATGAGACACGAGAAGAAAGAACAAGACTTGAAAACCCCTCCCATCATGAATATTCCCCCTTTCTACCGCTTCCGTGTCCGCACCATGATCTTCTTGCCTTTGCGCGTTAGACCGCCCGACGTCGCCGTCTTGGCCATCTTTGCGCGCTGCAGCTCGAGCTCCGACTCGACGTCGGTCAAGGCCTTGAGCTTTTTACGCGCCACCTCGAGTTGGCGGGTTAAGCGCCGGACAGCCTTGGCCCGCTCCATTTCTGCGTCCCCCTCCTTGTCCGGCGAGCCCTCGGGTTTCTCGTCGCCTGCGTCCTCGTCCTGGTCCATCTGGTCCTGTATTACCTCCTCCCGTTGCTCCTCGTCGTCCAGAAACACAATCTTCCGCGGCGCCTTTGGTTTTGAGGGCATGGAAAAATCGAACTCGTCATCGCCGTCGTCGTCGTCGTCCTGGTCTTCGGCCTCGTCGAGCTTGCTGAACCCTCGCGTCAAGACGATCTGCTCCTCCAGTCTGGCCACCTCCTTTGCAACGACCTGTCGCATGGTTCGAGCGTAGCCGATATCTTGCGTTTTCAGCAATCGCACCGTGTCGACGTCCATGGCCTTGTTTCCCCGGTCGCCCTCGACGGTGCCGGTCCATCTCCGGCCGTCCATGATGCGGGACCCCGGACCCTTGCGGGACAGCATGCCGAAGTAAAATTCATCCTCGTTGCGCTCGGAGGCCTTTTCGCGGAGGGCCTTCAGCTGGGCCTTTTTCTTGTTGAAGTCCTTGGCTCGGAGAGAGTAATCCTGCAATGGAGGGTTAGTTGCGGTCGGTGGGAGAATGGCGGGGTGAGTAAGCGGACCTTGTGCTTTTCGAGGAGGCCGAGACGGCGGCGCTCCAGCGGTTGAGCTCGCTCTCTGTGGGGGCGCCGCTGGACGGCATTTCGCATGGACGACATGTTGGCGGGTCTGCAGTGGTGAGGGCGAGTGGTTGACCTCTGCTATCTGAAGGATTAAACGACTGGACTATCACAGCGGCTGGTGAGGCGGCAGAATTTTGAAATTTTTGGCGGTGAGGCGTCGCAGGTGTGGCTTTGGTTGGTGAAGTGAGGGCGGGGCACCAGCCAGTTCAAGTGGATTTAAAGCTGCCAGGGATCACATCCGCGCCTGAGGATCAAGCTTTCTAGCTCAGGGCAGACAAGCCTAAAAATAATCCAAGATTTAAGAATCCCGACTTCCAACTTTCAACTTCCAAGGGCGGAACCTCATCCACATTGCCCCGGACCCAAGCCAGCAATTGCTTTGCACTTTCCACAAACTTCGACCTCAATCTTGAGTTCTTTGGCTTGGATCAGACGACTGCACTCGCAAAATGCAGACGCTCGCTCAAACCTCTTCCCCCTTTCCTGGCCCCAAGTGGCTGGCCTAGTCCCAAGCCCGATCAACAAACAAGCATCAAGGATGCAGATCCCGGGCCACCAACTGTCATCGACGATCCAGCTCGGCGACTCAGCGACTCAGCGGCTGAGACACGATTTCAATGGTTCCTTTTTCTACCCCTGGCCCTGACGTCTGACTGACGTCCGGTGAGCCACCAACTGCAACCGTGCAAAACAGACCGCAGAGCTAGCCGTCCCCCTTGCCGCGGTTGTCGCACTCATGCTTATTCTTAGAAACCTGCCGTTAACGCGTGTCCCCCGTTGGGCAATCCGGTCCCCGAACATTGGAGCCGTCAGGAGAAGCTCATCTCGCCTCCGCCCCGTAAACCGGGTCCCGATCCCTGGCCATGATTGTGTCCCGTATTGATAAACCGGGGTTCGGCCCCGTCGCGGGTTGCCGGCGCCGTTGCTCTGACTTCATCCGTTCATCAAAACCAACTCGGACGCTCGCACACTTGTCCGTTACAAACTGGGCTCCATCCAACACACTCCGTCACTCTTTTCAGGGTTTCTTTTATTGTGTTTGACCGTAATTTCCTATTTCTTCTTGCGTCTCAGGAATATGGGCGTCGGGCTGCCATTTACTCCCTCGAGAGCAGCAATCTATGTCATCATTGTCATCATTCTACTCCTCAGTTTCTTCAATCATCAACCGTTCTTTGAACGCGGCCCCATTCTCTTTGTCCCGAGTACCTATGACTGGGGAACTCACCCATTGAAACATGGCATCCCCGAAGAAAGCATGACTATGGCCCCGGGCGGCAACCCACTCCCGATGCCATCCATCCAGCACAACTTCGCTTCTGATCCTTCCGATGATCTAAGCCGCGAGTCCGTATCTGATAAGCGCGGCGCCATCAAGCGGGCCTTTCGCCAGACATGGGCTTCCTATGAGAAGCACGCATGGGGCCGTGACGAACTAAAGCCCCTCAGCATGGAGGGCCAGGACACCTTTGGGGGCTGGGCTGCGTCAATGATCGACGCGCTCGACACCTTGTGGCTAATGGACATGAAATCAGAATTCTACGATGCCGTCGACTTCGTGGCTAGCCTTGACTGGAACAATTCTACGAGCGACAGCTGCAACCTCTTCGAAACCAACATCAGATATCTCGGTGGTCTGCTCTCGGCCTACGACCTAAGCGGCGAGCCCGTTCTACTTTCCAAGGCCATCGAGATCGGAAACCTGCTGTATGTTGCTTTTGACAACCCCGAGCACATGCCACCACACTCGATCAGCTTCTACGATCTCAAGGAGGGCAGAGGTCGGCCAGGACACCAACAGAGCAGTGCCGGACTGGGCAGCATGAGCCTCGAGTTTACCCGGCTTTCCCAATTGACTGGGAATCCCAAGTACTACGACGGTATCGATCGCATCACCCGCGCTTTTGAACGGACTCAAAACAAAACGCTACTCCCTGGAATGTGGCCGATTCAGATCAACGCGAAAAACACCTTCGCGGCGGATGACGACACATTCAGTCTCGGCGCCGATGGCGATTCGTTGTACGAGTATCTTGTCAAAGAGCACGTGCTGCTCCAAGGTCAGGAGCCCTTGTACGAAAAGATGTACCTCGAATCCATGGACGTGGTCACCAACCACTTGCTCTTTCGACCAATGCTACCGGATCAAGATGACCTCCTTATGCTGGGCAAAGCCGAGGTGATCGACCACGATATTGTCACGTTGCGCCCACACCTAGAACACCTCTCGTGCTTTGCGGGAGGCATGTTTGCCTTGGGAGGCAAGGTCTTCGGGCGCGACGACCACGTTGCTATTGGCGACAAACTGGCTCGCGGGTGCGCCCACGCCTACGCCGCCTTCCCCAACGGCATCATGCCCGAGATATCCTCGCTCCACGCCTGTCCCTCGCTGGAACCCTGCGAATTCCGCCCAATGTCCATGACAGCCAACCCACCAGGCTTCAAGACCAAGGACAGGCGATATATCCTCCGACCGGAAGCCATCGAAAGCATATTTGTGCTATACCGCATCACGGGGAACAACGACTTCCGCGACATTGCGTGGGCCATGTGGACGGCAATTAAGAAGGCCACCAAGACGGACGAGGGCACGTTCGCCGCGATCGAGGACGTGACGACATCGGAGCCCAAGAAGACGGATTCGATGGAGAGTTTCTGGCTGGCCGAGACGCTCAAGTACTTTTACCTCATCTTCTCGGATGAGGATGTCATCAGTCTGGACGAGTGGGTGTTCAACACCGAGGGCCATCCGCTCAAGAGGTCAGGATCAACATGAGATGTCCCTGATGGAGGACTGCAAATTGCAAGGTTACGGGAAAATGTACCGTGGAATGCGGACTGGCGTTTTCGGAGACTTGGTATAGGACAATGGGAAGGGTAGATTCATGCGGAACGGTTCGGTAGCATCCGCCCTCTCCAAAGTAGACTTGGGAATATACATGACTGATAATTATTGTTTTTCTCCTGCATCTTCTACATGGATCGGCTTCAAGCAGCTTCGGCGACCACACCCTCCTGAGGCGTCGTGACAGTTCGCTTGTCTTCACCGCCTCCTTCCGCCGCATCCGTTTGCGCCTGTCTGGCGTCGTCCCAGGACCATCCACCAATAGCAGCGAGAAGGTCGTCTTGGTCGGTTTGCAGGGCTTTGTCCTCCGGAGACCTGTCTGACGCGAACGTTAGTAGTGGAGGTGAGCGTCCCAGAGGATACACGTACCGGACCTTTTACCGTCCTGGCTCCGTGGTCCCCTTTCAGATGGCATATTGGAAGAAGCGAGGAAGAGACTCGATATTCAGGTAAAGCGTGGTGCTCCGATATCAATGTGCAGCAAACGATGGCAACTAAATCAATCCGCCTACCTTGGGCAGAGATATGTCCTGTTTATATGTCCTATTCCCTCCGATAGAGCAATTGCTCACCACTTTGCTCCTTTGCTCCTGTCATACCTTTGCTCCTCATGCTCCATCCCATCTACTCCAGAGCCGCATGTGGGCCGAGCATCGATCTTTGGTAGAGCAATCTCCACGGCCGACCCGGCAGCCAATCGGCATAAGTAGTAATTGACCTGAGTAGTAGACTACGTCGGCCTAAGCATGCTGGCACAAATAGCACCTCGGAGTAGCACGTCGGTATCAATTCCACCCCGATCATGGAGAGAAGTTACGCAGGTGTTCACCATAAGTAAGGGCCGCCAGCGTCAGGCAGTACGAGCAGTGAGTTACAGCAATCGGTCGGGCCATACTTACATCATGCTTGCGAATACCCTCCTTTGTGGTACGCGCTCTTGCCCAGGACGTCCGCTCTGGAGCAATTTGCTCATCGGAGTGGACAATCGGAGCAGTCACCGCGGTACCCTAAGCACGACCGGTAAACGACCGTCTTGGCCAACGCCACTCGAACGAGGATGTGAAAGTTGGCCCTCGTTCTGCAGGTCACCAAGCCGTTTTGGTACAGCGTACGGCACAGGGAGCAGAGCCGCTTGCTCATTTCCAGGGAGCAGCGTTGCTCATTCTCGAGGAGCAACTTGCTCATTCTCAGTGAGCATGTTGCTCCCTGCATACACGCATCATTGTGTTGCATTAGACCCGTCTGACGTCTGAATGGGCCAACCAACGTGAAGTGGCGCTCGCGAGCGAAGCAAACGGGGCTTTCAAAGCCGCCTCAGACAGGGTTTGGTATCGGGACGGCAGGGTGGAAGAGGGGAAGCCTGTTCGTTCTCAGCAGAAAGTGGCAGACGCATTTAACGAGAGGGCAAAATGCGAACCAACTTCTTGTTGCCTTCATTCCATTCATCGCCTCGTCTCCCAGTCACATCAAGCGCATGATTACACAGGTGCAGCAAGCATGTCGGCAAAGACACCAAACCTCAGCTCCTACACGGCGTTCCACTCCTTTGCCGCTGGTGCAACGCGCGCCAACGAAGCCGGTACGAGAGCCAAGGCTCATCTTGAAAGAGCCCTCTCCGAGATTGACGGACTATTCGCCGGACTGAGCTATCTTGACAAAACCGAGTCGTCAGGATTGGGCAAAGAACGAGCCGATGACCTTGATCGAGAACTTGATGCACTGTCAACAAGTGCAGCCCAGCAGAACACCAGCACGAATAGCCTCGATCCAAGGCCGCAATCTCGGAGACGGGACTGGTCTAGTATCAGAGACGTTCGAGATGGGATGGAGCATCTCTGGAAGGAATTTGACGAATTGGCGGATGAGCTCGACACTGACGTCGTCAACAACATTCGCAAATACTATGGCGATGCGAAAGGACTGCGCGAAACCGGCGGCATTGCGTTCCGGAGCACCCTGACGGGTCCCGCGCCAAGCGACTTGAGGAAGATTTTTGCCCTCACCAGCCTCTCCTATGTTGTGTCGTGCCTGTTATGCGACCGAAATAGGCTGGCCGAGGAAGACATCCTAGCAGGCGTTCAAGTTTGGATGAATGCAATCCAAGACCTGGAAGAACGGGAGGCTTTCATCGCCCTTGCTAAGAGTCTTTGGCCCGAAGCTAAGAATCATCTTCACTTCGTTCCCGTTGAGATGAGTGAAGACTCGAGGCAAACTGCAGCGTCTCTCCGTCGCGAACCATGGACCAGCATGAGCATCAGCGATCAAAGCATCAACCTGTTCCCAGATCAGCCTGTCCCCTTCAGCAACTCCCTCAACATCACGATGCCTGTGATGGAGACATACCCATCGCCTCCCCTCCCCGGCGTCTCCATCTCAGAACCTCTTCCGTCGGGCGATGCACATGTCTTGAACAGGACTCCTCAGCAGGTACTAGAGAACCACGTCTACACCCTCACCGATCTCACGCAAGATTCGGTGCAATGGTGGGAGTTTTCGGAACAAACCCCAGACATCTATGCTGGCATCTCGACCTTGCCAATCGCCAGTCAAGGCGGACCATCGGTTTTGCCCCCTGACACAGGGCAGTGCCTCGATGGTCCAAACCCGATAGCCCAAGGAGCGGCAAACGATGTATTTGCAGACAGATTGACGCTCGAGGTACCAATTTCTCCGGAGTGTCTTCAGCGAACGGCACTTTTTACAGTCTTCTTCTTGTTTTTGGATGATCTTGATCAGCTGCTACGCAATCTTTCCGGTGGCGGAATGACATTGAAGGATCTCTCACCAGCGTACGCTTGTGTCCAGGAGCAGCAACAAATCAAGGACCGCATCAATGAGGAACTCATGTCGCCGTTGATGGAGGAAGGTCGTTCCAAGGATGCATCATCCCGGGGCATAGTGTCGGTAGCAAACCGGTTTGTGAACATGGGCTACTTACAGACGATCGAAGAGGTCATGTTATACATGAGCAGAATTGCATATGTGAGTATAGCGGCGGGCCTAGCAATTGGGGCAGTTGGAATCATGAATAGCGGCGCTAACATGGCTGCCATGGCAGGATATTTTCGAAGTCGACTCGGCGCATCTGGAGTTCTTGGACTGGATCTTTGACTTCCGAAGAAGGACAAAAAGATGCAGTCCTCCTGCCAAGTCGCAGAAGACAAAGCAGCCTAACAAGGGTATTGTCAAGAAGAAGGCAGACGCCTCGACCACAGGGTATCGGTCCCGCTAAGCCACGCGAACTTGACATTTCGCTGACGCGTACGAACAGCAAGCTCTTCCCATGCGGGAATTGCGGGAAATGCTTCCCTAGGAAATACAACATGAAGCGGCATGAAAAGAGACACGGTGAAAAAAGACCGGAGGCCGCGAGTCAAATGATGGCGGGGCATTCCGTTGCCGTGGGTGGGTGACGTGTTGGGTCAATAGATGTCAAGTTAAGGCTGGTGGATTTCGTAGCCATGCAAATGTACCGGTATTGTATCTGAGGAGGGTCAGTTGTAGGAACTTGAAGGTATCTTCATTGTTACATGTGGGTCTGGGGTAAGCTTCTAATCGTTCCCACCGTTCCCGTTCCCGGTTCCGCTTTCGCACTATTAAGGGTTTTTTAAGGTTAACGAAGGTCAGTTTGTTGAAGGAGAAGAATGTGAAGCGAGGATGTTGAAGTCAGATGGGTCTATTGACGTTAAAATTGGGTTCGCCTTCGGATACACTTAACGGACAGTGGGTCACGAGTCGCACCTGCCTCCAAGAATCAAGGTACGAAAGGACTTCACCGCAAGAGCACTTCAGCCACGAACGAAACGTGCATGTCGTCTCTGGTTGTGGCGGCGCAGCAACTCACCTGTTCCTCGGGCATTGTACATCCCGCATCCCGCATCTCGCATTGAAAGTAAATTGACCCTGGCGAATGAGCGTGCGTGAAGCCAACTCATTACTAAGTGAGACTGTGTTGTAGTCTAGATACAGCAAGTTCGTTTCGGTCTTTCGGTCAGTCCGGGAGGCCTCTCCATAAAATGTTCGTAGGGCGCTGTCCTTGGTCCACCTTTCGGCTGTCCGGCCGTCGGTGTGGCGGTGCGTGCGTCGGGGTGTTTTCGATCATCTTGCCAAGGCCTCGATGGCGACAACGATGACGATAGCGATGCTGGATGAGGACATTTTCGCGCAGGAGAACGAACGCGGCCGTGACGTGGCCGTGCGACCTACTCGGGTCGTTTCAGCTTTGATGGTTCAAAGACACGCCATCACTGCCTTAGAGTTTGATCAGAATGGTTTGTCCCTTCGGGATGTTTCCCAAGAATTCGCAAGTAGTCTACGTACTTCCCGTCCCGTCCTCGTGGCTGGTGGCCAACGCCTAGTCCGAAAGGCGGCGGGTTGATGCTGAAAATAGCCCTGTGTCCTCCCCTTCTGGGCTTAGCGCTAGACTGAATTCCCCAGACGTGAAATGCGCCATCGGTTCAGTTTGGGGCAAAACGTCGCGACGCTGCCGAGGGCACAGCCACCGTCGTGGAAATTGGGCTTGGCTTTGACGTCCCCGATAAGGATCAGCCGCTAGTTGAGAGATCGGGCGTTACAGAAAGATGCTGCAGTTAGGAGAGATTTGCGCAGGCTGAACGACTGCTGGTGGCCAGGAGGAAACAGAGTAGAGCAGGGCAGGATAGAACAGAACAGCGACAGAAAAGACAACAAACGAGGCAATACTTACCCAATCCTAATGCACTCGAGGGAAATGCAAGACGAAACATCGCGTACGAAAGCACATCAAGGACATCCCGAAGCATGGCGCAATGCTACCTACACCACAGCGGCACATCTCCCCACGCCGCAATGGCGCAGACCCGATGCAGGGACGCCGAAGCTCCACTAGCCCGATATAATCTACCTTGCCGCTGGACGCCTTGGCACGCAAAATAACCTGCCCAGCCCTGTACATCCCAGGTATGATGACGAGGGAGGGCCCATCGCCCACTAGAAGAAAACAGGGAGGGAGGGGCGGGTCCTCCCCAAGTGGCTTGCTGCGCTAGAGAACGTCATGCTTGGAAAGTAAGGTAGCGCAAGGTAGCCAAATTGGCGGAAGGGGAATGAAACGCGCCACGAGCTGGAGAAGCAGATATATGACGTTGCCGTCCCCTTCAATCTTGCTGATATTCCATCCTCTCAAGCAAACAAATAATCTCCCAGTCATCAGGCATCCATCCCTAAAAAGGCACCAATCCACCTTTTCTCCGTTTCTCTCTCTCTCTTCTTCTCCACCAACTTACATCAACACCTATACATCCACAACAAACACCTTAACAACACCTACAGCAACAACTCACGATGCATTTCGCCAAGATCTCCGTCCTCGCCGTCGCCGGCCTCGTCGCCGCCAACAACGTCCGCGACTCGTACGTCTCCCCCCCCCCTAACCCAATCTCCAAAAACCCCATACTGACCTCCTCACCAGCAACGCCGACACCGATGAGGTCGCCAAGGCCATCCACCAGTCCCCTCCCCTCATCACCGCCGTGCCCCGCGCCAAGCGCGACATCGACGATGTGATCGACGACGCGTCCACCTGGGCCGACGACGCAAAGTCCAAGGCCGAGAGCTGGGCCAAAGACGCTTCCACCTGGGCTGACGGCGCCAAGTCCGACGCTTCCACCTGGGCCGACGACGCCAGGTCCAAGGCTGAGAGCTGGGCCTCCGACGTCGCCTCTCACATCTCCACCGCCGCCGACGCTGTCGAGACCTACTTCTCCACCAAGGCCGGCGCTGTCGAGACCTACCTGTCCACCAAGGGCGACGCCGTCGAGACCTACTACTCCACCAAGGCCGGTGCCGTCGAGACCTTCGTCTCCACCAAGGCCGCCGCGGCGTCCTCGGTTGCCGCTGACGCCTCGAGCGCCGCCAACGACGACGACGACGATGACAACGCCGCTCCCAGCGTCCGCGACTCCAAGGCCGGCATCTTCGCCGCTGTCCTGGCTCTCGGCGCCACTGCCTTTGGCTTCATGCTCGTTTAAGCTCGTTTAAGCTCGTTTAAGCGCGCTCTCTTGAGCATCAGCACATGCAATTTACATTTCCGCGGCGTTTCAGGGCTGGTCGACGAAGTTAACCGCTTCTGAAGAGGGCGGGGAGACACGAGCACCAGGAAAGGAATTACGTTTTATACCATCACGCACATGCAAGCGGGCGAGACCTATCAGATACCTAACACAACGTTTCATTTCATCTTTTATTTCGCCTTTCAACGACCTCCACTGTGACACATGCTGCATGCGACATTAACATCTATCCTGAATCTGAAGTTACCGTGTCAATGCTAAACTGTGATCCATCGAATGTCTACTGTTCTACCTGCTGGTGCAGCTCGTCTACCTAGTAATATACACAGTAATGTTACATTATATATACAGGCGTCGGTATTATCCTGCGTCTTCATGAACCCACCACATCAATGACAGTGATCCTATTCGTCACTACCAAACAACACTACCCTTCTCGGGGCGGTCCTTGGGCACTTTTCGCGGTGCAAGCTGCAGCCCGTATGGTTGGAGCTGGAAGTTGGTCAGCGTACTGGGCGAGTTGACAAACGGATCCTCGCCCTTCATCGTCTTGGGGAACGCCATGACGTCCCTGACGGTCGAGGTGTCCGTCATGAGCGCCACCAGCCGATCAAAGCCCAGCGCGAACCCGGCGTGCGGCGGACAGCCCGATCGCAGCGCCTCGAAGAGGTGCGCAAAGTCGTCGATGCGCTTCTTCTTCATCTTGAGGATGTCGCACAGGATGAAGTCTTGCACGCCGGCAATGTGGATACGCTCGCTGCCGCCACCGACCTCGACGCCGTTCAGCACGAGATCGTACGCTGCGCTCTTGGCCTGGAGCGGGTCGGTGAAGAGCAGCTCCAGGTCGGCCTTCGACAAGGGGGCGGTGAATGGGTGGTGAGACGCGGCAATTCCAGCTGCGCCCTCCTGTCCCGGCTCTCCTTCCTCGGTGGGCTTGAACATGGGGAACTCGATCACCCAGACAAACTGCAGCGATCCAGGTTGGCCCATCTGGGGCTTGACCAGGAACTCAGCTTCAACGAGAGCCTTCCATAGCGCGGTGCGAACCTCGCCGATCTTGGTCGAGCCTAAGCAGTACTGTCCAGCAGGCTTCTCTCGGGCCTGAAATACGACGAGGTCCCCGTCGTTAATCTCCTTTCCTTCAGAGATGATATCCAGCGCATTCTGAAATTCGAACCCGAGAGATGAGAAGCCATTCATCGGCTTGCTCGTGTCGCAGATGAGCACCTGGGGCTTTCCGTCAGGGTTCTCGCCCAATGCAGTCGGTAGTTCGTCCATGAACTTGGTAACGAATTCTCGCGCTTCTGTGGGAGAGCGGCCGTCTAGCGGGAATGTAAAGGCTTCGACCAGGGGGTCATCCAAGTGAGTGATCATGCTCACAAACTGTTGATAAGGCGCGAGATCCGGGATGGCGTGGATCTAATGACTGTCAGTTACGTAGGCATAAAATGGCGCGAAGACATCTCACCTTGTTCGGGATGCGCAGGTCTGGCTTGTCGGTTCCATAGTCTCGGATACTGTCCTGGAACCTGATGGTCCTGAACTGATGGGCATCGAGCTCATCAAAGCTTTTAGGGCCATCGGGAATCTCAGACACGACGGGGATGCGCTCTCCCCGGATCTCCTTATAGCTGTGCGCCGGCCTCAACGCCTCAATCGCGGCCAGAATGATATCGTTGACATCCTGCCTAACTCTGGGCGCGCCCGCAAACGCCCACTCCATATCGAGCTGCGTAAACTCCGGCTGTCGATCCGCACGGGAGTCCTCGTCTCGGAAGCAGCGAGCCCATTGCATATACCGCGAGACTCCTCCCGCCATCAGGACCTGCTTGTACTGCTGGGGACTCTGGACAAGCGCATATGCCTTGCCGCGCTGGCGCATGGGGACCAGGAATTCCCGGGCACCCTCAGGGGTCGACTTGAAGAGCGACGGCGTCTCGATGTCTGTGAAGCCCTTTTTCAGCAGCCCCTGGGTCAGCTCTGCCTTCAGCCATGATCGGAACTTGAGCCGAGCCTTCAGCTCAGGGTGGAAGCGGATCTGGAAGTGACGCTTGGTCGGCGGGAACTGAACGTCAGGAGTGACGATGAGGTCTTTGGGAACGCTGTTCAGCGCCCTGATATCCTTGAGGTAGACCGTCTTTTTTGTGGATGCGTCGTTGATGGCCTTGCGGCTGGGGTCAGTGGGTTCCAGCTGGACGTCGACTAGCACAGGGCTATTGGCAGGAATGGCACGGAAGGCGTCGTGAGCGGCAGAATCACTGGCAGCCTCGGAGCAGAGCTGGATCACTTCGCCCGAGGCAGTGGTGAGGTCGGCGAAGGAGAGCATCTTGGAGAGGTTCCTCCTCTTCCCCAGGAACCCCACTCGTTTCCCGTCTTTGCCATCTTCAAGGGGCACATCCACATTGTTATCTAGGGACTTGTGTGAGCCGACGTGTAAAGAATTACAAGCATTGGAAGTATACATTTAGCCCAGAGGTTTATGAGCTCCTCCCGATTCACTGAGCGAGCCACGGCGCTCAGGGTAAAGCTCTTCGAGAGGCATTGCTGCGCCCGTAGAGATGCTAAGGAGCCCGTAAAGGCCCCACGACGCAGCGCGAGGCTATGGCAACCTAGAGGAAGCATCGTAACCGAGGGACAAAACTCGGAAGATGGACAATGGAAGCAATTGAGTCATGATGGAGGAAAGCTCACGGTGGGTCGACTCAAGCAAGAGGCGGTAGTTTACTTGGTGGAGGTTCAGCCGAAGAACTGCCAGCTGCAACCCCACTACGCGCGGTTCCTTTAAAAAAGCTGGCGGCGGCTCGCGTTTTTCTCTTTTCTCTTTTCCTCTTCATGACCCTTCACATTCAAATAAACGTGAGTATCTGCTTCCCTCGTGCGCGCGTGCCGTCGCTACAATTCCTTCTCTTGCTAACCTGTTTTCTCTGCAGATGATGAGAACCGCGTGCCTAATATGATGCAGGTGCCACCTCTCCGGACCCCGATAACCCTCTCCTTCGGGAGCTCAAGCGGTTCCGGGGCGAGGCGAGGCTGGCATCATGAAATGGGCGTTCGACACACCGACCTTGTTAACAGCATCGGACGCGTTGAAAAAAAAGCTCTGACTTATTATGAATGGAAGGGGATAATGTGTGTATGTGTCTGAGGGATCTCGTCTGTGAACAGGAGCATGGGCTGTGTGCATGCATCATCCCGGGAGACCTGAGACTCGAGATGGGACGAACAACAAGGTATGTAAACGTTTGTTTCTATTTTCCTTCAGTCAGGTTCGAGCATTGCATGTAGCCAATTGATTGCCTGTCACTTTGATGGAAGAACTGAATTCAAACCGTTTCTGTCTGTTCCTGCCACCCATTGTCACTGTCTTGTAACACCCGTACTGCTGTGCTTCCTCGGTCGCACGTCGTTAAATGAAGCGATGGGATTCGCGAGCCACAGCCCCCAAGTCCAAACGCCGTGACACGTGAACTTTTGCAGCAGGCAAGACCGGCAACAATCAGCATCCCGACATCTTATCAAGGATGGATGCCATCTGTCTCTTCTTGCTTGGCCTCTATCACACCCGAGACTCCGTCCTCGGGTTGACATTAATATCCGGACTCCATCAACTGGATGGATGTTTGCGGCAGACACTCACCGTCCGGGTTTAGTGACGACATCCACGCCCCTCCCTTCCCGGCGGCGTAGCCCCTGGAATTACAGTGGCAGCTCGCCCGCCAACTCCGACGTGGGCTGTTAGCGCCGTACGGGTGTCACCACCGCACCAGCCACCACAATTCCCGCAAGACACTGGTCGCCCGCCAAGTACAGCGCAATCTCAACGCTCTCCAGCGTCTCCCCCCACTGAAAGCCCACTAAAGCCCAACCAACCTCCCGCTGTCTCGTCTCGCCCACACCCCCTTGTCCGTCCCGTCTTGTCTTGTCCTGCCACGCTCACCAAGCTCCAACACGCCCCCCCCCTGGATGCGGATCTCTCTCTCGCTGCTGCGAGTTGTGTGTGCGCTGGCGACCTGAACGACGACGACGCCGACGCCGACTCCAAATCGACAAATCGACGAGCTTCCCAGCTTGCTCCGCCCCCCGCAACACCGTCTCCTCCTCCGCCCGTCTCCCTCTCCCGGACCGCCGGTTCTCTTTCCGCATCATCACCGCCCGGCCCATCCTCCCGCGCTCCTCCGTCGTCTACTGCTCTCTCTCGCCGACTCCTCCGCCCCAAACCCCCGAAGGCGCCGCCGCCCAGCTTGCCTCCCGCTGGCACCATGTCCAGCTCCTTCGAAAAGTCCGTCAAGGGCGCGACCAAGATCAAGGTGCGTGCGCCCTCTGCTGCCTCTGCATCCGCCGTTATCCATCTCCCGCCACGAGCTGCCCCCAGCTGACACCAGCCCGCTCGCTGCGCAGAATGCTCCGCCCAAGACCAAGTACATCGAGCACATCCTCGTCGCCACGCATTCCGGCGAGGCAGGCGTCGGCGAGGTCTTCCGCGCCCTCCAGAACCGTCTGCACGACTCGACATGGACCGTCGTCTTCAAGAGCCTCATCACCGTCCACCTCATGATCCGCGAGGGCTCCCCCGACATCACCCTCGCCTTCCTCTCCACCCACCGCAACCTGCTCGCCATCAGCAACTTCACCGACGGTACGTTGCGTCTGCCGCCGATAAGCTAGAACGGAAGACCCGATGGACGTTTTAATTGACCCCCGTTGTAGCCCAGATCCAAGGACGGAACATTCGTCATTATGCCCTGTACCTCACCGAACGAGCGCGAGCATTCCGAGATACCAAGACCGACTGGGTTCGCGCTCCCGAGTCCAGGCTCGAGAGGCTGTCGGTCGATAAGGGTTTGTTGCGCGAGACCGAGGTGGTACAGCACCAGCTATCGGCCCTGCTCAAGTGCGATGTAAGTCGATCCAAGACAAGACGACAATACCCAACAGAAATGATATCAAAGATCATCAAGGACTAACGCGCCTCGTCAGGTCATGGAGAACGAGCCCGAGAACGAAATCACAATCACCGTCTTCCGATTGCTCGTCCTAGACCTGCTGGCCCTGTTCCAGGTCCTCAACCAAGGGTTGATCAGCGTCCTAGGTCCGCCCCGTCCCTCATGTCTCAGCCATCCCCTCGCTGACCCCTCCAACCCGTAGGCCACTTCTTCGAGATGTCCAAGGTCGACGCCGAGCGCGCAATGGCCGTCTACCGAACCTTTACCCGCCAAACCGACCAAGTCGTCCAGTACCTCGGCGTCGCCAGGCAGTATGAGCACCACACCCGCGTCGAGGTCCCCAAGCTCAAGCACGCGCCCGTCAACCTCGGCAGGCAGCTGGAGGAGTACCTCACCGACCCAGACTTCGAGGTCCACCGGCGACAGTATCTCGCGGAGCAGGACGTCAAGAAGACGGGCGGCGCCAGCTCCAGCTCCAAAATGTTTGCCTCCAGCAGCAAGAAGAAGGACCTCGACTTCCCGGAGCCAGCGTCCAACAACCCCTTCCCTGCAAGCAACACCGCCAAGCAGGCCGAGTCGAAGCCCCAGGCCAACAAGGGCCCCGACCCGGACCTCATCGACTTCTTCGACTCCATCGAACAGAACCAGACGCCGCTACAGGTCAACCCCCAAGTCCAGGTCCAGCAACCCCAGCCACAGATGAACGCGGCGCCTTTCCAGGCTCAGCCCACCGGCATGCCCTACCAAGCCAACGGCTTTGCGCCGCAGCCCACTGGATTCGCGTCCAACAGCCCCTTCCAACTGCAGCAGCAGCAGCAGACGACCGGGTTCATTCAACAACCGCAGGCACAGCCTCAGCCGCTGTTACAAACCAATTTCACCGGCGCCGGGTTCGGGGGCTTCTCGCCTCAACAGGGCTTCCAGCCCAGCTCCCTGGCCCCTATTCCCCAGGACTCGGTGGCGAGCTTCCCGACCGCCGGATCCCCGCCTATCCAGAACGGAATGCAGAACGGGATGAACGGGATGCAAAACGGCCTCCAGAACGGCCAGCCTCAGGGCCTCATGCCCACGGCCACCGGAATCACCAACCCGTTCCGCCAGTCGATGCTCGTGGCCCAGCAGACCGGCATGGCTCCCAACACCAATCCGATGCCCTCCTCCGCCTCAACGCCGTCCCTCGGCGCCAATCCCAACCGCCAGTCCACCAACCCCTTCGCCCGCTCTCCCCAGAACACCTCACCCTTCTCCCCAGTCACCAACTCGTCCTTCCAACCTCCCCAACAACAGCAACAGCAACAACAACAACCCGCCCCTCTCGTGCCCGCCCCAACCGGCACGAATCCCTTCGCCAGACAAACCGCCCAACCGCCCGTCCAGATCCAAGAACAACGCCCGCAGACCGCCGGCGCCGCACTCGCTCCCCAGCCCACCGGCAGCACGAATCCCTTCCGCCACGGCGCCTTCGTCAACCACAACACCGGCACCGGCTGGCAGCACAACCAGGCGCCCATCGGCGGCGGGCTCGACCAGCTCGAGACGGTGCCTGTGTTTCCTCGGCCGGTCCAGCAGACTCCCTGGCAGCAATAGACAAAAAGAACGATGCAATTATTTCTCTCCTTTTCAACCCCCTTTTCCCACCACCTGTTCCTCTTCCGGCATTCATATTCCCGGTCCTCTTCTGTTTGTAACCTCATTTTCCGCATTGTCAGCGCGGCGTTTCTGGGGACGAGATCGAAAAATCCGGGATCATAAAAAAAAGAGGCGGACGAGGACTCCCGACACTTGCTTGGGGGGGGGAGAACAACCGCATACTGGCGAGCAATTTTCGAACAAAGACGATGACCATTACATCCATTATTCCCATCATTAAGCTCCAATAGCGAACAGTAAAAACCACTTTGCAACACGTCTTTACTCTACCTCCCCACCGCCCCTCGTTCGTCTTGCTTTTTTTCCTCCCCTTTTTTTCCCGTCTTGTTGTGATTTTTTTCTTGGTCTAGTCTAGCAGCAATTCCAAAACAAAAAAAGATCATGGTTGTGATAAATATCCCTTGTTTTAGCAATTATGCTTCATCATTTAAGGTTTCCCTCTTGTACCCGTGTCCGTGGTATCATTTTGTCCTGTTGACTCCCCCGTATCTAAGTCGGAGCTTTCGTGGTGCCTGTGCACATGATCCAGAGCCCAGACTCCCTCTTTTAATATCAAAACCCGAACGCCGTGGCCATGCCCCATGTAAATATACAGAAAGAAACACATCCTCTTAAACCAAAACCGCTCAGCTCCCGCGTCATGTCTTAGAACGGGTCGTCGAGGTCCATCTTGCCCGAACTGGGGGCCAAGGCTGCTTCCCTGGCGGCCTCGGTGGGAACTCCGTTTTCCGCCCGCTCCTCGCCGATGAATACTCCCAGACCCGAAAAGGCCTCGAAGAGCACGCGCGTGAGGTACTCGTCCGGGTTGTAGCCGCCCGCGCGGAACTCCGTCTTTGTGCGCGCCGACTCAACCCACTCGTTGGTGTAGCCCGCCAGCTTCTCGGGCGCCACGTCGACCCTTTCCGGGCGGACCTCCAGGCCGCCGTAGGGGTCGTAGGGCTTGTCGTCGACGACGGCGGCGGCCTTCTTCTCGCGCAGGCCGCGGATGGACAGCCCCCCCGCGGCGGCGGTGGCGGCGTCCATGGCGGCGTCGCGCTTCTGCTGGCCGCGCTTCTTCAGCATGATCTTATTCATGGCCTCGGCGGCGCGGCCCGTCTCGGCGTTCTGCAGCGAGTCCAGCATCTCCTCGCGGAAGCGGGCGGACTGGACCTTCTCGTCGGCGTCAGCCTGGCGCTCCAGCTGGCGGCGCTGGCGCGCGGCGTCCTGCTCGGCGGCGACGCGGCGCTGGCGGGTCTCGTCCGACTCGCGGGCCAGGCGGCGGTTGCGCTCGATCTCGGCCTTGTGCTGGGCCTCCCACTCGAGCAGCTGCGACTCGGCCTTGCGGCGGGCGTCGTCGGGCCCGTTGACGAGGTCGTCGGTCAGGCACTCGACCATGTACAGGTAGTCGTTGAAGTCGTCGAGGGTCTCGAAGTCGTCCTCGACCTTGTTGAAGACGGCGGCGACGCGGCGGCGGATGTCGACCTCGCGCTCGACGCCGAGGTCGGCGAAGAAGGCCGACTTGAAGCCGCGCAGGCGCAGGGTCTTGTGGCAGCCGGCGTAGGGGCACTGGTTGGGCCCGTCCTTGAAGATGCGCTCGACGCACGTCTTGCACATGCGGTGGTAGCACTCCGGGTTGATGCGGAACTCCATGTCCTTGTTGAAGTAGCGCGTCGTCTTGCACACGGGGCAGGTTTCGTCCTGGTCGAGCGCCGGGGGGGGGGGCGCGCCGATGCCGGACGAGTGGCGCACGGAGATGGCGCTGCCTCCGAGGCGAGACATTTTCGGAGGGCGGAGGGTGGAGGGCGGATGGCGGAGGAAGGGAGAATGTTGTCGAGGGTTTGTGGTTGTGGGAGGGAAGTGTTGGTGTTGACGGTGATTAAGGCGGGCTGCAAATGGTGGTTTCAGACGCGGCTGAGCCAGCAGGGGAGCTGGCACACTGGGACGCCCCCTATTGGCCACAGCCCGCTACGACATCGATTCACTCTGCATCTGCCCCTCCAAATCCGATCTGTCAGCCTTCTAGGTCACACCCTAACATTAGACATTAGACTCGAGTCCACGCTTCCATCGTCTTCTGCAGCCAGACTCCCTTCCAGCGCCAAAACACCACAAGCACAGCTTCACCATGGCCGACAAAGGCACGTCTCCGTTCCGCGTTTTGTGTAGCACCACACATTCTGTCTTGATGCAGCTTCCCGCAGTGTCTATTTGCTAACATCTGCTTCTTCCCCACCCGCAGAGACCACCCCCGCCGAAGACGCCGCCGCCCGCGCCCAGGAGGCCCAGGAGCAGGCTGCGCTGCCGTATAAATGGGCGCAGACCATCGGCGACCTCAACGTCACCTTTACCGTCCCCGGAAACCTCAAGTCGAGGGACCTTGTTATTTCCATCAAGAAGCAGAGCCTCTACGCCGGTATCAAGGGCCAGGATCCAATCATCAAGGTACAGAAAAGCTTCCTCGACATCGCTCGCAGAGCTCTCCCGAGCCTCCATAGTACCGTGTTTCCCTTCTTCCACGACGACTAACATACATACTTCTAGGGCGACCTCCCCCACACCGTCCTCGTCGACGATTCCACCTGGACCCTCACCGCCAATGCCAACGGCACCAAGACGGTCGAGATCCAGCTCGACAAGGTCAACAAGATGGAGTGGTGGGCGCACGTCGTCACCGACGCCCCCAAGATCGACGTCAGCAAGATCCAGCCCGACTCCTCCAAGCTGTCCGACCTCGATGGCCAGACCCGCGGCATGGTCGAGAAGATGATGTTCGATCAGCAACAGAAGGAGCGGGGCCTGCCCACCTCGGACGAGCAGAGCCGCGCCGACATCCTCAAGAAGTTCCAGGACCAGCATCCCGAGATGGACTTCAGCAATGCCCAGATGAGCTAGGCGGAACGTGTTTGTGACGTCTTAGCATGACCAAGCAAGTAAAATAACCAAAACCAGTATCCGGCATCCCTTTTGGGTCCACGTTTCTTCGTTTCGTCGTTGCGTTATGCGTGCATGATCCTCTCTCATCTTGATTCTAGCGCTACGGCTGCTCGTTCCAAAAAGGCGTTGAAATCCTTGACCTGTTGAAGCATGCCTCCCGTCGCGCTGGTCGAGCTGGCTTCGTCGCAAATTTGTGGTACTAGCAACTCGAGATTCGCCAGCTCCGCTTGCTTCTGTTCTGCGCGAGACAGTTCAGGGGCATCTCGACCACGTTCAATAGCGAGGTCTACGTCGTGCATGGTTGCTGATGTGTCCAGGTAGTACTGCGCCAGGTGTCAATCAATGTCTTTTAAGCATGCTCGCCCCACGTACCTTGGACTTCTTCGTGTCTTCCTCGTGCTTGATTCGGACAGCATCCATCCGGAGCGCCACCTGTTCCCTTTCTCCCCTGAGCCGTATAATCTCTTCTCTCAGGGTGAGCTTTTCTCTCTGAGCCAAACGTACTCTTTTTCGCAGCGAATGCCAGTCGTTCAGGTGTATTGCCTGTTCTCTGTTAGTCTGACGTATCGGCATCCACATTTCTCAAAAGTCTCACATGTTGGAGCAGCCGTGAGGTCAGTTCCTCTCTATAGGCCTCAATCGCTCGCATCTTGATCCGGTACTCCTTCTTCTTCGCCTTATCCTCTGTGTTGCCTATCGCTTCCTGCAACTGCACCAGCGTAGACTGGATAACCTCCATGCAAACCTGGGAGAACACGTCTATGATGGTTTCCCCGCTGGTTGAGAATGTCACCTCAGACTGAAGGGGATCGTCCCCGTCTTCGGCGTCCGTCTGCTTCTTGAAGTGAACGAACCGCTGCACAGTGACCTCAATCGCCGCGTCGTCGCCCTCTCCACTCTCGCGCGCCGCTTTGCGTGCTGGTTTGAGCTTGATCGGCTGCTTCGCCTTTGACTTGGGTTCTGATTGCTGAGGTTGCGGCTTCGATTTCGGTTTCGTTTTGGCCTTGGACTTCGGTTTCGCCGTCGGCTTCGGGGCCGGTTGTTTCTGGGTCGCCGGGCTCTTGACTGTTCGTCCACGTCGTCGTTTTGGTGCCGGCTCCGCCACCTCGTCCTCCTCCTCCTCGGCCTCTTCAATAACACTTGATCCCAGCTCCGGGGACTGGGGTCGTAAGCTTCTTCTGGGTCGTTTCCTCCCCAAGGCTTTTGCCGCCTCAGTCTCACCAATCTCCTCAGCCACAGCCTCCTCTTCTGTAGCTTCGTTGTTGGCCACGGGTTCCTCGATCTCTATCGCCTCGGCGGGTTCTTCTTCTTGGACTTCCTCTTCCTCCTTCTCCCCTTCGACAGGTTGGAGACCTGACAGCTCATCATCCCCGGAAATCTGGTCGCCCAGCCTTGTTGGTGACAATTCGTCCACCTCCTCGCTCTCCATCAGACGCGAGCCCGGGCGGGCGCTTCTCGCCGATCGAATCGATGCAGCAGCGTCGCTTCGCCGCACCTTGCGCGCCAATGGCGACGACGAGGGAGGCCCAGCATCATCCGTGCTCATCGCCTCACGGAGTCTCGCGCTCGAAGAGAGCCCGCCGCTCATGTAGACACTACGCCTCTTCCCGGCGCCCGGTGCACTCCGAGGGCTCTCCTCAACTTCTTCAAACGACCTACGGGATAGGCGCCTGGTTACCGGAGAGCGGTAAGAAATGGGAGGGGGGAGCGATTCCAGCTCGTCATCCTCTTGAAGCTCTATCTGCGGGGCTGCGGGAGCTCTTGTCGCGCTCGAAGGCAGTGCTTTTGCGGCCTCCTCCTCGCCAGGTACACTCTGTTCCAGCTCGTGTCTTTCATTCTGTTCTGCAAGTTCCCCGACAGCGACCGGCGCGACTGAATCCTTAGATGAGTCGTGGGGTAGATCGTAGGGATCCCTAGGCGTGCTTCGAGCAGATCGTCTGGCGGAACTGGTGTTGGCATGCGGTGTCGGAATCTCGTCGCCTTCCAGTCTCTTCCTCTTTGCAGAAGTATTAGGCGTGCGATGTGCTGATGAGACGGGCGGCAGCGGATCAGAAGTAGCAATGTTCAGACCGGCGATATCGAGGTGGAACGAATCGTCTTCGACGTTTGCGCGCCTGCGACCACGTTAGCATACACACAGTCCCGGACCATTTTCAAATGTTCGTGAAACGTACTGAGCACCACGAAGACGCTCGTTGAGCCGCTCGGCACGGCGCTCTCGGCCTGTAGACTGGTAGTTAGAAACCATGGTGGCGACAGCTTGGAGCTCGGCGGGGACTTGCCTGTGGCCATTCTCAACAATTGAGAGACGAAGGCCTCGAATCGCGCATGCGGAAAGCTGTAGTATCGCTCTGATTTGTTCTTCTATTTTGCGCGATTGCTGGGTTGCTGAATTGCACGGTAAGCAGCGTTCGGTGATGATGTTGCAAGAGGGACGTTTGCGGTGTTGATGACGCGTGGGGGTTGGAGACGCGTTGTAACTTGTAAGGGTCGCGGGGCAGCACCTGAACCACTCAAGCGGAAGGTTTCGACCTGAAGTGGTTGCAATAGAACACGGCAATACGGGCCAGCAACCAGATCACAATAAATCTTGAAAAATATGTAGAATTATATGATAAATCGTTTAATACGTTCGCGCTTTAATTATCCTATATGTCCCAATCCTATTAATCCAGAGACGCCATGTTCTATGAAGAGATGTCTCGTACAATGGCCTCGTTCCCTGACCGGGTATCATGAGCAGCTCCAAACTTCTCCCTCAAGCTTCATTTATACATATCCAAACCCATGGCGGTATTTTTCCTTTTTTGCATTGTATTGAATTTGTACTGTCCGTGATGGCATGGGGTTCAAAATCATTCAATTCGCGACAACGGTTCAGTGATTGATTGAATGACGCCTAACTGTCAACGTTTGGAACCCATTTCGACAGTTTCTGGTCAAACTTGTGGCTATTGATGGTCAGCTTCCATCTGCGATTACTTTCTATCTGTGCTTACTAGTGGAATTTCGTCTTTCTAAGAGCCGTCCGTCCGTACTCAGACGCAAGCATCTCCTTGTAGCGAAACGGGATCTTGGCAGCGACGCCCTCAAAGGTCGTGTCTCGCAGGGGGAATACGTAGGTATCCTGTCATGTAAGTCTCAGCAGAAGCCCTGAAGCTAGGTGGTGGTCGTCAGGGTAGGGGTCAAAGGGTCTGGACGTACCCTGTATTCGTGGCCGTGCTTGTCGTAGAGCATGCCTTCGCCTTGCTCGTGGTCTGGATTGTATCTCGCAGCTGTGATATCGATGAAGAGACCAGTGTCCATGTCGATCCACCTCGCGTCGATGACATTCTGGGTATCGTCCTGGTCTCGGTGCTTGAAGTAGGGGTTGATCTCAAGCTGGAAGAAGCGTCCCTTCTCCATGTCCCCGTACTTATAGTAGTAGATGGTCATGTTGTGGTAGGCGGCGAGGAAGTACATGTCGGCCTCAGTCACCTGGACGTCGGCATCAAGATCCCACGGCATGACCTAGATGATGTACGCGGTTAGAATGGATGAGAAGACGGAACAGAGATCTGGAGATCTTGCCTTCTTGCCCCACCACCAGCCCAGAAGAGTGCCGTGCATCAGCCAGGTCTGGACGCCGAGATCCCGGAAGGTGGCCAGGTAGGTCTGGATGAGGATGCGGATGGCATCTCGCTGCTCGGTTTCTTTCAGCGGGCCATCCCCGAACCTTGCGTCGTAGTGCACATATTGTCTTGGCACATTGTAAGTCAACAAGGGGGCAGTCTAGCATGTGAACCTTATCAGACGTACTGTGATTCCCCTGGCAGTGATGGTCAGCGAGTGTTCTTGAAGCAGTGTGGGATGTGCTCTTCTCTTACGAAAGTACTTGGGCTCCGGGAAACGCGGCTTCTCAACGCTGTCTCTCTTGGCAAGCCCCTTGGAGCCCGCGGAGATCTCAGTTTCGTCCGCGGGAGGCTCCTTGATGGCCGCTGCACTGGCAAAAGCAAGCCACCATGCCGCAGTCGCAAACAAGTACGAGACCTTCATGATCAACAGCGGCAGTTGCTCGTGATCGATTGGGTGGCTCGTAAAAACGGAAGCCACAGGCCGGCACGCCGGATACGAGAAATGGTCTGCAGGGAGCTGTCGAGACTCTTATTAAGCGGACAACCGACTAAGGAATTTCGAGCGGATTGGTTTAATGGGAATGCTCTCGGTCTTTTTTTCGAGGTCGTCTTGATGATTGAACGACGTCGGATCCAGGAAGTTTAGACGCGACAAATAGACAGTGCGATTTTATCAAGTACGGGCTAGATTACCTCAACCCCTGACACTGGGCACGACAGTGCCGCGTCACCAGTGGGAGGGAACTAGTGGATAGACCACGCTCGATTCCGTGGATACAATTTCACTATATTTCCTAAAACTACAATGCAGAAAAAGAAGAAGTAGAAGGCATCGCCAGTTTAGTTATAAAGTTAAAGGCCATGCTTTTACTTTGTAGCCATGTATTGTCTCTGTCGTTGCGGCCACTGTCCAGGGGTTCGCCGACAGGCTCTAATCCAGCTTAATGCTAGCCTTGAGATCCAAGCGTGGGTGTGGTGTCATCCCATGCCAAGCAGTCGCTCACGATCCCTCCACAGTTCGTTCCACGCTGCTTTATTAATACATAGGCTATCCGACACCAAAATCTCTCTACAACCACTCAGTTTCTGTAGTACATGGATTCATCAATAATAAATCAATGCAGAAGAACCATCAAGTCGGCAATTCCGCCCTATCCGATGAAGCCACGGCAAGTCTGTATTACCAGCAATAAGTTATGTCCTCCCGTCTGCACCGGCTGCAAACCCCACTTCCCCAGGGATGGAGCTCAACTCCTCCTGCACCAAGTCCCCTGCGCTCCCTCACTGTGGCGCAGCCGCCTGTGGCTTACGCCGGGCCCCGGGCTCCCTACTGACGCAAGCTCCCCCCAGCTCGGCCAGGTTGCCATCCACCTTCTCCTCCTCACCCTCCTCCTCCTCCATCGCGAAGCTGCCTGGCCAGCACATCTTTGCTCTCCGCATCATCGCGCTGCCTCTCTTCACCTCTTTCCCTTCGCGCTTCCACCTTGAAGCCTCCCGTCTCGTGGCCTGTGCCGCTTGAATTCCTCGCCGCTGCCAGGTCCCGACGGGCTACACCTGGCCTCGTCCATCAGCACCAACACCAACACCAAGAACCGGCTCGTCCTCGAGCTCCCAACCATTCGCCATGAGCGCGTGGCACGTGAGTCCTTGTGCCCAGTGACGTCTGTGTTTCCATGTCTTCCACTGCTAACAGGCCGCCTAGACCTTCCGCATCTTGGGCGACTTGTCCCACATGCTCTCCAAATGCATCCTCATCTTCGCCATCCATCGCAATCGCAGCGCCGAAGGCGTCTCCCTCATCACCCAGATCCTCTACGCTCTCGTCTTCTGCACTCGCTACCTCGACATCTTCAATGAGGGGTCGAATTGGAACTTCATCTTCAAGATCGTCTACATCCTCTCGTCCTTCTACATTCTGGGTGTCATGCAATGGCTCTTCCCTCGCTCGCGCGAGCGTGAAATTTCCTGGAAGATCGGCGCCTTCATCCTTGGGGGCACCTTCGTCCTGTCGCCCTTTGTCATGATGATCTTTGAGCGTACCTGGGGGTTCCGAACCGTATGTCCTTCCCATCCTAAGCACAACGTTTTGGGTTTAGTAAGGCTTATACTGACCTTTTATAGTGGATGTGGGTCTTCTCCCAGATCCTCGAGTCTGTCTGCGTCCTTCCCCAGCTGCTCCTCCTCAGGCAGACGACCGTGCCCACCGTCATCGATTCGTTCTACCTCCTCACCCTTGGCTCCTACCGGGCCCTCTACTGCATCAACTGGTTCCTCCGAGAGCTCGACGTATCTGGTCGCAAACCCGATACCATCTCCGTCATCTTTGGTATAATTCAGACTGCTCTATATGTCGACTTTGCCTGGGTATACTACACCAGACAGCGCGTCAAGCTCCGTGGTGGTGGTGTCGTTGACGCTGATGACATGCGCCGTGGGTGGCTTCTGCGACGCATCTTTGGCAAGCGCGTAGAGTTTGCTGAGGAGGATGAGGAGAACGCACCCGGTCTCGGCGACGACAGCGACACTCGACGCGGTGGTGCCCGGCCCAAGTGGGGTGCCCGTGGCATCTCTGTCAGCGCCGACGACGGCGTCTTGGAGGCGGAGCGACACAACCAGGACCACGACGAGTTCGACAGCGCCGTCGACCCAGATGCCAAGATGCAGGATCCCGATGAGCTGGCGAGGGCTCTTGACGATGACGACGAAGAGACGCCCCTGCGTCCTGATCGTTCGGAGCCTAACGGCGCACCCAGCGGCCTCCGGGCCGGGGAGGAATGGCGCGACTAGAAGGCTAGCCGGGCGTTTGTCGGTGTTCTAGGGTGTGTCTACTCGGGTATCGCAGGGAATGGGAACTTGCTGGGATATTCTGTTTTGGGTTTCTAAAGCCACGGCTGTTTAGGTGGTGGCCGGGTCTATCTAAGGGTTCAAGGATGGAGCGGCATAGACGAAGGGACGCATCGAGCCATGGCATGTCATGAACATGTTGATTGGACATAGCTCTGTTGTCGGGACTTTCCCTTGTTGCTCCAACTCTGTAAACATAGCGCGAATCTTTCTCATGACAAAATCGACATCACGATTCATCTTTCAACCTAGCGCGAAGACCGGGTCAACTTCAAGAATGACGCCGAGGGGTGGCTTTGGAAACAGAAATTCGTTCAGCTTGCCTCGGGGGCGAGGAGAGGGTTACAGAAGGATATCATTCCAGCCACACGCAGGCACGAGGCCGATTTCTCTTTCAAAAAAGGCCATGCCCGGCTTTCGCAAGGTTTCTCTTAGAAAAAGAACCCTGTCCTATATCTGTACATCGAATTGCCACATTAGGCAGTTTCTCCATCAAACCCGGTCGAGGGACTTCCTCATGACTTCGGTTTATGTCAAACCCAGCAGCATCCAAAAAGCCGCGATGAACTCCTAGAAGAAATACCCGGCAAAATAGGTAGAAAAGGATACATGAAAGAATAACGCGTAAGTAGTCAGGCGTAAAAGGGCGTGGCTCAGCGGACGAAGCGTTTTTCGAAGACTTCGTACAGCTTGGGGCTAATCTCATCGCTGCTCATGCCCTCGACTTCCACGAGAACGCCCTTCTTGGCGTAGTGGTTGAGGACGGGCTCGCTCGTCTCCTGAAACTTGCGGAAACGGGCGCGGTAGACTTCCTCGGAGTCGTCGGCGCGCTGGATGAGGGGCTCCCCGGTGATGTCGTCGCGGCCAGCAACGCGGGGGTTGTTGAAGGTAGTATTGTAGACGCGGCCCGAGGGCTCGTGAACCCAGCGGCCGGCAATGCGCTCCATGATGACGGAAAGTGGGGTCTTAAGGGAGACGACGAGGTTGATGGGGACGATCTTGTCGAGGGTGCCTGCCTGGGGGGCGGTTCGGGGGAAGCCGTCGAGGATGAAGGAGGCAGAGGGGTCGTTGGAAACCCGGGGCGGGGTATGCTCGTCGTGGATGAAGGGAGAGTTGACGAGTGCGTCCATTGAGTGATCGTGATCGTGGTACGAGGAGCGGGAGGAGGTGGAGGTGGCCTCGGAAGCAAGGGTCATGACACTGGGGGGGCCTTGGCCTTGGAGCCAGCCGCGGGTGAAGAGTTCGTTGGAGATGAGTCGAAGCATGAGGTCGTCGGCGACGAGGCCGCCGGACTTCATGGTGCTCTCGACCTTGATACCTGCCAGCGAATGATTAGCGACACAAAATTATTGATAAGAAGTACCAGGGACTCACCGAGAGGGGTCCTATTCTTGACATTGTGCCGCAAAAGATCACCGGTGCTGACGGTGTTGAGTTGGGGAAAGCGACGGAGTAGTCGCTCGCTCTGGGTTCCTTTGCCCACGCCGGGTGCGCCGAAGAGGATAACTCTTGCGGCCCTGTTCAGTCTCATTCTAGGCGACGACAGAAACACGGCCGTCGGCTTTTTTGCACGCGCGCAGCCGGGAATACAGCCTAAGAATAGAGGGTATCGCGGACTCGTGGCTGAAGTTGTGTTTGCGTCGGTATCGGGGAGTGGTCCGAGGGGCACGGGCGCGGCCGGAGAGTGTTGAGGCCAGTGGCAGGGGAGGGGCGTGGCGTCTGTCGGTGGGAAACGCGACAGAAGACCGGGCAGAGGGCGCAATTTCAGCAGAAGAAGAAGGCCATTTTGTCGAATTGGGGCAGGTTACAGGTAAATATGAGGAGGTTACAGAAAGGCTACAGTTGGGTGTGTGATGGACAGGATGAAGAAGAGGAAGAAGAGGAGGGACGGAGAGCGGAGGGCGGAGGGCGGAAGGCGACAAGCGGAAGGAAGGATGGAGGGTGGAGGATGGAGGGGGTGCCGGAGTGACGGCGTTGAGAGTCGAGACGCGAGCGAATGAGCGAATGGGGAATGGGGAATGGGGAATGGGGAATGGGGGACACGGCGTTGGGGGGACCGTTCCTTCCCTGGTTGAAGGGCGTCCCGGGTGTGCATGGGCCACCCGCCATGCGCCTTCCCCCAGGATTTCTTCGAGTTCAATGTTCAATCCATTGTTTCCATCCAGCGGCAAGTAGACTACGTACCCAAACCCGGCAGCCTCCGAACCTCCGGGCACTTTCGGGGCCCGACCGGCGGGAGGGGCCAGCGGACGAGCAATCCCTAACTCCGTCCGGGGAAGTTGACGAGCAGGTTGGTAATAACGGTGGGGAAACATGGCGAAACTGAGGGCATGGTTTACAATACTAAGAGCAGGTACACAAAATGGTAGCAACAGGACTATAGCTGCGCAATCTCAGCCCATCCGTCCATCCGTCCATCCAGTTCACATGTTCTCGCCCCTCAGCCATTCACCCGCCACACCCTCACGGATATTGACCGAACAATACTGCAATGCATCTCTATATCTGAAGGCGGGGTCCACCTGTAGCATAATCCATACGCCGTAAACAAAACACGGAACCAACTGCCAGCGCCAATTTGCGCATGTCTCTCGGACGAGTGGCAAGTCGCAACCTGAAGCATCTGCAGCGTCGGCTCAGGGAGACCGACTTGTTAGGTACCGCGCACTCATGTACCATTCTAGAGTTCATAACCTACTAAGTGCCCAGATAAGCACTTGATAAGTTAGTAGTAAGTGGTTGTAAGCATAAGTGATTACGTACATATTATTGTTCGCTGGTAGCATGTATTGGAACTGTTCCTATTTGTCATGCTAGTAGCTTGTCCAGCAGCCATTGTAAGTCAAAGAGAAGCCTAAAGTGCATCCGCTATATTACTGATCAATTGCCAAACCATCGAGTGTTTGCTTTAAAAACTAAAATGGCAAGAAAAGTTTATTTATCTATGTTTCCGATATCATGTGCGATTGCATGTCCATGTCTTGGTACAGGGTACGCTTCACCTCAAATTTGTTGAACAAACCAGGCTGAACGCAAGTGTTTACGTGTTGTTCACCGTGATCTAAAGAAACCTGGTAGACCTTGATTCAATATACTGATATGATACATCTTTATCGTAGGTTCGGAAATGCTGACCGGGACAAGTCTGATCGTGGTGGGTAATCAACAACACATCATCCGCTGTTAGCTGACGAGCTGCCTAAGCCCATCATGCTCAGAGCTTCATCTCAGCTCTGAGCTGTCTAGCCGACTTGAATCAGTCCTCAGTGATACTATAGAACAGCTGTGAGAGATAACAAAAAAAGGAGCATCAAGTGCATTGTATTCGAGTCGGAAATATGTTCCGTGCCAACGACTCCACTCCTCCAAGGCGTCATCCACCAAGACGTTGTGCCCCGCTTCGGCGATGAATCCGCGATGTCTCCAGGAGTCTTTCAACACCAGAGAAATCAAACCGTGTTCTTACATTTTGAAGTCTTGATATCTATTTGATCCATTTCTCCGAGTTTTTATCTGTCGAGAATTACACGGGCAGTCCTGCCAACGAGTATCACATCGTCACACGAGTCACGACCCAGTGATATCGCTATGGCATCTCTCGCAGTCCCGCGGTTCACGCAGTACACTGCTTTCGTGGACCCTGATACCCATCTCCCGCGGATCGGGCACTACAACCCTTCCGAAGAAACCATCCATCCGCTATCATTTACCTCCGGTACCCCTGTGGCCAACCTGTACCAAGTCATCGAGGCCGGATCCGACAAGATCATCGCCGTGGACGTCCCCATCGCCTTTTCTTCTGTCAAGCTTCTCCCGACTATTTCAGGCCGCGATGTCCTCGCCGTGGGGAAGAACTACATGGAGCACGCCAAGGAGTTCAACAACTCCGGCTTTGACAGCTCCGACAAGGTCGACCGGCCTAGTCACCCCGTCATCTTCACCAAGCGGGCCACTTCCATCATCGCCCACGGCGAAGACATCTATCCTCATGGCGGCTTTTCCGAGACCGTCGATTACGAAGGCGAGATTGGTGTTATTATCGGGCGGTCAGGGTTTCGCGTCGAGGAGAAGGATGCTTGGGACTACGTCTGGGGGTATACTATCATCAATGACGTGACGGCAAGAGAGAAGCAAAGGGATCACAAACAGTTCTTCATTGGCAAGTCACCAGATACGTTCTGTCCTATTGTAACTCTCCCCGAACTACATCCCAGGCCATGCTTCTCATATCTACCTAGGGTCCGATCGCTGTCCCTAAGGAAGACCTTCCGTCCACTCTGCAAGTCCAAACTCACGTCAATGGGGAGCTTCGACAGAACGCCACGACAGATGACCTCATATTTTCAATTCCGACTCTCATCAGCACTATTTCCGCGGGACAGACGATTCAGCTCGGTGACGTGATCGCCACAGGCACAGTGAGCATGTTTCCCACCTCTCCGTTTGTGGTTGCTAACGCTTAGTCGCTCCTAGCCCGCTGGCGTCGGTTTCGGGCAAGTCCCTCCTGTGTATCTCAAGCCCGGCGATGAAATCGCAATCACAGTAACGGGCCTAGGAACTCTCCGCAACAAGGTGGCCTCATCGACAGCGTCCAATTTCGTGGCTACGCAGTCAACGTTCCAGCTCATCAATGCAGCAAAGACAGTCAACGCAAGCTCTACTCTCACTTTGATCAACGCAAAGCCTCTCCACTACAAACGACTTGGCTCGAGGAGTGACCACGTGGTATTCGTTCACGGGCTCGGCGGCTCGTTGGAAACCTGGACTCCCGTGATCTCGATATTGTCTTTAGAAGAATCACACACACTGCATCTGTTTGATCTGGAAGGCCATGGGCTGAGTCCAACGCATCCTCTTAGCGAAGTGACGATTGAATCTTTGGCAAGAGACATCGAGGGTGTGTTTGACCATGGGCAAATATCACAGTCGAACCCGGCAACACTGGTCGCTCACTCAATGGGTTCGCTGGCGGCGATCAGGTTCGCACTGGACAACCCCAGCCTTGTCAAGAAGCTCATTTTCGTCGGACCGCCACCATCGCCGTTCCCAGACGCCGTAGCTGGGATATTCTCCGCGCAAGCCGCGCTGGTGAGGACGAAAGGCTTGAGCGCCGTAATCGACGCAGTTGTAGCCGGCAGTCTTTCCACGCACTCGCAAAAGACAAATCCTTTGTCCACCACGACTTTGCGACTGAGTATCCTGGGACAGGATCCAGAGTCGTACGCAAAGGCGTTAGGGGCGCTTTCCAAGGCGACAAGGGAGCTGAAGGTGGAAGGTCTGAAAGCGGATACTCTGATTGTTACCGGCGACCAGGATCGGGTGTCTCCTCCGGCCGTGTGCGAACAGTACGCCGCAAGGATCAAGACGGCGCGTGTCGTGGTGCTTAAGAATGTTGGGCACTGGCCGCAATTTGAGGATTTGCAGGGTCTTGCTGAAGCTGTGAAGGGGTTTGTGTAAATACAACATCGTTAATAGTTAGAGAGGATAGCATCTGAGGTGGTGGACTGCTTGGAAGCGACCGGAAAAAGATAGTAGTTCCGGGCCCTGTATTCGGACATTTATTCACCTAGGTGCCTATCTAATTCGAGAGTCATCGTCGCACCTGAGAGGGGAATCATCGGATTGGGAGTTTTGTCTTATCGACTCGGTCACAGTTAGTTACCTTTGCCATTTCCGACTAAGCCACTCGTGAAACGGGCGCAACTGCCTGCTAACTAGGTATCTGGTAATTACGTGGTAATTAGAGGCCTTTGGCTCCTGCTACTGCTAGCGTTTCCGGCTGGTATCGTCTCCATCGCGACGAGACCAGTGCCTGAGTGTCTCACCCCTGCCACCTCGTCAACTTGTCTTGCTGCCAGCTCACTACAGACCCCGACGTCGGGTAGAAGCGGGCCAGTGAGTTACGAATAGATAGAATGAGTGTCCAGAGTGAGGTGGCATACGTTGTTAGTCTAGGCATGTAACGATAGAATTGGTCTGGGAATATGCCGGAGACCTCATGAGTACGGATTGCAAACGTGTCAGCATTCAGTGGATGGTAATGGCCTGGCGCAAGTATGATGTGTAAAGTACCTCCTCGGTACTGCGTACAAAGCACACCTAATTGGGGCACACACACTCATCCATTGGTTTCCATGCCGGACTTTATTCCCGGAGTTTTCAAGCGCCATTATCGAGAGGAGAGGAGAGGAGAGAGGAGAGAGGAGAGAGGAGAGAGGGGAGACAGAAAGACCCTTGCATGTGACTTCCGGCTTCGGCGTGATTGGCAACACACTACGCTGCCAGCGCCGCAAAGACGAGGTACTTCCCCCGTCCTTCATTTAGCACACGCCTCATGGAAGGACGGCACGGACGGATTCGTAAGTCTCTGCTCTCCCGTCAGCTCACCCAACAATACTGTTAAACCGGAAACTTCCCTCCCACGTGACGTCGCCGGGTGTCGAAGCCAGCTAGAGTGTCGCAGAGAGCAGGGACAAAAGATAATGCGGCGTCCGGCCCTGTCGGATCGCCAGCTATTCCGCTATCCGCCAGGCGCATGTCCCCATCCTCATTCCGTGCCGTACTCGTGCTGTAGCAGTAACCACCACAAATACACTGCTACCCGACGAACTATTAGTGGACAGCGCCTCTAAGAACCTTGCTGCGCATCCACTTCCTCCCTCCTCCATCCCTCTTTCTTCATCCTGTTTCCATTGCGAGATCCGTCTGCTATTACCTCACACTCGATCACTCATTACCAGACTTTCCGCTCGCCATGAGCGCTTCCTCCAACATCGCGCGCAGGGCCGTTACCCGGAACCCCTTGTTGGGGAATGGTGAGTTGCCGTCTACCCGGCCAGCCAGCAGCCATCCCAACCTAGCCATTCTGCTGGAGCTTGAATTGTCGTACTGATTCCCAGCGCAGCGAGGACCCTTTCTCGAGGGGTTTCCCCGGCGATCCTCGGTCGTCATGTCGCCCGCCATGCCAAGATTCCAGCCATTGCCCTCTTGATCCCCATGCGGTCCATGAGCACCGAGCATCACCGACCCGACGGACACCCGACGGGCCCGCCCCCTGGGTTCAACGCCGAGCTGGCTAAGAAACCGCTCCCTAAGGAATCCAGCACACCCGCCAAGAAGGATGCCAAACCCCGAGATGCAGAGGCCAAGACCATCGCCGCAAAGCCCGCTGGTGCGACCAAGGAGACCACGGCTACGATCGAAGCAGCAGCCAAGGCAGATGCCACTACGCAGGAGGTGATCAAGGGGGAAAAGATTGAAGTGAAGCCGACGGTCTGGGAAAAGGTCAAGAAGGAGGTGCAGCACTATTGGGACGGCAGCAAACTCATGGTTGCCGAGGTCAAGATCAGCTGGAGGTTGGCGCTCAAGATGGCCGCCGGCTACGAGCTCACACGCCGGGAAAACAAGCAGCTGCAGAGGACGGTCCAGGATCTGGGCCGCCTGATTCCCTTCTCCGTCTTCATCATCGTCCCTCTGGGCGAGGCTCTTATCCCGTTCGCCCTCAAGCTCTTTCCCAACATGCTTCCCAGCACCTTCGAAGGCCAAAAGTCCAAGGAGGCCAAGGCCACCCTTTTGCGATCGACCCGCAAGGATGTCAGCGTATTCCTCCGACAGACTCTCAGGGAGACGGGCCTACCGCTTAGCCAGGCCACAGCACAAAAAGAGGAGTTCTCCAACTTTTTCCGCAAGGTCCGATCAACTGGCGAGGCGCCCACGGCTCAAGATGTGATCAAGGTGTGCAAGGTGTTCCGCGACGACCTGACTCTGGACAACCTCTCGCGACCCCAGCTGGTTTCCATGTGCAAGTACATGAACCTCAACACTTTCGGCACGGACATGATGCTGCGATACCAGATCCGCCACCGTATGCGACAGATCAAGCGTGACGATAAGGCTATCAGCTACGAGGGCGTGGACAGTCTGACGGTTCTGGAACTCCAGATGGCATGTGCCGCTCGCGGTATCCGCACTCACAGTGTGTCACCCGCCCGGATGCGGGCCGATCTTCAGACTTGGCTCGATCTTCGACTCACGGAAGGTGTCCCGTCGACCCTTCTGGTGCTCAGCAACGCCTACATGTACGGACAGGGCTCCGGTGAGGGATCGAGCCAGATCGATGCGCTTATTGGCGTTCTATCGGCCATCCCGGAGGAGCTTTACCACGAGATTGAGCTTGAGGTGCACAATGCCGAGGGCGCTGCTACCAACAAGCTGCGACTGGAGGTGATCAAGGAGCAGCAGGAGCTGATCCAGGACGAGGCGGAGCAGGATCACGCAAGCCAGAGCACTGGATTTGCGACGCCGCGAGATCTCGACGACATTGACGAGAAGGAGGAGCGACTGGCTACGGCGGAGGCGGCCGGTATGGAGGCGAAGCCGGCAGTGGAGATGGTGGAGGCGGAAAAGGAACTCGGCCGGGTGGCGGAAGCCGAGGAGGAGGCTAAGGCCAAGGCCAACACCAAGAGCGAGCAGAAGTAGAGCGACGCAGCTGGTCGCTTAGTGTACTACGACTACGACTACTGGGGAGTTGTTTCACATGTATGACTGTATGGTAGGGTATAGGGTGGATGGATGGAAGGTATATCAAGGCCGGTCGGCTAGACCAGCAAGCAGGGACAAGGCGGGGTACTGTATCAAAACGGACCAGAAGACAAAGCCTGGACATGAGAGAAAGAGAGCGAGAGAGCGAAGGAAGCCTCGCGAAGAACTGGGATAGACATCTCGACACAGGAAAGCAATAGATTCCACTACGATTTTTCTTTTTTGTAAATGCAAGCATAACTATTACTGATTGAGTCTAGTCTGAGTGGTTAAGATGAAGATGAAGATGACTATGGAGACGGAGATGGCCGCCTTGAAGTTTCATATCATCAACAGTTGCGGTGCCTTGCTTTGGTGCTGCTTCATTTCGCTGGTGCCCGTCTGCTGTTCGACTTATCAATGGTCCCTGTCCGTCCACGCCCACACTGGCATGGATTGTTCCGAGGAGCAGCCTAGTAGGCACTGCGTCATCATCGCTTAAGCCTCAGGGACCCGGGGTGGTCTGATAGCGGTGGACTTACAGCTGAATGGAGGGCAGCACATGGAAGACTTATTTATGCTTCATTAGGGGCTGAACTCTGAAGTAAGATAAGATATAGTTTCTGAGATGATTAGTTGTAGCCTGTCTTATTGATATGCTTCTTTCATGGCATGATTCATGGTGCTTTGACCCTCCTGGCCAAAGTCGCTGCCTATCCTCTCAGGCCGTCCCTGTCTGTGCCTTGCACCTGCGCCACTTGCCTCGTCCACCCACATGGCATCCCAACCGCCTTCAACTCTCCACCATCGAATCCGTCGCAGTGCCAGCTCCAGCACCAGTTCCCAACTCCATTTCCTAGCAAGGGCAGATTACTACGAATACTACGCATCTTATTCATCATCTCTCCGCCTTTTTCTACATCGATCCTCGACCCTCCTCTCAACTGTCCCGCTCTCCCCCGCCGACCCCTCTGCTCGTCCACCGCCGCCTGCTCGACAGCTTCACTGCTACCTGCACTAGACATCACAATACCACACCACTGACAAAAGCCCGCCTTCTCCGCGGCTCTCTCGGCTCATGGCCGTCATGGACCAAGACGACTTCTCCAATGTCTCCTGGACCGAGCACGTCCACGAACAGACGTCTCGCACCGCCTCCGCCCCCGATGATGCCGGACACAACTTAGATGGCCCTGGAACCAGCCTCAAGCACGACGCACCGAACCTCGGACCCGAGACGCTCGAGTGTGTCGTCGGGACACCCATCAAGGAGAACGATGGGACCAAGGACGCCTTTGTGTCGTACATGGTCACTACCAACGTGCGTACTCTGTAGATCCTCCACCCACCTATACTCCCCACTAATTGAAGTTATCTCCAGTCTACTTTCCCCTCATTCCAGCGCGAAAACACCACCGTCCGCCGCCGCTTCACCGACTTCGTCTTCCTTTACAAGCAGCTCACCCGGGACTTCCCCGCCGCCGCCGTCCCGCCTCTCCCGGACAAGCAGCGCATGGAGTACGTCCGCGGCGACCGTTTCGGCTCCGACTTCACCGCCCGCCGCGGCCACTCCCTTCAGCGCTTCCTCGTCCGCCTGTCCCTCCACCCGACCCTGCGCCGCGCCCCCATCCTTCACACCTTCCTCGAGAGCCCCGACTGGAATGCCACCATGCGGAGCCGGAGCACCCGTGGCAGCTCCTCCAGTGACCCGGGCTCCGCCGGCGTTTTTGATAACTTCGCGGATACCTTTATCAACGCCTTTACAAAGGTCCACAAGCCGGATCGCCGCTTCCTCGAGGTCCGGGAGAAGAGCGACAAGCTAGATGATGACCTTGGTCACATTGAAAAGGTCATTGCCCGGGTCGCACGACGCGAGACGGACCTCGAGGCCGACCTCCACGACCTCGCGGAGCAGTTCCAGAAGCTCATTCCCCTCGAGCCCAACGTTGAGCCCTCAATCCATGCCTTTGCCGCCTCCATCGAGGATACCGCGGCCGACCTTCGCAAGCTCAAGGACGTTACCGACCAAGACTACCTCGGCTCCCTCCGTGACATGCAGGCCTACTCCATCGCCCTGAAGCAGCTCCTCAAGGCCCGCGAGCAGAAGCAACTCGACTACGAGCAGCTGACCGAGTATCTCAACAAGTCCACTACCGAGCGCGATACCCTGCAGACCGGCCACGGCGCCGGCTCGGGCGCCGGCGGCTTCTTCCGCGCCAAGATGGAAGACGTTCGCGGTGTTGACCACGAGCAGGCCCGTCGCGAGCGCGCCCGCAAGCTCGAGCTACGAGTCGAGGAGCTAACGCACGAGGTCGAGAGCGCCCGCAACACGAGCGATATGTTCGACGACGAGGTCGTCAAGGAGGTCTCCGAGTTCGAGCGCATCAAGCGCATCGAGATGAAGGCGCAGCTAGGCAGCTTTGCCGACGCCCACGTCGACTTTTACGGCGAGGTCATCGACATCTGGGAGCGCTACGTCCTGGAGATGGAGAAGGATGGTGGCATGCCTGCGCCATGATGACCCATCGAGAGGCCAAAGAGGAGGAGGGGAGGGAATTGCTGGATGAGCATGCAAGATTCCCATTTGTCATTTAAAAAATCATTGTCACCAGCTGTTGGCGTTTCGGAATGAAATGGCGTTCTAAGGGCGGAGTTGTGGGAAGATTGGTGGGTCCAAGTGAGTCTGGGATGGATAGCTAGGCTCTACAATGCACGAGAAGAAAGATTTGAGTGCCGTTTCTTAGTCTTTTAGGTCGCGATGTGCAGGATATCCATGTCTATGAAACCTAGACTAATAACAGGGCGGACGAGTGACTGCTTATACAGTCATACAGACATCGTCACGTACAAAGTCATAACAAACCAAGTCTTGTTCCCCATCCAAAAAATATCTATTGATTAACAGTTTTGTCAAAACGCAGAAAAAGGCGAATCAAAAACTCCTTGCCGTCCCATGCAACTCGGCACCTAGTAAGGCTACACATGGCCCGAACCCGATATACCAAATATCCGTGGCCCCCCTCTTTGTTTCTGTTCTTGATACACTGCTATACTTGGGTTTGAACTTCACTTTGACTTCATCGCGGGCCGCTCAGGGGTTTCCGCTCCGTCTTCTCATCCGCCGAGTCGTCATCGTCGTCGTCGTCGCTGCTCTCATCACCCACCACGTACTGCTCCGGCTCGTCACGGGCCAGGCGCTCTGCTGATCGGTCGCGGTAATCGTCAAACGGCTCGTCGTCGCTTCCTTCAGCAAAGGCGTCATACAGCTCGCCGCCGCGGGTCCGGCGCGCCTTCTTGGCGCCGGCAGCGCCCTTCTCGCCGGAGTTTAGACCCTCGGCCTCCTCGTCGTCGATGAGCTCGAACTCGTAGTTGTTACGGGAGTTGTTGCGGAGACGACGCCGGCGGGCGACCCAGAAGTAGACGCCAAGGCCAAGACAGAAGGCGGAAATGAGACCAATGGCTCCGTAGATCCAGATCTGGGCCTTCTTGGACGCGCCAAAGCTCGGGAGCCACGAGACCCACGATGAAGACGTCGAGGAAGTGGGCTCCGGGGACCCATTGGTGCCGCTTGGGGAAGCATCCTCGGTGCCGCTAGGTTTCGCTGGCTTGGTAGGCCGCTCAGGGTGATCCGAAGGGTTTCCCTGCACAGTGCTCGGTTTAGATCCAACAGCGATCGTAGTCGTTGAAGCAGGCAGAGTTGTGGTCTGCAGAACATCATGGTCATCATCATCGTGCTCACCGGGCATCGGCAGAAGTGTCGCCTTCTTCGCATCAATGGACTCTCCCCACAGCTTCAGGTGCCAGTCGATAAATTTGCCCTTGTACTGGTTCTTCTCGGTGTCTTTGACAACAATGGTCCACTTGCCAACGCCAGACTCGCCCCTGGTAAAATGTTAGTCACAACGTCCAAACAGCTAACACGTCAAGACATACCAATGCGCGACACTCATGAAAGTCCAGTCCTTGTAACCATGGTCGTCCGAGTCAAGCCTTCGTGTCACGGCGAGGTGGCTGGTCACCTCCTCGGGGCTGATCAAATCAACGCTCAAGTCGCCACGGCGAGTGTGCTCAACGTTCATGGTAACGGTGACATGCTCGACGCGCTCAAGATTGGCATCCTTAAGCATCTCCGGGGTGACCTCGAAGCTGACGGCGAGACCGTCCTTGCCCTCGGGAATGGCCTTCTTGACGTGGATCCAGGGAGAGAAGTACCAGGCCTGCGGCTTGACGTTCTCCCATGTCTTGGCCTGTTGGACCATGGCGTAAGAGTCAATCTTGCCATATCCGAAGGTGTGGCTGAACTTCTTGCCAATCTTCGTGTCTTGCCATTCGGCTTCTCCATCGTCAATCGGGACTGCGGTGTCCATGGCGAGGTATTGCACATCTCTCCAGCTCAAATCAGGTCGAACTTGCATAACCAAGGCAAAGATGCCAGCAGCCAGAGGAGCGGCAGCTGACGTTCCACCATGGCCGCTGTAACAGGCGTTTTCTCCAACGTCGGTTGTGTGCTATGGCTGTCAGTTTGGCTTCCTTCAATGACTCGAGGGAACTTACAATAGCATCGCCGCTGCCACTGCTGTAGGTGACAACAAGCTGCGCAGAGCAGTGTTCGGAATAGTACGGGTGTTGGCCGGTACGGTCCACGGCACCGACCGTGATGCTGTAAATAGAGTTGGTGTACCCATCAAAGTTGCAGTTGTCCTCGTTGGCAGCTCCGTTACCGCTCGCAAAAACATAGACGGATCCAAGGCCTCCGCGGCCCTTCTGCACAGCCTGAAGCATGGCACGCTTGATAAGAATGCCGGGTGCCTCCATGGTTCGGCCATCATCAGAGGGCCCCCACGAGCATGAGTAGATCTGGTTGTCCTGGTACTTGTAGATCATGGCCTCGGCCTCCTCGGCATCTCCAATAGGCTTACTTAGGATTCGAATGCCAGCGATCTTAGAGTCGTATGCGACACCAACACCACAAACATCGTTCCGGGCTGCGGAGACCTCACCGGCACAGCGGGTGCCGTGCCTGTCATCTGAGAGTTCGGGGGCAGGCGTAGCGTCGGCATCGTTGAAGTCCCAGGAACCTTCGGCAAAGTAGTTGGGCTTGAGATCGTTGCTGTTCATGTCCAGGCCGTCATCAACAATGGCCACAGTGGCATTCTGACCAGTGATGCCCTCCAGCCAAAGCCCCGTCACGTTAACGTCGTGGCCAATCTCCCTCGAGTTGAAGAGATGCCACTGCTCGTTGAAGATGGGGTCGGCAATATCAAGCGTTTTCATGAGCTCAGCCTGCTTCTGTACGGCCCAGTCCTGAGCAGCGGCCTCTTCCTGGCGCTTGATGGGGGCGTAACCCTTTGGACGCGGCGGGATGATTCGTTTCTCCAGGTGCATGCGAGCCTTCTGCTTGGTAGCGAGGAGGACGCTGTCGAGTGGATCTGAGCCGCCAACATCTCGTTTCCTCCTCTTGCGCTCGCGGATCTCTGTCTTGACGATGTCGTGGTCGAGTTTGGGGGCGCGGAATACGTGGTGATCGGCAAGTTCGCTGAGCTGGCCCTCGTGTCTCAACCCAAGGCGGCTGGCGACTTGCTCGGGAGAGGTGGAACGGTCGAGATGCAAGACGTAGTAGTCGTTGCGTGCGTAGTCTCGAGGGACCTGGGAGCCATGGGAAAGAACGGCGAGGCCGGCGAGGCCGAGGAGAGTCGAGATCTTCATGGCGGAAACGAAGGGAGGGATGTACCCTCGCGGCGCAGAAGGGAGTGACGCGTGGAAGCGGGAGTCGAGGCAAGTCTAATACATCAAGAGGAAGATTGCGGCCAGCCGTAAGGAGTGAATCGGGGGAACTAGAGGCGATGGATGATTAGTTTGCGAACGGATGGTCATCACGAGCGGGCTGACGGGATCAAGTTGCGTGCCACAAGGGTTGAGCGCAGTCGATGGGCATGGGGAACAGAGATGAGGTGGTAAGAAAATGGAGATGGTACCTCGTCCAAGAAAGCCAGCGACAGAGGAGCCGCGGTGCAAATATGTAGCCGTGAGAGTCGCGGGGCCAAGGATCTGCGAGAGAAGAATTGAATCGCAAGTTGCAGCTGGGAGGTGGTGATGGTGATGGTGATGGTGATGGATGTCGTGGCCTTGAGAGCGGCAGGCAGGTCGGTAGAGTTGGCCAGAGGCGGCAGCAGGGTACCTACTACGTACCTACAGTGGTACAGCCCCCGTATTTTCGTACTCTGTACCCATGGACACGCGGTGCGGGTCGAACAGAGTTCCTGACAGTGGGCAATAGGGGACCAGGTGCTAGCCTTAGCGCACGGGCAGTTTTGCTTTGCAGGGTACCTCCGGTCCGGTCCAGGTATAGCAGGTGCCTAAGCACAGTAGGGAGGGACCTAAGGGAGAGAGCTGGAGACGTGCGCCACACTTCCAGGTTGCTGCACAAGTACCCTTTTAGCTTGCCGCAAGGGAAGGGCCAGGCTCTCGGCACTTCCCCATTTGAACCGCCGCTCCGGACCCGAATCTACCAGCAGCGGGAGAGCGACATCCGTGTACGAATACTTCACCCTTCAGAAACAAAGAAATCGCCATGCGCAATTAACTGCCCATGTATTTTACACAGTAGGCAGCTCGTTTTCTCGTCTACGTAGCTGCCTATTGTCCCAAGTGTCGCTTCGGGCGATTCTGTCGTTGCCTAACTGTAAGTACACCTATCTGAACTATTTTGGGCAGATAGGACAGCTCAGCCTCCTGCGAAAGGGACGCCGCCCGCATCCCACACATACCAACGTGAGCCACAAGGGGCAATCCGTCCTGGTAACTGAACTTGTGCGCTCAATACAAAACTAACAACGGCTGAATAAACAGCACGGGCCCTGGAAAGACTTCATCCAGTCACCATCCTACCTAGCTAAGTAACCCTTGCTTCATATCACCAAATGTGTGTGCATACTAGTGCTTGATCATTGTCGCTGCAGGCCTCTTACTAGTTCACTGTAGTTGGCATCAGATAAGCCCCATCTGTTCCGATTGTATTGTCATATACTCTACCGGTACCAACTCTAGTGGATTATCTATGTTGTCCCCCAGTCTTCATCGCTCTATATCCCACAACCTGTACGCCTCTCTCAAAAAGCTCGACACGCCTCAAGTATGCCCTCCTTTCTTTACAGAGATGCCTCCTTGTGAATTTCGATGCCCGGCGGCGCTCCAGTGAGGGCCTTGCACTGGGCGTAAATAACAAACTGGCCCGACACCAGTCCGCACGTCATGATCAAGCGAGGTCCCAGGCCGGTCAGTAGCAGCCGCTTCGGCCCAAACTCGCCGGCCAGCTGGAACATGCGACTCGTGGCGCCCTGCTTCGGATCCCCGGCGCCTTTGTTGATGGCCGACAGTAATGTGTCTGCTGGGTGGGAGAGCACCGCCGCTGCCACTCCAGCTGCGATGCCCGACGTTAGCTCCACGCCCGTCGACTCGAGCTGCGTCAACTTGGCTTTGCGCTCGGGGCCCATCGCTCGGTAGATGATCTCGTTTGCCGCCTCATGGACTGAAAATTGGCCCACGGCGAACGGAACTTGCTTGAACAGCAAGGGGACGAAACCGGAGTAGAAGCCTCTGAGTCCCTCCTCCCTTGCCATCTTCGCAAAGCCCGATGCGAAGCCGCTCGCATATCCCCGCTGGGACACAAGGCGGATTCGGGTCGCCTCGAGGGGGCACAGCAGAATGTCGGCAAAGAACTCAGCCGTCGCGCTGGAAGCGAGGTAGATGGCTGTCCGGCGCTCCACGGCCTTTTCAGGACCACCCGCGAGTTCAATGTACTTCTTCTTGAAGAACTCGTAGCCGGCAAACTTGGCGCCGCCCTGGACGAGATATCCCACAGCCGTGGGGCCGAAACCGGTGAGCAGCGCCGACGCTCCCTCCTTGGCCACGATCTCACGGCCAGCGCGGACCATGTTGTAGCCCTTCAAGGCATCGTCGACCTGGATGCGCGTCTTCACCACGTCGATTGGTGTGGCAGCCTGTCATTTGTGTTTAGATCGGTGACGTAGATGCATGGGCGCAAGCCGACTTACTCCGTGGGTAGACGTCGCCGCGAGGGCACCGGCGCCAAAGAACTTGGCATAGTCGCTGATGGTGAAACTAGGCACTTCACTCTGCTTTTCTGCCATTTTGACGGTTCTGTCTCTGGAACGGCGCGTTGTCGAGGCGGGACGAGAGAGGTGCCAATTCCCTTATTTTATGGTTCCGGCGGTAGTTCATGTGATGACGTCGTTCCGTGGCTGCCGGGTGGGAACCTTGCAAAGATCTTGCCATACCTGCCGCTTTGCCGTGTTCGGGCCGCTTTTTGTAGCGATACAGTCTTAGTGAGGCAATGGGAAACGATTCCACATGTTGTAATTGTTAAAACATATCGACAAATTCACATTGCTGTTGTTGTGAGCGCAGTTGTCAAACTTGAGCCCGTGTAGGTTGAGAGCAGACAATTGCGGGTGCCCCAACCCGACGGAGTTTGTTATGTGACGGCTATTGAGGATATCTTTCAAGATATCAATGAGTACTCCAACGGGGGTATAATAGATATTCGCATTGCTTAGGGGTAGGGTCTTAGGTGAGGTACTATTAGGTTAGGTCAGGCAAAGGATAGGTTAGGTTAGGTGAGATTAGGTGAGGTTAGGTTAGGTGAGATTAGGAGAGGTTAGTGTTAGAGTCAATCATAATGAAAAGAAAGAGAAGGTGCTTAAAAAGATTCTACTTGCTTTTAATTTGCATGCTGCATCCTTCATGTGTGAAGCGTCTAAGCCTCCCTTGCTTCGGCACTTCCCGACATTTTGGGTAGTCGCTGCAAGCCTACCAACTACAACAAAATGGCAACCTCATCATCACGGGTCACGCGGTCCAGCGCAGTGAAAGCATCAAGGAAAATCTCATCCCAACTGACACCGGATGGAAAAAGTCCAGACACCACCACCCAAGGTGCTCGCTCGGCAAAGCGTCGCCCTGCACGCCGCCGCGACGCGTCCGACAGCGACGCGACAGCGCCAGAAGAGAGCGACGAGCCCGCGCCAAAGAGACGGAAATCTCAACCATCAAGGGCTAAAAGCAAGACCATCGCCAGTCAATTGCACCAGCGTCTCTTTGGCCCAGCAGAGCAAACAGTTCAGCGATCGTGTGCGCCTCCGACGCGACGACACGATGTGACCTACCATCGGCCCGCCCTGCTGGACCACGCCGCGTCCCGCGTCGCTCTCCTCGCCTGGTTCGACAGCGTGAGCACCAAGCGCAAAATGCCATGGCGAAAAGCCTGGATTAACCCGCGGGACCACGACGACGCCACCGAGCTGCGCCGGCTACTCGAGCGGAGGGCATACGAAGTCTGGATCAGCGAGATCATGCTGCAGCAGACACGCGTGGCCGTCGTCATCGACTACTGGACCAACTGGATGGCCAAGTGGCAGACGATCCACGACCTGGCTGCTGCCGAGCCCGACGACGTGTTGAGTGCCTGGCGCGGGCTGGGCTACTACAGCAGAGCCACGAGAATCCACCAGGCCGCGAAGCTCGTCGTGCAAGACCCTGGCATGAACGGCCTGCTGCCATCCCAAGTAGAAGACCTCGAGGCAAAAGTCCCCGGCGTGGGCCGCTACACTGCTGGCGCCATCTCGGCCATCGTGTTTGGGCGGGCCGTGCCTATGGTCGACGGAAACGTCTTGCGCGTTCTGAGCAGGCAGCTTGGTCTCTTGGGCAACGTGAAAACGGACAAGAGCGTTATTGACACGCTGTGGGCCGCCGCCGCCGCTCTCGCCAAAGCTGTTGCGCAAGACGGCGCCGAAGACGAGGACCCGAAAACCAGCCATGTGAGCAACCGGCCGGGGAGATGGGGCCAGGCGCTGATGGAACTCGGGAGTACTGTCTGTACGCCCAAGCCGAACTGTGGCGAATGCCCCATCAGCTCAACCTGCCACGCGTACGGCGAGGGGAAGATGCTGGCTGCTGGCGAGAAAGTCGAGGTGAAAGATATTGAAGACTTTTGTGATCTCTGCGATGCCCTAGAAGAGACGATAGGCTTGGAGGCGGGTGCGGATGCCGGCAGCAAAGCGAAGGCCGCCTCTAAGCAGACTAAGCAGATGAAGCTCTCAGCATTCGCATTCAACGACTCGGCAAGAGAGAGAGCATCAGCGAAACCCAAGACCGGCCCAAGTCCTCGAGAGATGGAGGTCATCGTGGACCACGCTCGAAAGTTTCCTCTCAAGGTTGTCAAGAAGGCCGTGAGAACCGAGGAGACGCTCGTCTGCGTCATCCGCCGAAGCGACGGACACCACCTGATCCAAAAGCGCCCTGACAAGGGCCTCCTCGCCGGCCTGTGGGAGTTTCCAAGCGAGATCCTACAAGAATCGGACGACAACAGCACCTCGAAGCTGCGCAAATCGAGGGCAACGGCGTTTGTGACGAGCGTGATCAGCCAGGACAAGACGTCGACAGCGGGAGGGCTAAAACACGTCGGAGAATTGGGCAGTGTGCCGTGGTTGTTTTCGCACATCAAGCTCACTATGCACGTCCACCTGTTCACTGTAGACACGCTTGATGATTACTGGGTGGATGCTACGGCTGGAATAGATGCTCGGCTGAAATGGGTCTCAAACGGAGAGGCCGACAGGGAGTCGATGGGAACGGGCATGAGGAAGTGTTGGGCACTGGCGAAGGATTACAGGGAGTGAATGAGCGAGCCTTGGGTTCTGGCTTTGTAAGTGAAGCAAATCAGTGAGCAGCAGCAAATAATATTCTTGAATAAATCATGGCTAGGGCAGCATCATGCCCGAGTTCTTCCTCTGACAAACTAGGCAATCCAGTCCATCAAAAAAAGGCTTTCCTTGCCCAGAGACAAAAATGATGAGACTGGGATTCGAACCCAGGCCTCTTACGAGACTGCGAGATCGTTGTAGTTGGGGATCCAACCTGAACACAGCGCCTTAGACCGCTCGGCCATCTCACCTTATTGGTTGGATTCAGCCGCAAATATTGGCCACCATGATGGATGCCATGCAATCCTTGGGCGTCACGTTTCATGCTAGCCTTCCATAGGCGCATGTGTGAAATAATGCTTCAACAGCCGGCCTTGAAAACAAGCTGTTGTTCACTGTTTCTCCGTTCATGTACCTGAGGCATCAAACGCCCACTATACAACGTGTCGGACGAGCATGATCTGAGGTGCCATGATTCATAAATCTTTGACACTTCCCCCCTCCACACTCTTGGGAGCAAAATTTTCATGGTTTTTAGGATTAAAAACTCTCAAAAAAGGAGCCAGGGATTCGAGGCGCCCTTAAATCACATAATAATTGTTTGAGAATAATAGGATCAGCGCTTCGGTATTTATTGTCGAGTTCCTTGCATGCCCCTGGAGCGTATGAGTGCGGGGTCAAAAGGGTGCACTGTGCTTGATACTGCCTGAGGACCTGCCGTTATTACCTACGGCCAATCGTTCGTGAACAACAATGGGACGAACGGGAACACGATTTAGGAAGCTGGTCCCGTGACCCGAGAGCATTTCCATTACGTTTCTACCTTTGCATCTAAACTCCCGCGGGGAGCTTCATCCTTCTCCCACTTCATCTGGCACGCCGAACATCACTCCCTTGAGACCTCAAGGTATGTGCACTTGCTACTCCCCCGAAGCCCTGGAATCTACCTCCATTCTTATATTCTTGCCGCACTCTCTCACCAGGCGCCATTGTGCTAATGATCTCTTCCCTCACCAGAACCCTGATTCAACGAGTTGTCGAGGTATGCGCCGCACACTTGGCACCCGGCTCCTCAGCTGCTCACCTACTGACCTGTGCTTTGCAGATGGCGTTCGAAAAGTCTCCTCCTGACGATGCTCCCGTATCACCTGCTGTTACCGCCTCGTCTCGCGGCTCTAGCAACTCCAATAATTACGGTCATGCTGTCGAATGGGGCTCCCGCCCTGTTACCCCTGATCGTGCCTCCGTCTCTAGCACTGCAGCTACCTCTCCTGGACCACCAGCAACACTATCCGATGCCATGAATAATGCCGTGGACAATCTGATTAGACACACCCAAGACCTTTTCGCTGCTACTGATGTCTCTGGCGTTATTGCGGCGGCCTCTTATATCACTCGCCACTTGCCGAACAACTTTCCTCCCAATGCGGTAGAGACTCTAGTGGCTCAGTGGATAGAATTCAAAGCAAATCCACCTCACACACGAGCTCCCGTGCCACCAGCAACACCAGCAACACCAGCAACACCAAAAACCACAGCCGGACCTCGTCGAGGATGCCCAATTTGCGGGACTGGCTTCCACAATGCCCGTCGATGCTGGTTTCTTGCACTGCCTGGTGAGATTATTCTCTATGTTGCCTGTGTATTCCACTGCTAACGGTCCGAAGGGACAACTCCTGGAAGTATGATGATGCCAAACATGAGTCCGGAACGATTGAAGCGTGTAAGTTTCCTCCTCCACGATCTTCTAATCAGTCCCTGACTGTTCGTCACGCAGTTCGCGAATATGAACCACCCTGCCCTACCTCAAGGAATGGTTCTGGTCTCTGCATTCACAGGGCAGCCCACAGGGCAGTCCAGCGGCGAGTCCAAAGAACAGTCCAATGGGGAGTCCAACGGGGAGTCCAAAGGGTAGTCCAAAGGGCAGTCCAAGAAACATCGCGGTCGGCGCTCACGCGCCCAGTGAATCACGAGTTACGGTTGTTTGTCCATCCAAACTTGGATGTCGATGTGGGGATTCCATTGCCAGGTTGGACCGGGACATGTTGCATTCGAATAGTTCAAAGGGTGGAAGAGCCCTTGTATGACCCATTGGGTCTTTACTCTCCAGGCTGGTAGTTATTGAGACTGAGCTTAAGTACCCGCGAAATGGTAGTCAGATACTTGTCCTGAATCCTAACGAATGCCCATCTTAAAGGTTCTACGGGCTATTTGCATTTATCTTCTCTTCTGACTATCATCCATCTCTTCCCACTTACCCATCTGTTCTGTCTCCGTCGAGACTTGCACTTCGGCGCCGCATAGTAAACAATGTTAGTAGGCGGTGGATGCCATTCACCTCGAGCAGAAACTTAAGCACAGCAACAATTTGGTTCGTTTACAGAGCTGAGCACAGACTAAGCTGTGGCTGAGCAAGGTGAACCAAGTGACTGATTGAGATATAGGGCCCTACTTTTACGCTTATGGATCCCGATGGAATCGGCGATCTCGACAGTCATCCCAACTCAGCTACAGCTATTAGCTGTGTCTATACATGGCATAATAGATCATCTCAGAATCACTGGCGATTTGTTTAGAAGTGATAACCTTGTTTGGCTTGCTGAGAATAGTGCTGATCCTAAGAATAGCCGGTGCCTAGCATCCTACAGTAAACAGCTTGGCTTCGCTGTTTTCGGCGGCGCTGACGTAAGAGAGAAGTCGCAAGTATAATACAATGAACAGCTACTGAGGAATCAACGAAATCTTTGGTGTTGTTCAGTACTGTTTTCTTAGCTGACTTTTTCCTAGCGTGACTTTTCCCGATCCTAAAGATAAAAAGGCAGACCATGCGCTTGTTCCCTTCTTTAAGCCATCTCTTAAGCTTGCAGTTCGAGGTGGTACGATCGAATGATCGAATCCGCGTCGTCGACGGAAAGCTGACGGGTGTCGGCCATAGTCTTGATCTTTTGTGTTCTTGATTTGAAGTTAGTAAAGTCACAAGTCGCTGGAAAAGGCAGAACATGGGAAACTTACAATTCCTTAATTTGATCGTCCGTCATTGCGAGGCCCAGCTGCTCAGCACGACCTTTAATGGCGTTCCAGCCGGTCAGTCGCGAAGCAAAGTGGACGTTTCGGGTCACGCCGAAATCGGCGGGATCGATAATTTCATATGTCGAAGGCGCTATCTGGTGTTAGCAGTGGTACAGGGGCAATTGCAAGAACGCCTCGTTCTTTTCTCATAGACTGTTATGGGTTTATTGGCTTGAGAGTTTCAAGTGAAAGACCTTGAGGCGCAGTCATGGTGTGTCTATGCGAAAAGGGACGTTCCGTCTTGGTGAGGGTGATGAATATTCTGGTGACAACATACATTTGAGGACGGCCTTGCTATGGATTCCAGCCTTATGAGAGAATGCACTGAAACCTATAGATTTTATCAGTAGGAGTTTCGAGAAAGGAGGTATTGAGAAAAGCGATGTCGAGTCTGAATATAGACCATGGTGTTAGGCTAGCGAATTGGCAACATCGCGAGCCGTAGTGAAAGTCTGACATTAGATGGAACAAAGAGAAAGAAGAAGAAGAGGTCTGCATGAAACTTACCAGTTACTGGGTTGTTGAAGGGAACGCTCTGTCCTCACCGTTAGCTTAGATTCTCACTATCATGACGTATCTTATCTTACGATCTGGGCATGTTCCGCAACGAGCTCTTCCAGCGCCTGGAGCTGAGGCAGCTTATACGTGGAGGTGACATAGTCGCGGTCCTCAACGATCATGCGGGCGAGGAAAGCACCCAAGGCCTGGAACCGTTAGAAAGGTAGAGACATGTTGATAGCGTGGCAAACATACAGTGATGCCGTTTCTTTGCCCGATGCCGAGAACGCTCGTGTCGATGTCTGTGATGGAGTTAGAATATGTATCCCCGAGCTCAAGTGCTCGACTTACGTGTAGCGCCGGCTTCAAGAGCTGCGTGTGCGTTCGCGATAGCACACATGTTGTCGTTGTGACTAGTCATTGGTATATTAGCTTGGAAATTACATCTAACGAGAAAAGGAGGCCGACAACGCACAAGTGGGTCTCGATTTCACAGCTGACGGAACCTATGATTTAAAATCAGTATGTTGCGAGAACTTTACCCGAACTAGGAGGATCTGACCTCGAAGAGTGCTCACGAGATCGTGTACTTGTCGAGGCGTCGCGCATCCTAGGGTATCGGCAACACGAACGCGGGTCACGCCAGCTTGATCGACCGTTCTGTAAAGGTCACGCAAGTCGACTAGATCTCTGAAGCCTTCTTCAGTGCTAAAGATGGCCTCAACACCTCGGCTGGGAAATTGGTTAGCTTCTTCGTTTTCCTCGCGAGCTTTTATGCCTCTTTGGATAGAAATTTGTGTCCCCTTGACCCATAATGCACGAGAATGTCGAAAAATTAATGTGCGAGTGTCATCATCCTAGTGGACTGCTTGCGTACCTCTTGATGTAGGCGATAACCTCGAGAGCGGTCTTCTTAATGTCGGCCATGTCCTTGCCGTTGGAAAACTCTTCAGTTGAGGTACTGACGACTACCTCCACACCAGCAACCCCCGTATCGCAAGCAAGCTTGGCCTCCTGCAAAGGTTAGAAACCATTCAGGGAGAAAAGAGTTAATTCTGTTCACCTCCATAGAAGAGCGCACGCCTGTAAGTCATTAGTCGGCCGGTCAACTGGAAGCGGGGAATTGGAAAAACGATGGGTTTTGAGACTCACGGGTTAGAATTTTGGACTAAAAACGTTGTCAGCCTGTTCTAGGTTAAGCGAACGGACAATGGAGAGCTGACCTGGAGACCGAGCTTACAGATTGCCTCACAGTCCTTGCGAGATTGTTCCGATGCAGCAGGAGACGTGAGTTCAATGTACTCGATGCCAAAATCGGAGAGAGCAGTAGCACTATGAGCGACGTCAGCTAAGAACGCGGATGTGAAAATGAGTTGCGACTTGGCTAACATCTTGATCTTGGTCTCCGTGTCGGAACAGCCACTGGTGAGTTGCTCGCCTTCTCGAAGGAGACTGACGATCTTGAACCGATTCAAGATGGGAACAGAGCCGCCGACAGATTCGTCCGGCAATCTGGTGTGGTCAGGAACACGGCCGATGCTAGTGACAGCACCGGAGGCGAGTTCGGAAGCCATGATTAGCGATTAGACCTTGCTGGATTCGTGTTATTTGGAGGAGTAGGAGGTTGGTTAACGGCATAGGATTGAGAAAAATAGAGTAACATGTCTTAGCACTTAATGTAAACTCCGATGGAAAGGTTGAATATTTTTGTGCACTGTGTGACGTCACGGAATACCTGTAGCTGCGGCATACTGAACCAGAAATTGAGGATAGCATAAGTACACAGTGCCAATATGATTCGCATTATTTACTGTGCGCTCTATTCAGACTGCATGACTCACATGACTTAGGTCCGTACTTCGGCCTGAATTTTAGAGTGTTCCAACAATGTGCATGAACAAACAAAAAGGTAACAACCAACTTTCTGCAAATTATAGGATGGGTAGCTGAAAATGTTATAGTAGAATTTAGGGGACATAATCACAGCACTCAGCATCTTCGGCTTATGCTCACTACGCAGTTCGCAGTAATCGGGCTCATAGGAACTGCTCCCGACCTTCATTACCTGTAGGCTCAAGCCTTCTTTTCATTTACAACACAACTCAACGCATTGTCTTCGTTTCTTTCGCAGATGTGCCTAAGCCACAAAATCAAACTCGATTTTTAGAAGGTAGACTGCACGTCCCGCTACTGGACCTGTGGATGATTTCGAGGTTCATTGTGCCCTCAAATGTATGCTTCTTATTACAGTATGCGACCTCTTGTTCATATTGCTTAAGTTGTGTCTTAATAATGTCTGTCCAACCAAGTACTACCGCTCCATTCCACCACTAATTAGAGGCCAAGTGCTTCTGAGTTGAATCTTTCTCCGTTGACCTTGTGCCAGTGGGGCTATGAGGTTTCGGAGCCTGAATTGGTGTTAGAATCGTGCGAGCTCAAGGCGAGAAATTGACTCCATACCACTTTTGAGACGGATGAAGTGTTCTGAATATGCGACCATGCTCCAACATGTGCAAGGAGATTGTCCTTCTTCTTCTGTTCCAGGTGCTTTGTCGGATCGAGAGCCATAGTGTGGAGGCTTGAGCGAGAGGGATAAAGCTCCGTAAAACGGAGAATCAGATGCTTCGTAGGTATTGAAGGAAGAGCGCTGAAGGGATTGCTGTAGTGAATGAGTGTGGATGGACTCGAATGGAGTTATGATCCGATGATGAATGAGATGGTATAAGATAAAGCGAAGGAAAGCCAGCTATGCAGCACACTGAATCAACTGCGTTGGTTTTGTTTGCTATTTACTCTCTGTGTTGAAAAGACGCAGTCGATTCGAGTAGATATAGGTATACAATTGGCAGACTATCCATGTATTTCATACTCAAGACAAACGCGCAGTTCGGAAGTCATTCTTTGGGATTTCCTAAAAGGGTAATTACAAGAAGCTATTCTTGTAACTATGTATTTGTTTGTTTGGAGTGGAGAGTTGGTTTCACTCCACACGTTGAATGCTCACCTAGCTGCCTTTCGGTAGACTAGGTTTGCATGAGTGACCGCATATTGGCAAACAGAAAACATTGGAATATCCAAAAGGAGGTTAGGCGAGGATGTCTCCAGAGCCGGTCAGCTGAGACTGTAAACAGCCAAACTCGACCGCGAACCAAACGGGAAACAGGAGGCAGCAGTTTAGCCTTGTTTCAAGTTTCCAGCCACAGTCCAGGGTGTTAAGCTGGGTGGTTTGGAATTGCCGTGATGGGCGTAGTGCGCTGATGCAGGGGTTGGCAACGCCTATTGCGAATTTGTCGCGTTCGCCAATGGATGAGCCGGTGCGATCGACACCTGACTCGTCGACGGAAACAGGGTGTTTTTGAAACGCGAGCGGCGATGATCTGTCTCTTACTGTGTACATGCGCAGCTTCAAAGGGCGTCGTGCATGCATGGATTAGTCTACCACTGCCAGCCTGTCAGCCTTGTTCAGGCAAACATGAATCGATCATTAGCAGGTCCGCCTTACTCCCTCTGACGACGGACAATGCAATCGAAATCTCCTTTCTTTTTCATCTATCTGCGACCATTGTCCTACCAAGACGCATCACGCAGTGCGGACAACGTTCTTCTGCAATGGTCTCCACCGTCGGAGCAGGCGACCTGGCCTGGGTTTATTCCCGGAACCCTCGCGCCGCGGCCCTCTCCAACGATGACATTGATCTCTACAAGGAGCCCATACGGCAGATGTACCTGGTCGACAACCTGAGCCGCAACGAGGTCAGGCGTCGCTTGGATAAACACCACGGCTTCTCAATCTCGTAAGTGGCCTTTCCCGGGCCACCTTCATCGGAAGCGGCACTGATTGAGACAAGTTCAGACCGGATCAATTCTCAAAGGCTACTAACCGATGGGGATTCCAGAAGCAGCCACGCAAGCACCGGGCTGCCCCAATTGTCCGGTCGTCTGTAGCGTCGCTTGGGGAACTTCTTCGGGATGACGATGCGGCCAGGAGTAAGATCGCACGGCTCGATGTGTCCACAGTCCCAGCTCCTCTGTTTTCGGGACCGACTCCCCCCACAGAAGCCAGCAAGAGACCCCGGAGTAACGAGAGCACCACTGGTCTTACTGATGGCCATCGCCAAATCCTGGGTCCTACCTGCCCGCTGCCCGAACGTCCCACAAAGCGATGCAAGCCTGCAAACCAAGGCCAGCTGGGAGAGGACACAACAACAACCATAACGGACGATGAAGGCTTTGGAAGGCCCACTACGACTCCCAAAGAACATTTAAGCTTAACGAGGTCCCCGCGACCCTTTCCCATCGCGCCTCCGGATCTCTCCAACGCCTCGGCGGACTGCTGCAACGATCCGAGCCCCGCAGAGGATTCCTCCGTGGAAGTCGACGAGCTGTGTGCCGAGTATCTAGCAGCTTGTTACTTGTCGAAGCGCGCATTCGGATACTACGCCAAAGTGTCGATCCCGTTCAAGTACAAGTCGTCCTCGACCACGGAGAGAAGGGTAAGAATGCTGGACCTGGCAAGGACCGCAAAGTCGCCCAGCACACGCAAGATAGCCCTTGTCATCTTGGAATCTGAGCTCAAGGCTAGTGAGGATCCCGAGAACCCGTCGGCTGGTGAGCCAATGAATCCCAATGAAGCCTTCTTGTTCCATCGACATCTGGCTCGGATATACTCCTACCAGCACCACCACGCTGGTGAAGTCCAACATCATCTCGACAGAGCCCGGAGGTTCACGAGTAGCGATGGCATGCCCAACCCCACGCGACTGCCCTCTCTCGACCTCTGGACACTGCATCACATCTTGGACGGCAAAGAGGACCGTTCTATTTCCAATGAGCTTCTCGACATGCTAAAGTACGATGAGCTGCACCTGTCGCTTGTGATTCAACCGTGTCTCAGATGGTGCAAGGAGCGACTGCAAGAGCTGCTGGGGATAGAAGCCCTGTTCAATATTACGGAAGACTTGAGCAACATCCAGATGGTCGGAATGAGCCCGGTCTCAATGAGTCGACGGCGGCGACAATGGGACTCTTTGGCACTCTGGGCTCACACCAGTTCCGTCTTTGCTCATCTTTGGGAAAACCTGCAAGTCAACCCACCGTCGATAAGCGACGAGGTGAACTGGCTCAACGAGGACCTCCTACCTGGAACATCCGTCACGCACTTTTTGATGATCATCTGCAGAATGATCGTTCACGAATCCCGTTTCTTTACGCCTTTCTGGAACGCCACTGAGGGCAGTCCTGATACGGAGGAATCCGCGACTCCGACTGACTTCAGCACGGTCAGGACTGGACCGTGTCTCATGGCCATCGAGGTCCTCATATCGCAGTGCTCAGCCTCACCCTGGGGAGCCAAGAGACGCTTTGCTACGCATTTCTGCGACCATCATTCATGGGCTCCGCCGACGCGGCGCGAGAGTGCGCTCATCCTCAAGGTGCGAACCGAACTGCTCGAGTGCCTCAACTCGACGATTGAAGCAACGAACCGTCAGCGATCGGCAACGCCAATGCCGCCGACTCCTCGCATTGCTATTTTCGATTCGACGGATCTCCAGGGAGCAGACGGCGACCCGTTGAGTGCTTTTATTGACTGTTCTGCACTCGAGGAAATGATGGCGCTGTCCACGCTGGACATCTCGGAAGGCGAAAGCAACCGAAACACCACGACAAGCGATCCCCAGCGCTCTTCTAGTATCGCATCCGGATCTACGGTATCGTTCCAGGCACGCCGGCTCTTTCTGACCGTGTTGCAGGGCAACCCGTCGCTCGCACCCGGATTATCATCACGGTCCTCGTACTCGTCCCAGGGGTCGGGTTCCAGCTCGCTCCAGCGATTCAGAGCAGCGGGCAGCGTGAGGAAGAGGGTTCCCTCTATGGTGTCGACGCGTCGATCAGCATATTCAGGGCTCGAGCTGCATTCAGACTGGGATGGCGATCCGCTTCTGCTGGCAGCGGCTAATAATACTGGGATGAACGACAATGAAGCTGGCCTGGAGCCATACATGCTCAATGTTAACGATGACCGGTCCCGTATCCCGATACTTGGGCGGTTAGGGAACTTGTGGAGGGGAAGGTAATAAGTAGTATTTTAAATGGACTGATATTAGCGGAATGGATAAGATATTCAAGATCATAGATGGCGAACCCAACAGAATAAAGTCATACAGGCTCCTAGATGTAGTCTACTAATAACCGTCATATATTTTACCGTTGCCGCTGAGCCTTCCGCATTTCCCATTGATCCGTCGTTTGCGCAATCCCTCTTTGCTTCACGCAACTCTCCACCGGACCATCATACTGCATTATTCCCGTACACCTCCAGAACAGCGGCGCCTTACTAGATCTTGGAGTCCACGTAATTTCTTGCAACTAGCGAAGGCCTTGGGGGGGTTCGTAGTGGGGATCTGCTCGTAACGCGCGTCCTGCTGCATCTAATCTAATCGATCGCTTTTCCCTCAGTTCGTTCTTCACGTATTACGCGGTCTTCCGCTGTTGTTATTCTTGTTCGCTTCTCAAGTCGCCGATTGAGTCTAAAAGGGGAGAATCCGTCTGCTTTCATGGCGCCTCGTACTCTCTTCGCCACCTTCGCGGCTTTGACGGTCCTATCTGCGTCAAATGCCGAAGCCCTCACCCCTATCGCCGAAGTCGCAGCTCAGCGAGGCCCGCAGATCTTCAACGCCGCGTACGACTCTCTTCGCAAATGGGGATCCGTCGTGCATCCCAATGGCATGTCGCTGTACCTAGCCACAGTGCCCGAGGGCGTCATGCTGCATCACGGCAACGCCCGCAACGAAACGCCCACGGAGCTTCAGTGGCTGGCGTATGAGATTGAGCATGCTGAGATGTTTGCTCGCGAGCGCCGCGGTGGTCCCCCGGGGGGTGGTCCCCTAGGAAGGGGAGGCAAGCGTCCTGGTGACGGTGAGGATGGTCGTGATGATCTCAAGCGGAGACATGGTGCTCAGGCTCCTCTGGCCGAGGACACACCACCGGAGAGCACGCCTGGCTGGCTGCACACGTATCGAACCACGAGACCTCTTCGCTTCCTGTACCTCGATGGCATGAGCGGCGACAAGAGCAACTCAGGCGTCCCCGATACTCAAGACTTCCGGCTGCGTGGCGTGAGAGACGGCGACAATCAGCCTCCGTTGTCCCCCCCGAAGAAGTCCCCGTCGCGCGGCCCTCCTGGGGAGCACGATCGCGCAGTGGACCTCTGTCACATGTGCAAGGATTGGCAATTGCAGGGCGTTATCCAGACTGAGGGTGCTGGCTTCGAGATTATCAAGTGTGACTTCTTCGATGGCCTGGAACAAGTTCAGTCCTTGCAACGGTCGAACACGGGCGGCGATAGACCGCATGGAGGGCCACATAGAGGGCCACACAAAGGACCGCACGGTGGCCCGTCCGGTGGACGCTATGAAGGACCTCCGGGGATGCCAGGAGGCCGACGGGACCCGGAAGACCGGAATCGCGAGGTTGGGTCCAGCCGCACTCTTCTCGACTACTCGTCCATGGTGTCGGCCTGGTGCAAAGGCGCTGGAGGAGGCCAAGGACGTTTTGAAGGCTTTGATGGAGTATTTGACCTGGAGCATCTTTGAGTAGGTAGTATGCGAGATGAAGTGCGACGCTTCGTGGTTCCACCCAGCCCATTATAGCGTAAAGAAATACAATTATTAGCTTCCAGTGGCATTCACTTCTTGAGTTAGCTCACATGCAACATCTCGTTGGCTTTCTGAGAAACTTACCTTCCGCCATCAACATCATCCCGAACTCATCAGTTTCCGCAAGCCACATCTCGCTCCTCGCATCCAGGCTGGCACCTGCGTTGATGTCGAAGAACTCTCCCATTTTATAGCTCCCATCTTTCCACTCTCGTAACCACTCCTCGTAGAGGCGCGCCCATGTCTCCTCGTTGGTTTCTTGCCAGAGGTACCGTGCTTCTGGAGCGGGCAGTGGGCTGAGTTCGAAGCAGGTCATCGTAGGATACCCGTGCAATACTGACCACGACCACTCGAGATGATGGAGACCAAGGATAGTTCGGCGCTTGGCGGAAAAGAGAGCCCACTTTTCCCATGATGGAAGGATACGGTTCGACTCCTGTTCTAGGAAGAGACCCGTCGCTGCCAGGTGATGCTTCACGTCCCACACTTCAATGAGGAGGCGTGCGTCTCCCGGATGAGCCACAGCTGGGAGTTGTCTATCGAAAAACAGAAGAATGATGAGTAACATAAGAAGGGATTGAGCTGTCGCGAGAATATCCGTTTCGCTGTATGTATGATGCTGTACCCTCATGTCAGGCGATGGTTAGTCGAAATGGTCTCCTAGTGAATCATGGACATGGTCGACATACCTCGCGTAGCAGCCTCTGCACTTCCTGGAGTATTGTGTTCTCTACCAAGCCACGGCTGCCATCTGTATGCCCAGCCCACATCTTGACAAGCGTGTAGCAGTTGGCCAATGGTGTGGGCACACCGTCCGCTAACTGGAGCCTGTGGATCATTGGGGGCAGATGAGAAGTGTCGTGCGCGGCCATCATTCGAGGCCATGACTTGAGGACGCGGATGACGAAGTGCATCGTGTGTCTAGCCACAGCGTCGGAGTGAGTTCCGGGTGCAGTGCCAAGGAGTACCTGACGTCGTTGGCGGGATATGATCAGTTGTGGTGGCACATATGGTGGAAGATCAATTTCGGTCGTGGCCGTTTGCGAGAAGAGAGAATCGAAGGAAGTAGTCTGGATAGTAGTATTCGTAGATGAGTCTTCCCCCATCAACGAATATTCGTTGGTATCCTGTTGTTCATCATCGGCTTCCGGTTGCGGTTCCTGGGTTTGGGGTTCTGGGATTTGAGGTACATGTCTCACGCCTGAGGATGATGACTCGGGAAACTCGCACACGGCAGAGCGAGCTTGACATCTGCCACAACTTGGATGCTGCAAGTCGCAGCGGACCTTGGAGCTCGCACATTGCCGACAGGACTTCTGCCTGGAAGGGCCCTGGATATTTTGCAGACAGCGCTTTGAGTGTCTAACCAACGATGAATCTAGAACAGGACAGACCAGTTACCGAACATGTCGAGTTGATTGTGGATTTGTCAGAAACCTACTCTGTGTAAATCGTCGGAGACAGCGGGGACAGGTAAGTGGGTCGCCCTGAGAAGCCATTTGGGCCTTGTATACGAAGCAGACAGAAGATAGTAACTGGCCAATGATAATGCCTTGTTACTCGCTGTCTTTGCGCAAGGCCTGTGTTGGATGTGGAATCATGACCTTGTAGATGCGAAACCTCGGATTTCCGGGTGGTGAACTGAGAATTAAGGTGCTGTTTGTCAGCCGGATCGGAGTTCGGAGTTCGGAGTTCCGGGTACGAACAATGTTGCAGTTACGAACACAATGGGCAGTTTGGCAGCACACTGAACTGGGAAATCACATCATCGTTTCCTCCAGACTGAGAATAACCAAAATGCTTAGAAATATGGATTGAACTGGGAATAGAGCCTAACGAATATGTATATATATATCTGCCTGTTCCATGGAGTTTACCGCTGCATCAAACCCAGTCAGGAAAGAAACGATCAAGAGTTCAAGACCACATCAGAAGCCCAAACGCCTCAGTCAGAATGCCCAGCTACGTTATTACTGGAGCCTCGAGAGGCCTTGGAGTACGTCCAAAATAAGATTCAAGCCCTCATGTCCTGACCAGAAACCAGTACGCATTCGTCAAGGCTCTCACCTCGGACCCTGCGAATACCGTTATCGGATTAGTCCGAAACGTGGACGCTGCCAGCCGACGATATTCGGCTGACGGTATAATGAATGTCCACATCCTGGCCGGAGACATTACGGATGAGGCGTCTCTTAAGCTCGCAGCCGAAGAGAGTGGACGCATTCTGGGCGGCAAAGGCCTAGATGTGCTGATCAACAACGCAGCATATGTCAGCGGGCCGACAAGTTTGAAGTCACTGCAGGATCTGTAAACGATGCCTTCTACCAAAAGTCAAGAACTTGAACTAATTAAACCCAAACAGGGAGCATGATGTGCAGACAGTCATTGATGACGTGCAAAAGAGCTTCGACATCAACGTTGTCGGTGTACTTAAAACTGTGTTCGCATTCTTGCCGCTCATCCAACGAGGCACATTGAAGAAAGTCGTCGCCATATCAAGCGGTATGGGAGACATAGGTGAGTTCACTATTCCAGATTATTCTTTAGAGACACTATGCTAGCGATAACTTGAGAACATCGAGACTAATTCCTTTGCAGACTTGATCAACGAGACAAAGCTCTCCAATGCAGCACCTTACGCAATGAGCAAGGCTGCACTGAGCAATTTGTTCGCAAAGCTCAACGCCTCCTATGAGGACCAAGGCATTCTTTTCTTTTCTATTTGCCCCGGATTGGTCGACACTGCTGAGGGTAACGGAAGCCGTGAGTTCTTGCTAGGTTGTGTTAACATCTCCAAACTGACCGAGTTCAATTAGTCTCAAGCGACGACCTTGCTTTGCTGGAAAAGATCAACGCCAAGTTTGATCGTTACGCCCCAGGTTTCAAGCTATCCAGTCCATCTGAGTCCGCGGCGAGCTGTTTGGCGGCTATCAACCGCTCGTCAATTGAAGGAGGGCACGGAGGCTCATTCCTGAGCCACAATGGGACCAAGAGATGGCTGTGATTTGGGATGGTTACTCGTATCTAAGATAGTAACCAGTATGCTAACGTAGGCCGCAATATATAGAAACTTCATGTTGCAGCACTGCGAGGTTCTGGCTTTATAAAGCACGAAATAGGCAGCGCGATCACTTAACATACACCGTGCGCGATGGTAGGCTGTGTTGGTTGCACTTATGTCTGCACGTACCGTGGAAGCTCATTTTCCTCCGCATGCGGAACTCTGAGTCATCGCTTGGGATGACGCATAAGCTGAATTTCGTTTCCCCCATTCACAGTGACTTTCCTCGCTCGCTCTCCCGATCCACAACTCCACGACTACTACCAACACTCAACACTGGAAGCTCCAAGATTTGTGCGACCTTCGTGCAATTCTCTCAGACGACCGCGATGAGCATCAATTTGCCCAAGGCCGAGGAGGACGTTCTCGCTTTCTGGAGAGATGTCGACGCCTTCCAGACTCAGCTTCGTTTGACCGAAGGTGGGAAGCTCTACAACTTCTACGACGGTCCTCCCTTTGCAACTGGTGAGCTATTTTGCTAAAGGTGGCGCAATCCCCAACGTTTCGCACTCGCTAACCAGCCCGCTAGGCCTTCCGCACTATGGCCACCTTCTCGCTTCGACCATCAAGGACATCATTCCCCGATACTGGTCCATGAAAGGCTACCACGTTAGTCGTCGCTTTGGCTGGGATACTCACGGTTTGCCCATCGAGTACGAAATCGACAAGAAGCTGGGACTATCAGGCAGAGACGCTGTGATGCAAATGGGGATCGAGAAGTACAACGCTGAATGTAGAGCCATTGTGATGACATACGCCCGCGAATGGAGGAGCACCATCGAGCGTCTTGGGCGTTGGGTCGACTTTGACGACGACTACAAGGTGAGTCACTTCGTTTTCTAACTTCCTGTGGTTCATGGCCCAATCTCTCTAACCTAACTCCTAGTCGATGGACGTAGGTTTCATGGAGTCCTGCTGGTGGGTTTTCAAGCAGCTCTTCGACAAAGACCTAGTGTACAGAGCATACCGGATTATGCCCTACTCGACAGCGCTCTGCACGCCGCTCAGCCAGATGGAAGCGAAGCAAAACGAAAAAATGACTCAAGATCCCACCATTGTTGTCTCCTTTCCGGTCATCGGAGTCGACGGTCAAGACAACACCTCACTCCTCATCTACACGACAACACCGTGGACACTTCCTTCCAACTTGTTCATTGCTGTTCACCCTGACTTCGAGTACATCAAAATTTTCGACGAAACAACGCAACGTCACTTCATTCTTCTGGAGTCAGGCTTGACTACGATTTTCAAAAACCCAAAGAAGGCGAAGTACAAGGTGCTGGGAAAAATCCCGGGCAAATCCATGATTGGCTGGAAGTACGAACCCATCTTCAAATATTTCACCGAGAAGTATTCCGACTGTTTTCGTGTTATTGGAGCAGACTACGTGGAAGCTGGCCAAGGTACTGGTCTCGTCCACCAGGCCCCTGCTTTCGGTCAGGAAGACTACGATGCCGCGACAGCCGCTGGCGTCATCACCCCAGAGCGTTTGCCACCTTGCCCTGTCGATGACAAGGGCTGTTTTACTTCAGAGGTCCCGGAATATGCCGGACAACACGTCAAGGCTGCCGACAAGACCATTCTCAAAGATCTTCGTCTCACAGGGCGACTACTTCTTGATAGCCATGTTCTCCACGTTGACAAGTTTTGTTGGAGATCAGATACGCAACTTATCCGCAAAGCTGTGTCTTCTTGGTTTATTCGCGTTACTGACCACGTTCCAACAATGCTGGATAATCTCAAAAAGACAAACTGGGTGCCTCAATCTGCCAAAGAAAAGCGGTTCGCCAACTGGGTTGGCAATGCGCATGACTGGAACGTCTCCCGCAACCGGTATTGGGGCACCCCCATTCCGCTTTGGGTCAGTGAGGACTTCGAAGAGATCATCTGTGTTGGCAGTATTGCAGAGCTCAAGGAACTGAGCGGACTTTCGGGTGACTTGCCAGACATTCATCGGGATAAAGTTGACTCTATCACCATCCCTTCCAAGAAAGGCAAGGGTGTTCTCCGTCGTATTGACGAAATCTTTGATTGCTGGTAAGCTGTGACCAAATGAAACAGGGATAGAGTACTTAACTTTTCAACAGGTTCGAATCCGGCAGTATGCCATACGCATCGAGGCATTTCCCGTTTGAGAATTCCGATCGATTCCAAGAGGACTTGTTTCCAGCAGACTTTATTGCTGAGGGTCTAGACCAGACCCGGGGATGGTTCTACACCTTGACTGTTCTCGGTAACCATCTCTTCAAAACATCGCCGTTCAAGAATTGCATTGTCAATGGGATCGTTCTTGCGGAGGACGGCAAGAAGATGTCCAAGAGGCTCAAAAACTATCCCGACCCACTGGAGGTCATCAACCGCTACGGCTCAGATGCACTACGCCTTTACCTCATCAACTCACCTGTTGTCCGCGCTGAGCCCATTCGCTTCAAGGAATCGGATGTGAAAGATGTAGTGTCTCGAGTCATTCTCCCTCTGTGGAACAGCTATCGATTCTTCTGCGAACAAGCAGCCCTGTACGCGAAGAATACAGGACATGTGTTCACGTCGTCCCTTGACGCCGAAAAATTGACCAACATTATGGACAAATGGATTCTTGCGGATTGCCAGAGTCTACTAGAGTACATGGATCAGGAACTGTTAGGTTTGTTTCCCCCTCCCGTGATTATCCTCAGTGCAGCTCACCAAGAGAAGCCTATCGACTTTATACCGTCGTACCACGACTACTGCGGGTTATCGATAACTTGACCAATTGGTACATCCGTTTCAACCGGAAGAGATTGAAGGGCGGCCTTGGTCTTGACGATACGACCGCCGCTTTGAACACATTGCTCGATGTTCTGTTCACCATCGTTCGCGCTCTAGCACCGTTTACTCCTTTCATCACAGAGCACATCTACAAGCTCTTGAAACCTCACCTCGGAGGCTTGATACGGTTCAAAGATTCCAGAAGCGTTCATTTTCTACCCTTCCCTACGTTCCAGAAATCACTCATGGATAAAGATGTTGAGCGGATGTTTGCTTCAATGCAGAAGGTCATTCAACTCGGGAGAGCGGCAAGAGAGCATTGCAACATCACACTCAAAACTCCCCTGCTCTCCCTCGTCGTTATTGCGGATGATCACATCATTTCGGATATTGAGCCCCTCAAGAGCTACATTCTTGAGGAACTCAACGTCAGAGAAATGATTGCCACTAGTAACGAGGAGCAATTCGATATTGTTCTTGAAGCTAAGGTAGATTGGCCAACCCTAGGGAAGAAGTTGAAGAAGGATGTGAAAACTGTCCGGGATGCCCTACCTTCTCTCTCACAACACGAATTACGGACGTATACAAAGGAGGGAAAAATAACGGCCGGGGGTATTGAACTGGGAGAAAACGACCTCACTATCATTCGTGTTCTCAGCAAGGATAAGGCAGACAAGGATGGAGAACCTACATGGGAGCCCGCCTTTGCACAGGACATGATTGTCTTGCTGAATGCAACTGCTGACTCGGAGCTGACTGAGGAGGGTCTGGCTCGCAACATCATCAGTAGCATCCAAAGATTGAGGAAGAAGGCTGGTTTGACACCAACTGACGATGTGTTGCATCATTACAGCGTTGTCAACAATCCTGAGAATGCCGATGTTGGGAATATTGTGGCATCGCGAGAAGCCCTTTTCGTACAGGCCCTACGTGGACCATTGGTGGATACTCAAGACTCTGCACCCGAGCATCTCATCGTGGAGGAGGAACAGAAGTTTGGCAACTTGACGTTGTCATTGCGTTTAGTGAGAATTTAGATTGAGTTGTACTATAGAACCGGGCATTGGGAAATAAAGAATAACGCCAAGGTCATGATTCATATCTTTCTACTATTCTCACTGTGAATAAAGACGACTTTGCCATAGGACCAGTTCCATGTGCCCTTGGAGATGATCCGGTGGTCGATAACGCCTGGTTTGTCCTCTGTATCCTCATGGAATACGCTCTTACTAGGTTTGTCTTCAAATAGCACTTTCAGCAAAGGCTATTGATGCCACATCTGGCCAAGTTCTTTGGCTGGGATAGGCGCGGTCGAGTTTTATCCGTAATAGAACGCCTAGGTTCCAGATCCCCCCGTCGATATTTCAATTACTAGGGCAACATGAGTCTTACCTGGAAAGGAGGTCGGCGTCGACCGAGCGACAACATCTTCACCAAATGTACACATGTAGCTGTGAGGACTCAAAATAATCAATTCAACTGTATGTGAGGGCAGAAGAAAAGTGATTGATTTAAAGTCTAATAGAGCCCAGCGTTTCCTTCACCACTCTCGTAACCTCCTCGCAATATTGAATCCAGACAAGACTCACGAGTTCTCAAACCGAGAGACTGTCATTTGAAAAGCCAAATTCATAGCTCGTGATCTTCTACTCGTCCTTACTTCGAGAGCACGACAAACGAGACGACGTAGCCCTGAATGATCCTGGACGTAATAGCGGAGGCGCCAAACAAGCCGTTGAAGGTGGTAGTGGTGATGTCAATGAGCTGAGGGCTCTCGCCAGGCTCAGTGGGAAGCTTGGCCCATTCGAAAGTCCAGGTGATGCTGCCGGCTTCATGGGTGGAGTCGACCAGTTTGAAGTAGGTTGGGTTGTAAGAAGGCTTGACCCAGGATTTGGAGGGTCCAACCGCTGTAGGGACCTGAGCGACGATCTTCAACTGGGCGCCAGCGAGGAGGTGCTCGTTGATAGGGGGGAGAACATCGCTGAACTGCTGGCCAGCGTTGATGTTGGCAATGGGCTCAGGGGTGACGGCAAGAGTAGTGGTCTTGTCCTCGTCGGTGGAAGGACCAGGCCAGCCGATATAGGTGATGGGGATTTCCCAAGTACCCTTGGCGGTCTCAACAAGAACAGTCTTGCTGTTGAAGTGCTGCAGGGGAAGGAGGATCTGGAGCTTGGGAGAGGTGATATCGAAGGGCTTGTCAGGGCCAGGCTTGGTGTGTTCGGGAGGAATGCCGCCGGAGAAGGCACGGACGGAGTAGAGAAGACCGCCGAAGAGCTGCTCCTTCTGGAAAAAGGGAGTCAGGAAGATCCAGGGAATACTACCCTTGGCCGTGAGCTCAAGATAGCGTCCGAGGCCGTAGTACCGGGCAGTGATCTGGTCGGCAGGAACTTCGACAAGAGAAGCCATTTTGTTGAATGTGGTGTAGAAAGTGAGGAGTTGAGAAGTGAGTAATAAGTGAGATGAGTGTGTGAGATTGGGATTGTGATTTGAGTGAAGTGGGAAGAATCGATTTGAGAGGGAGAGAGCCTGGTCTTTATAGAGGAGAGAACACGGCAGATGGCAGATGATGGCGAGAGAAATAGAGCTCCATCTACACACTCTAGGATAAAGGCTCGATCCAGCTTCGTCACCGTGTACACGAGTATAACGGTTTGCCCGCCATTGAGAGCATTATTGACGCAATAAAGCCAACGGAGATCTAGATCGTGACTCTTCCAGCCATCGAAGCAAGGGTAGACAGCGCTTGACATGCCATAACAGGTCGGCGTTTCCTATTTCTGCTGACCAGCTGGCCGCCAATGTCTTACTTCCTACCTTGATGGAGTATTGTGAGACATGTGCTCTGGCCTATGTGCGGCTATGTGTATCTAGCTTCTTTAGAGGCGACAGGTTACGGAAGGCGGTGTCTAACAAGGCGCAGGAACCATGAAGTACGAACTAGGGAGACTACATGAGACATTGCACAATTGGCTGTCTAGAGCCAGCCACTGACATAAAATATGCTTGAGAAGGATAATGGGGATCAACAGTGGCCTGAATTATATGTGACAGCCTTCTCCCTACTCTACGGTAAACATACGGTAAGGACTGCTTTCTCACAGTAAGAACATAAAACGCTCCATCGTGATATAAAACAGAGTGGTCACTGAACGCTGTTGACTTTGCATCTCAGAAGTTAGAACCTCGCAGGAATCCAGACCGTTGCCTCTTTTCCTCTTTCTATTGCATCAGCCAGCCACATTTTTACGAATCACAAACTTCACCATTTCGCCCGGCGGACGTCACGTACCCCAGACATGGCGGCAACTGAATAGAAAGATAAGCACGAACTACTACATCTCGGTGTGAAGACGCACAGCCACCAAATACTATTGACGTTCCCTTTCAGTGCCTACAGGAATCTAGACCCCTGGCTCTGTTCCTGTTTCCGCTGCATCAGCCAGCCACAAGGTGATAAATCAGAAACATCACCGTCTCGCTCGGAGCACGGCACTTACCCCACACATGATGGAAATCCCAGCTAGCTAGCTACAGGCTTAACGTGGACCTGAATGATGAATAGTTCATGTACTTGCCACCCCCTAGCCCCCAATAGTCCGCCACGCTATAGCCCACACGGGTAGCGGGCGGGACTGATGAACGGCCCGTCTCTAGACCGCTGTCTTTAGCCACCGTCAGCCCAAACAGCTCTAGCGGCAGGCAGCTGAAGTGCATAGAGGAGATCAGCTCATTTCTGGCTTCTAGGCCTAATATCGCCCGGCCGGTGTAGAACATGGCGGGCTGTGGGTAGATTGAGGACCGGGATCCCACTACAACCTAACGAAGTCACCGCTCCCATCTTTGCCAAAGGTATAATGACTGTATTCTTTTGACTGAACGTGGTGCAAGAAATGAAACGGCTGAAGCTGATTTTGTAAAGTTGAGTCTGTTCGAAGCCTGTCACGGCCAACTAGGTCATAGGGAAGCCTGAGCACGTTCTTAGGGAGAAAGGGAGAAGGAGAGCAGCTGAATCTCGTCATCTATGAAGGTTGACTACATGGATATGTGGCGTACAACATCATCAGCAACGCGTGAGACAGCTACAGTAAAATGCCATTGCAAAACGTCTCTCCGAGATCAAACTAATGGTCAAACAAGTCATTCCACAGCACGTCGACAGTTGACGTTGACTGTCCTGGCTCAGGGCGATTCAAGCATTTGACTCCAAACCATGACATAAATTCAGTGTTGACCTCGTTGGCCAAAGTCGCATTCCCAGCCCAGTGACGATCTGCGCGCTTCACTCCCTGACGGCCCGAATATCCCGCAAGAGAGATGGCATTTCGTGGCGAATATAAAATCTGATCAAGACATCTTAATTCGGTCAAGAACCTGGGTTATCCAAGGTAGCAGCTCTGATTTATAACCAACACTGCAGTTTGGCTAAATATCCGAATATCATTGCGGGTTAATCACTTTAATATGTTGAAAATATTCTGGCTAGTCTATATGTCACAACATGTGCCACCTATAAACACCTCAATTCTTTTCATAGATCTTTTATGATCGAGTTCGCAATCGTCTGCACAAAGTCATTGCCAAAAATACCGGCAGGTGTCTGAAAACCTGCTCGGAAATGTCCGCCTAAAACTCTCTTCGCAGCCTCTACCGATGCGAGTCCGGTGAAAGTGTATCCGTTCACGGTGTGAAGCACCGCTCTCCTGACTGTTCCGTTGGACTCTGTTACAATGACGGCTGCATGATACGGACTGGCCTCCCTTTGCTCAGCCGTCGGACCATCTGGCATCTCAGCAATGTCTTCAGTGGGGAAGGTGTCGCCGGACACGTGAACAAAGGTCCTGATATTGGCCACGTTTGTTGACCTCCAGATGGTGGTGAGGTCTGGTAACGTAACGGGAAACGCAAAAACAGGCCCCTTGCCGTTGTTGAAATCGAACTGCCTCGTGTCGCCGACATCATCTGGTACCAATATCCCATTGACGCGTTGGAGACGCTCCGTCGTCAAGTTCTCAGCGGCGCTGGCGGCTGATCCTCGCGACATGGATCCAGCGACATGTAATGCAATGTCGATGCTGGCGGGATTCTTGACATATCCTATAGTATGACCCGCCAGACAGCCCAACATAGCAACGCTGCCACCACATCCCGGCATGAGCATGACATTTGCTCCCTTTGCTTCTTCATCCGATTGATCAGCAAGCCGATAACTATCCAACTCAGCGGCAATGTCGAGGTAGTGCACCCCGTTTCGTATGCATGCCATCATCAGGGGTTCAGCCGTACGCATAAAGGGCCCGGCGCAATTGAGGATGACTGAGATGCCTCCTAAAGCCGAGTCAATGAGCTGCGCATTGTTGACGTCGAAAACGCGATATGGGACATTGAGAGATGATGCAAAGTCCTTGACCTTGGCTTCAGTTCTGCCAGCTAACAAAAAATCAAGGCCGAGGCTCTTTGCATGTAGGCTTGCCATTCGTCCCGTGTATCCGGCTGCCCCGTAGATCATGAGGGTGGACATGGCGATTTGAACGATGTCGTAGTATGGTCGTCTGGAAGTGTGTAAGTGATAAGAAGAAAAGGAAAATGGAACTTCTAGAGACTATAATTTATATTCGTCATATAATGGGGCCTTATCCACGTCCTCGCTGTGAAGACTGACGCAAGTGTAGGAGTGTTGTGGTAGCATTTAGTCTGCTGTGGGGAATAACACCCGGAGTTCCGAGTTGCTTAGATACTCGGAACACGGTTTTAGTCGCTCATTAGCCACTCGCATTAGCGTAGTTCTCCCCTTATTGATTTCATTTCTGGACCCTCAGATCTCAGCTCATCCCGTGCCCAACTTCTGGAAATCATGGCAACTCCAAGCGGGTGGGAGCTTGCGTCTTATCTTGGGCCCGGAATCCCAAAATTGGATCCCTTGGACGCCAGCCTGAGGCCTGGTGTGATTAAATCCTTCGATAACTCGGATAGGTGGGCCTCATTCGGGCTCTGGGCATCTATCTGTCTGGTATTTAGACTTGAAGACCTCTGAAGACGGCTGATTCTCAAGATTATCGCATAAAACAAGACGTTCGAGCTTGATGACTTCTTTAAGTGGAACCTTGCCGTTGGCAAGGACTGCACTTCTCCGTGGGTTGGCTACTACATCTACATAAGCGTCGTAGGATACAAGCCGTCCACGACGACGACGTCCAAAGCTCTCACCGTGAGCCAAAGCGCTAGCCAATGGTATTAAAATTTCTTCGCCGACTTAGAACAACATGGCAAGTAATTGCAAAAAGTTCGATTTCGTCTCGAGCATCACCGCATGCGCATCAATTCAAAAGTATTACTACATTACAATGACCCAGCTGGCCAAGTGGAATTCGGCGGTCGGGGCCAAATACACAGTGCTGTGGCCTCAGTATTAAGTATGCGTTGATATTTAGCTGGTTGCAGGAACGCGGCGTTAGAAACGTAAACGGATTTTAGTGTGCTTGAATTTCGTCTCCGAGTTCTCGGGCATCATAGCCTTAAGAATCTGAAGGCACAAGCTTATGAGACTCCTTATCAGTCTATGGTGCATCCATAGACTTAACTCACGCACTGGCGCCTTTAGCAAACAAGTCTGCCTTTTCATTACCAAAACACACTACCAGGCCGAAATCTCTTGGAGGAGCGTTTACCCTCAGATATATCACCCTTGCACCTATTAAACTACGCTTCATTTCTTAACTTCAATTTTCACTGGAACATCTTTAAAAACTTTAGATTTCAGGTGGTGAATTCAAGATCTCTGACGTCTTCGCCAGTGTCAAACTCATAATTCATGTTGCTCAGCATCCGGCTTGAGGCTGACGGTAACTTTCTCAACGCAGGGCGGACAGGCGCTTTTCCTAAATCTAAGCCAATCAGTGATATTTCTATTTGATACTTTATCCTTGTGAGCGGTGTTGAGGCAGGAGTTACACATTGTGGCAAGGTATTTACTTGGGAACCCCCGCTCTACACAACGCAGATCAGGCTTCGTCATCACAACGTTTCTCTTTAGCGATTATACGCTAACATGGATTCTTCTGAAATCTTTAATATGCATTAGTCTATAGATTGAGTTCTGAAAATTGTCGAAGAGTATTTTAAATCTCTACTTTCTGCAAGCAATTCGGTGTATTTGGTCCTGGATGTGACTAAATGAACGGGTGACATTCTCCGCTTACTTCTTTGGCATCGGGTAATGATGATCAAAACTCTTCCCGAGAGTTTCACCTACCGACACGAACCTACTTAGCCACAACGATCACGAAATAAGCTAGTGTTTCCCGATCCCGATAACCCGGCAACCCGGTTGCATGAGTCTAGCGGCTGGGGTAGAATCACCCATTCAAGCGACATTCTGACATCATCTAAGGTTTTGTCCTGTACCATAGACTTCAGCTGGAGGACTTCTCGGCCGGATGCTGACGCTAAGATTTACGGCAGATTTTTAGCTCTAGCCCTACGGATGGCACAGATCCCGAGTGACATATAACACCATCTTCTGGAAGGAAGCCTCTGAGAAAATTGCGGAAGAGCAACGTTCCGGTTGTAAATGGGCTCGTTCAGTAGCTGTGGCTTTAGGCTGAGTGTGCCTAAAGCTCATTTCCCAGTCTGGTCATTAATTTGTCCAGCTTGTTCTACAATCTGTCCAATTCTGGATGATATGCATGGCTTTATGCGAGGTGGGTGGTTCGGGTACGCGGCTGCAAGAGCTGGACGGTCCGAGAACATACGCCTTCATTGCATTGAGCCACGATGTGACATCTAAACTTCAATAGAGTCGGCAGTTAAGCTCAAGCTGAGAAATTGGAGCTTTAGAGTCTGGCCTTGTCCCTCACCTCGTTTCATCTTAAGATTCCTCATTAAGAGTGGATGCCGCTCGTCCCAAATCTATGACGATCGAGGCCCTCAACTATCGAATTTTGTCTTTAGCCGGGGTCGTCACCGAAAGACGACATTCGTAAGGTTTAACGAGGGGTAATCATCGAAATTGATGACACTAAGTTATTGGATAATTTGAATCCATGTCGTCATGATGTAAGCACGATGTGCTGGAAAGTGCCGAATCGGCTGTCCAGACTGAACTCAATTCGCCGTTTTCCGAGGCCTTTGCGGCACGTAGCTCTGACTTATATTGACAAGAAGCTGCTCAAGGACCTTTTCACCTTTATCAAAATTCCAGCCCTGAATCAAGTCACACTTCGACAACATGCGCGTATCAACTCTTCTTGCTTCAGCTGGCCTCCTTGGCTCTGCCCTTGGTGGCCTTGTCCCTCGATCTTTTGGCGTTCCCAAGGACAACGGCTTCCCCAATCCAAGTGACTCTCAAGAGAGACAGATCGCCCTCCAAGCCGGCGGAAAGCTGCCCGGAGGCGCTTTGCCTAAGACTCTGGGACCCGGCTCCACGGTCGCCTTCCAACTCATTGCCTTCAACGAACTTTTCGAGGTCGCCTTCTTTAACTCTCTACTCCAAAACATCACCCGGGGCGTGAAAGGATATGAGGTCCCAGAAAAAGAACGTATAGAGGCTGAGCTGATTATCAAGACCATTTTAGCTGTACGTTTCTCTCCGCGAGTTTTTTTCTTCTTCTTTTTTTTTTTTTGATGGCCTGTTTGATTGACACCATGCTCAGCAAGAAGAGCAGCATGCTCTCGGAGCTCTCGCCACACTCAAGTCAGCCGGCAAATTTGCTCCATCGCCTTGCCGCTACCAGTTCCCCGTGAACAAGCTCGATGACGCCATCTTCCTCGCCGAGACCTTTACGGCAGTGGTCCTTGGAGCTCTCCAGGATGCCAACGTGATCTTCGCCTCAGAAGGCCAACCCGAGGTTGTCCGCCTTGTCTCCTCTGTCATCGGCCAAGAGGGTGAGCAGAATGGTTTCTACCGCATTCACCTTGGGGAGACTCCTTCTGAATCACCATTCCTGACGACCGTTCCTGCTGCATTCGCCTGGTCCGCCCTTCAGCTGTTTGTTGTGCCTGGGTCATGCTCGGAAGACATCGAGAAGATCAAACTCCCAATCTTTCCCTCCCTCCTAGTCAATGGAGATCCCGTGGCCAAGGTCGCGCCAAAGGATCAGAAACTCAAGTTTGCGGCGAACTTGAAGGGCTCCAAGTCTGCAAGGAAATACTACGGCAAATCTGAGAACTTGTACATCACCTACACCACCGGCCAGCAGCTGCCCATCAGCGTCAAGGCTGAGAATGTTCGCTGGCACAAGGATACGATCAGTCTGGAGGCCAATTTCCCTTATTCGGAGAACGTCATGGCAGGCTTCAGTCACGCGGCCCTCACTATTGGCAAGAATTTTGCATCGGCCGATGCTGTTCCCGAGCGAACCCTTGCAGCGCCTGGTGTTATCCAGGTCAGGAATGTCATCTAATGCTAGTGACGATGAACAATGAACAAGGGGAGGAATATTAGGAATTTTCAAATTTGGTGCAGGATTAGTTCGGTATTCTAGTAAACACGTGGAAGTGTCTTGAAGAAAATGATGGGGTTGCACTGCGTCCAACCGCTCTGTTGACAACCTTGATCGTAAATAATGATAAATATTTGGGCTGTGTGTATCTAACTGTGAATCCTTCTGTATAATCGTCATCAACCGAAATGAAATTCGTAATTAAAGCACTGATCGAAGATGGATTAATCTACATGAACCCATTATTAGAGATAAATGACAGATAGAGATCTCATGACAAACGTGTTTCGCCTGAAAACTACGGCCAAAAGCAGAAGCTTGAGAGAGGATTGTGCTTCCCTTTTCGTTGCAAACTTATAAAAGGCCGCTTCGCTCGCGGTCATACTTGATTTATCATCCTCAACATTGCAAATCGTGATTAATTCGAGCTCACGGGACTGTCAATCGTTTAATTCAGTTGGGCAATGACCTGACTAACACCTCACATGTAAGGCCACAAAGACGCGTGGCTAGATTACCCCACGACCTCTGCGTTGTTTTGGTATCAGCCTCACCTTACGAAGCATTATTGGTACAAGACGATCAAGTCACTCTTGACGGAGCAACTTGAGCAATGACCGATGCTGCAAGCCCTGCATCTGGGGTCTCTGACTCCGGATCAGAACAGCAGTCGATTCAAGATTTACAGATCCAACACCGTAACATCTTCACTCGCGCCGTGTCCAATATTTTATCCAGCCCGATAGCGGAAGAGACATACGCTCAGATCATTGACGGATTACCACTATCAGACGTAGCACTGGATACCTACGAAGGAACTGTCTGTTCTGGACATCCCCTCCTCGACGAACGGATCGAACTTTCGGATGGCGTACTCGACAAGGCTCGACAACTTCGCAGCATCTTTGGTGCTACGGCTTTGAGATTTGATTCGAAGGTCGATTGCCCCTCATAATACTGGGCTACAATCCAAACGCTGACTTATCTAGCTTCTTCATGCGTATCAAGCCGCCGCGCCCGGATCTAGATCCTTTCAGACAAAGCTGATCGAGCTCGTCGCCAGAGTCATCCACCAAATTGCTATCTGGTTTTTCAAACAAGAACCAAATCTGAGTCCCAGTAACCATCTTGTCGCCTGGAAACCATCTGAAGAAGACGAGCCCTTTTATCCCTATGGTTACCCGCCTACCTTTTTTGGCACCTCTGGTATCATGATTATGATCAGTACCCAGAAGGTGTTGCTGATGGAGTTGGTTATTGGGCAGAAAGTCGCATATTCGGCGGTGTCGTCCTTTTCGACCGACGTCATATGACATCTGATGCAGATACAGAGGTGAGTTTTCAACTCGTTTGTACATATCACACTCGGCTGAAATCTAGTCCCACAACATATACTTGCACGCTGATCGACACGACGTAACCTATCGTATCTTCAAGCTCCTCGACGAACAGAAGTACGAGCTCATTCAGTTCCTTCTCTCGGAGGTCACACCGCTCCCAAACTGCCCCCTGCCGATTCTTGGTGACCTGGATAACCGCGAGCGTGTCGACCCCGAGGAACCCATCGAGTCTACTGGCATCTATCGTGACACGTGGGAACGCAAGCCACCGTCAGAGGATGATTGGGATAGACGTCGGCGAGATGTGATAGATACTTTCAACTACATGTCGCAAGATGATTGGGCAGCCGCGAAGACGAGGGCCATAATGAAGAGATATAGACCTCTTTAAGTTTGAAAGCAAGGGAGGGCTAAAAATATCCCAAAGAGTCAAGTTGGCTCTCGCTTTTTCAGGCTTCCAATTTTTTCTTGGCGTGTGACTATCTTCTCCGAGATACAACGTTCCTAACGGGGAAGAATGAATCCTGAAAACTCTTTCAGCCCCCTTTTGTGCCGATATAACAGTCACCCACTCATAAAACGGGAATCTTGAGTTCGTCATCACAAATCTATCTTATTCGTCACTGATTGGGAGCGGATATAAATCGTTACAAGAGCCAGCCGAGTTATTAATTGTGTGATGTGTTTTACTCAACTACGAATATGAAGCATTGATTTTGGGGTCAAGATTCTAGTAAACCAAGCCAAAGACGCAGTTGATATATAATGCTGTCTGACACATAGTAATGATGTGTTCCCTATTCAAACCGATAGGATTTCAAGCTGCGGGAAGATCCTTTTTCGCAAACCCTATGCGCGAATTCGCACCATCAAACACCACAAACGCAGCCTTGAGGGCAATGTCTCCAAAAATATTAGTACCCGCGCTATCACTGGACTGGAGGCCATTAAAACACATTCCAGTGCCTAGTGCTTCTGCAAAAACGTTTTTAGGACCTCTGAACCGTCTGAACCGCTTAACGCCCGACGAAGACGTAGTTTGGACAGGAGCAAAGTTCATGAAGGCGCCTGGGATCGTGACGGCTGCCTTGCCGACTCCGAAGGAAAAGTCGGGGAGCTGCGCGTCGCAAGGGAAGACGAAACCGCCTGCGGTCTCGTCCAACTGAGCTCCTTGAACTTGCGAGTAATAGGCCTTGTTGACATCCCCAGGAAGGAGAAGAAGGGTGGTTCCGGTATTAGCAATACCCGTGATGGGTGTTTGAGAAAGCGAAGTATTGCTGTTACCCACAGAGAACCCCGAGGAAGTGAAATTCCAAAACCCCGCCGTGGAGTCGACGTCTGTGTAGGTGATGTCGCCCGTGAATGCTGATTGATTGATAAACCCAAAGTTGTACGTGCCGGGTGCGTCTTGCTGGAGGTCCGCGGTGAACAGACCGATGCCCTTCTCAGCATTGGCGCTCCCAAAGAAGGTGTTTTGCTGTTGAGGCTGAACAGTATTGATGGAACCGAACGCCAACCCGACCAGTCCATCCAGGTTCTGCCGCTCGGCGAAGGAGTCCGTTACCTCATCCGCAACCTCCACAGCTTGCGCGTTGACTGCAAGGCCACCGATAGAAACTTTGTCCATCACAACATGACCTGCAGCGGCGCTTTGATCGCCGTATTGGATCTCGAAGGAAGCACCGGTCAACTCTTGCGAGGTGGTGCTATCAGCAGCAACGTACTGAGTCTGGCCGCCAGCGGCCGCAGCTTGAGGACTGTATACCCAGAGATCCGACGACCCGGTATCAAAGTCCATCTGGAAGGTTTTCGGGGGAGTGCCAATTTCAACTGGCGTCAACCACTCAGCATCGTTCTCAACTGGCAGAGTCGTCGCGCTGCCTGTGTCATTGCGGCGGCGGAGGGTCTTCCCATCGTGTTTGAGGGCGGCAGGAAGTGTAACACCGTATTTCCTGTACGCTTTGGCAAGGGCACGACGACCGTCTCTCGTGAACTTTGGGTTTTTAACCTGTCGAACGGAGAACTGGCTCTCGCTCGAGGAGGTAGGGTGACTGGAAACGAGGGTGAGATGAGCTAGTATGCTTGTGCAAAGGAGAGAAAGTAGCTTCATTTTGGAAAAAGAGTTCTTGTTGCTTTGAAAGAGAAAGGTGCGCCTGGCACGAATAGAAAGTACTCCTGAGACAATGAGTGGATGGAAAGGAAAACGATGTTGCTGGCTGGATTCTTGGCAAAAGGTCTTGGCAGATGAAGACGAGGTTCATATACATGTTCATCGACGCTAAAACTGGACCTCCCATACGACGCGTGTCTCTATGGTTCGGAAACAAGAGGCCGAGTGAAACTGGCGATGTACGCTGATGTCGTGGAACGGAGGGTTTCAACTGCTCAAACACAGCCATGGCCAACCCCTGCAGTCTTCTTTTCCAACACATGTTCCTATGAAGGGAGTTGATCTTTGGTGCCAATGTTACAGGATCGGCCAACTCCTTTGGACCTCGATGCAAAACGCGAACGGATAGCCGGCAGTTTTGGATCGAAAAAATTGCCAACATGAGAACCAATAGAATTGCGTAGCGACATTTCCACTATGTTTAGGGGGTTCTCCGAGCGCGACGGCGGCTAATACGGCAACGGCAAGCAAAGGGATTGGCGACGGCGGGTAGAACGGAATTTTGAAACGAACTAGCTGTGGTGAGATATACCTATGTCAGATGCGTTACTAAGGTCATTCCCCCAGTCTTATCATTGATGTAATTGTTGATGCACTTACAGTTGCCTTACCGGGAATGTATTGCGAAGAGTTACTATTTGTATTACGTGTCTGCTATAGTAGGAGGAGGATACAGGCCTCCCATTGAAGCATCGCAACCTCGCCGGTTGGTGCGTCCACTTCATCCATGCCCTGCAAGATCGCTACCATTCCATCTTGCGGATCCTTTCCTATTAGAATATATTAAATTAAAGAATAGTTGATACCGATTATCAAGTTTAGCTCGAAGCCAGGAATTTCATTCTGGCTGGAGCACACGCTACGCCTGTCACGATAACAAAACATCTGTATAGGTGTGCCTGTTTTGCATGACAAGCTGGAGGAGGTGGCGCATCTAACTGAGCTGTTCTATGAGATTACATCAGAGAAGTTTCCACTTCTTGACGCTGTTTTTAGCGAGGCACTGGGACTCTAGTTATGGGGCTGTGTGAGGAGGGATACCCGGAAGTCGGATACCGTGTTCCCAACCGTCTTGTGGTAAAGACTTAGGCGTATACGCTGCATCAATATGAAGGCGTTCTTCTCGATCCTCCCAGTCAAACCAGTTGTCACCTGCTGCTGACGTCTTGGCCGCCTTATTTTCGAGAGTTAATAATCACATTATACAAATCAATTCGACGAGTCCCGTTTCCCTGACCTTATGAAGCGGACCGAAGCAAAGTGGTCCACTCCACATTCGCAGCAGGGTACGAAGAAGGTGATGTTGTGAGCTTCATTGGTCATTCTCTGCATCAATTCTGGCTTCCTGCTGTATTGCCTTGTCTAGCGCACCGTAATTAGGTCCTGATAAAGTTTTTAGGAATGATATGGATGCGAGGCCATCTATGCTGCAGGTTCAATTATTGAATTGCCTAATTGTAAATCTTTATTTTGAAATAAGTGACACGTTACCATGAAGTCGGCTCATGCAGGAATGGAAAAGTATGGAAAACGAATACCTCTAAGTTGAAACTAGCCAATCTATGACATCTAAGAATTTCTAGACGTATTCGGCACATATAAGGTCATCACCGAAATCCATGACCTCCCTGATGGTAGCGTTCGGCATGACTCCAATCATCCAAAGGTTATGGTTCAAGGTGCTCACATTGCTATCATCGCTGTCGTAGTCATCACTTGGACATTCCATGCCATTTTGGTCCAAGTAGCTCGTGAGCGGGACACTGCGTCCGCCCATTTCGGTGAGGCGCGCAGTGAGATTGGCTTGCTGCCATGTCCACCAGAGACGCCCAAGTTGGAACAGTGCATGAAGAAGAGTGGCTCTCCAGGGCTGCCCACGATGTCAAGCATCTATCGCGAGCTGATCAGCTTTTGTCCGTATACAACGAATCTATGTTTGACTTACTGTGCCTCCAACAGCAGAGTGGCCGGCAGTGTAAGGATTGACCTGATAGCATTCAAAAGCGTCCTCGTATGCGGTGGTGTTAAAGCACTCGTCTAGGTTCGTCTGCTGGCCAGACTGAAAGCCATTTGAGTTGAAGGAGCGCGAGAGACAGTAGCTTGCAGATGTTGAGGATTCGTTCAGGTGAAGGGTCAAGTTGACAAACGGCCCATCCATCTGTCACACAGTCAGAACCTTGTCCACCAAATCCGGTATTAGGATCAAAGACAACAGAGTCTTCGAGAGTCCGTGTCGAGAACTTCGTTCCAGTAGGCCTGGTCACCCTCATGCCCACATTTGGATTGAAGTAGGTACTCATGCACGCGGATAAAGTAGCGGTGCCAAGGCAAAGAGGCACCCTAATAGTTGATGCTTGTCTACATGCTGTGCAGTTAGGCGCTTGGAGGCCACCGCGGCAGACATCTAGCACGCGTATGCGCTGATGCACCGCCCCCACAAGATTTTAGGCAATCCTATGAAGCTACGGAACTCTGTTCTTAGATGCCGTTGTTGAAGTAGAAAGCCGTCGGTACGGGTTCACCTGGGAAGCGAGAGGGTGCGGAGGCTGGGTGCGCGACCAGTTCTACCTCATGTTCAGGTCGGTCTCCGGGCGGGGGACCACAAACGAATCAGTAATCAACCTGGCGTGGGATAACCGAAGAGCTCGTAGACTTTATGACCGACTTAGATATGTGGATAGCATAGTGAAAAACAAATGATGTGGGGGTACGCTCATAAAAGGTGCCATATCGTATGACCTGGTTTCGATCAGAGCTATAGCATGGCCCATCTTTCAAGTAGAAAGCCGAGCTGACTTTCAACTCCTGCCGTATCGGCCTCAACATTCGATGCCAATAGGTCTTCGATGTCCTCCAGGTGGGGTAACACGAAGTCGAGAGGCAGGTCTTTTTCGACAGCTTCCTGGCCCCAATCTTCCAGATATGGGCGAGCAGCCATGGGGATAGGTTTCTTCAGGGCCCAGGCGAGTGCTTGTGCGGCCTGGAACATGTGCCCGGCCAGCTTCATGGTGCGGGTGGAGAGTCTGGCCATTATGCTCTGTCTGACGAAGAGATCGTGGGTTTCTGGGTTGTCGAGCATGGGAATGAGGTTGTGCATTGTCGACAGGATGGCTCGCGTGACCAGCCCGTCGAACGGCCACTTCGATATGTACAGTTCGGCGATTCCGGTATCTTCCCTGCAAGCTTGAAGAAGGATGGTCTTAACAGTGGCGTTTGGGCTGCTATACGGGGTCTCGAAGAGGGTGTCCAGAGGGAGGTGTTGAAGGATGGTGTAGGTGATCTCGTGTTCGTGCATTCTAAAGGAGTGAGTTTCCAGAGGCCACTCGCGAGGCAAGACGCCGATGGGATGTTAGATTCAGGAAACACACCTCAGAAAGCATGTAGATGGCGTCGGATTCTTTTCGTAAAAGAACCTCGAAGGTAGTTGTTCTCTAAACCGCTGGAGCCTAGAGTAGAAGGCCTTGCGAAGGAGAATATCTGCATCGCTACCTCTTACGGCTTTGCCAGATGTCAAGTGGCACATTAATTCATTCCAAAGCTCGGCCAGTCTGCAGTTATGGAAATTTGCTCCTAGAACTAATGGTACCCTGCAGTTAGAGCTTTTGAAGGGTCGATCGAGAACATCGACGTTACCAATTCCGTCGAGTCCTGCGGTTTCGTAGCCTGGAAACAATATGGGCACATTTGGAGCTGGCAGGATGGACGGTTGGGCGTAGAAAAAGGCAACACGGCTAGACGTGAGTTGGAATCAGTATTAATGAAAGCTTATAGAATGAGAGAGTGCAAACTCACCTCTCTATGGTAAAGAGGCCCCAGAGTGCGCTGGAGATTACGCGCCTTTCTTGCGCATTGCTTGGTTCACTTGCTTTGAGATGGTGAAACCTCTCCTCGAGACGAAGACGGCGAAGCATGGTGTAAGCAGTGAAGCGGTACACTCGCGCAGCTCTGTCACTTCCCCCCAGAGCTGTGGCGAGATACATGAATATGAGACCTTGAACGGTGGGGATGGAGGCACGTCCTTTTTCGCGATCGAGAAACATCTTTGCCTCTTGGAGGAAGCGTTGCGACAGATTTTGTTGTGTCTGAATGGCGAAAAACCTGGCTCGTTCTGAGAATTGCTAGTCAGAATGGTCAGTAACATGAGTAGATAGCGTTATCAGAGAGGTTCGGTCGAGGACTATTATAACCTACACTTCGCAAGGCGCATATAGCATTGACAAGTAGAGGAGAGCACCACCTGGCTTTCTCAGCATCTCCAGCTGCCATGTCCTCCAAGAACGAATCACGATCAACGGCACAGCAATAGTCCCAGGTGAAGAGGTTGGTAATGAGCTCAGATAAGAGCCCATCGTCAATGACGACTGTCCATGGACGCGCGTGGACTTTGATGGCACTGCTGTTTAGGGCACTATCGTCGAGCTTGGCTAGTCGCGAATGGCCCAGCCGGTCATTGAATCCAGGGCCGGGGAGGAGCATATCGGCTTGCCTCATGGCCTCGAGGACACGGAGAGGATCGCCGGATGCCCGGAGGCGGAGGAAGATGTCTTCGGATTCCGCGCGGGGCTTGTTGCGCAGGAGAAGGAAGAGTTCTCGGTACCGGACATTATCCTGTTCAAGGGAGTTGTGCTTCCGCTTGAGAGTGAGCGCAGCGGCCTCACTTGTATCGTTGTTGTAGATACACTCATCGCGTTTCTTGAGACAGGGCCCGCAGGTCGGTTTGACACCATTGCACTAGGCGGGAGAACTGGTTAGTCACGGCGTCGTATGGTCCAGATAGTTCAATGAGGGAGCTCTGGTGTTCGTACTTTGGTTTTCCTCCGACGGCAGTTGTCGCAGGCGGTCTCGACCAGAAACCGCTTCGACCTGGACCTGGGCGGTTCTCTCGGGGTAGAAGCTGCGGATGATCCGGAGGTGGCGGCAGGAGTGGGGTAGCGATCCCCGGCATTGTCTCCGGGAGCGGTATTTTCTGGAGTCGGGGCCGGAGCGGCGAGGATAGGAACGAGCTTCGGCAGTTGGCTCCGCTTCATGATGGGTTTATCGGGCTTGGAGGACGGAGGCCAAGGATCCTCTGGGTCTGGACGGTAGTAAAAGCTCAAAGAGGAGAACCAGCGACGATGGAACCAATCATTCCGTCGGTAGAGGTTTGTGACTAAGGGCGGCAGAGTTTGGAGAGTTGCAGGGCCTAGAATGCTCCATGAAGAGACGTCAACGGGCTTACCGGTGGATAATGGTACAGATGGCTGAGTACGTGGACTACGTCACTTGATGTGATAGATGACAGAAAATGCTTTCCAGCCGACCTGTCTATTTCCCCACCACCATGTCCTTTATGAAGTTAGATGGTGATGAGCGCAACTGAGACAAGATGTCATTGCCCATGCTAATAAGCAGCCTCAACTGCACCTTTTTCTTCTTCCCACATTCAACTCCTCATTTACGCATCTCATCTCACATGCCTGCCATTCTCCGTTGTTGGGTTTCATTGGACGGACGCAAGGTCAAGTGGCATGGGTCGCTGAGGCATGTCTGACGGAGCTTCTCCGGCAGTGCCCCTCGGACAAACCACGTCAAAGCGGGCACTCTGAACGCCCGCCGTGAGATGGCCCGTCTGCCCTTTACTCCTCGGTAAACAGGTCACCCCCTTCGGCTCACCTTTCAGCAAATCCAGCAACCAGTCACGCTCCTAAGCTCGGAAACGACGTCGGGTGGACCCGGACTGGGGCGCTCCTCGGTCAGCGGGCAGCGGAGTGGAGGCGCCGCTAGCGGACCCCGCGCTGGGTTTTCAGTGGCCGACCGGTGGCCGAGGCCCTGTAGCGATGGATCGCCAGTGGGTCCACCCCCAAAGACAGTGGCCCGATGCCCCCCGCTAAACCGCCCGCGACGGGACATCACGCCCTCGGCTGTTCTTCCCGACGCCTCCCGTCTACAATTCTTCAACACCACGGCTGGACATCACGACTCTTTCCATCCGCCTCGTACACGCATCGCGGCCACCACCACCGTCCCGCCGACCCGATCCAACTCGCGCCAGCAGAATGACGAATCCCAAAGTCCCGCGACGCCCAGGCCGGGACTCCAGAGTGTCCCGCGCCTCGCCCGGCGGCACCCTCTGCAAGACCTGCACGCCGTGTCGCCAGAAGAAGGTCCGATGCGACGGCGCTCGCCCGCAGTGCGTCGAGTGCACCACCAACAACCTGTCCTGCGTCTACCCACACGATGCCCGACGAGAGCCTCGACCGTCCCGCGCCCGCGTCCAGAGCCTCGAGGCTACTGTTGCCGCCATGCTCGATCACATGAAGGCCTCGGGGATCCTGCCTCCCGAGATGCAGTCCACCTGGACCGCCGAGCTTATGGACACGAACGACTCGTCGCATGCCTCCGACTTCACCTCGCATGGCCTCAGTCGCCTGGCTTCGACTGCCGCCATCGCGAGCCCGCTTCCGACCCCCACAGCGTCCACTGGTGCCCACGATATGGGCGCTGGCTTCCTCTCCTCGCCCCCGCGGAGTAGCGTAGGTCCGACCGACGGCGAGACGAAGCCGCAGATTGGAAACTTCAACCTCATTCTTTCCGGCGCAGGTCATTCGGTGCACCAGGGCTCGGCAGACTCGAACCTGAGCTCGAAGGCGTCCGTACGGCCCATTAGCAACGATGGCAACGGCGACGGCGTCAGTGGCCTCTCTCCCAGCGAAGCTCGAGTCGCCGGTGTTTTCCACGAAAACGGCTACGTCTCCGCTGTCCATGGTCTGGCCAGCATCATGAACCCCACGTCGCGCGCACAGCACCGAGAAAACATTTCCACCATGACCCGAAAAGGCGACGATGCCATCTCAGCTTCCAAGGCTCGTTTGATCAGCAACGCAGCGCTCCAGCGCCAGAGAGAAGCTCGCATGTTCCGACGACCGCAGGATCTAATGGACCTCGACGGTTGCGATCCGGAGCTGGCCAAGCATCTGCTCGACCTGCACTTCAACCGCCAGCACTACGCATATCTCATCTCGTACCGTCCGGCCTTCATGGACAGTCTCGCCAGCGGAGGCGGCCCATTTGTCAACAAGCTACTGCTCAACGCCATATTCTACTCGACCTCCCTCTACAGTGACCGCCTTTGCCTACGCGCGGACCCGGAAGATCCCCAGAGTGTCGGCCGGCGATTCTACGACCGCTTCCGTGAGCTCCTGGTCGACGAGCTGGACAAGCCAAGCATTCCGTCCGCCCTGGCGCTTCTACTGACCAGCGTCTCATTAGTATCTCAAGGTCGTCCCAGCGCAGGCTGGAGTCTCTCTGGCACCGCGCATCGCATGATCATCGACCTGGGCTGCCACCTGATGCTTGGGCCCGACTACCAGAGCACAGCCGGTGTAAGCAACGAACGCATGTTGCGCCGAGACCTGGAACAGGAGATGCGCAAGCGCCTCTACTGGGCCGCTTTCACAACCGATGCCACCCAAGCCTTGTACCTTGGCCGACCCTGCATGTTCGCTTCGGCGCAAGCCAGGGTACCGTTGCAGCTGCTGGATACGTTCGAGGAGCTCGAAGAATGGCAACCATACGTGGACCCCGACTCGCCCGCACAAGCACCACCGCCATACGGCCCCCAGCCTGCTCACGCCGTGTCGACATTTAGCAGCCTCGTGAGACTACTGCAGATCTCCACGAGAATCAACGACCTGTACGGCATTCAGTGCATGAAGCACAAGGCAGAGTATCTCTTGAGCAAGAAGGCCTCGATTGAGAAGGAGCTGGAAAAATGGCAGACTGGTCTCCCTAGTCACTTACGATTTGACCCTGACGATACCCTCAACATCACCCCCCCTCCTCATCAAATCACCCCACAGTGAGCAAAGCCCGCCCCTTCCTGCCCCACATGAAGATGCTAATTTTGCCCGCGATAGCACGACGTTTCATGCCATGACCATCCTTCTCCATCGCGCCTTTTTGGAGGAGGGACATCTCCGACGACACTCGGATGAGACCGCTAAGCGACGAGGTGAAGAAGCCTGCGTCCAAAGCGCTCTGATGATTCAGAAGCTTGTCAGACGATACCGCGAATCGTTCACCTTGCGTCGTGCTCCGTTCCTGCTTTCGTACGCTGTCTACTCGGCAGTCATTGCCATTCTTCGCCAGGAGCGTCGCGAGAGGGGCCAATTCACCGAGCCCATCTCTTTCTTCTGGACCTGTCTCAGCGAGCTGCAAGTTGGATGCAACTTTGGCCTCAAGAAGCCCCTGAGCGTCCTGCAGGATATGGTCCGAGAGTTCCAAGTCAGCATCAAGGAGGGCAGCGCTGCTGGCCAAGAGCAGCCGCACCCAGCCGGTCTCGACGAGAGCTTCTTCTTCCCTCTCGCCATGACTCCATCCAATGGGGGAATGCCGCATACGCGCCCAACCGCGAACTACCTTCCCACCGTTACCACGGAGTATATGGGCGGGGTGATGGACCATGTCGACCCCGTCTGGGGGAACTCGCCGGGGCTACTGGACTTCCTGAATGACCAGGAAAAGGATATTTCGCAGGACGCGCTGTACGGACTGTTTGCACCGTCTCAACCTTTTCCGTGACGGTTGTGAGCACATGCACCCCCGAGTCTCGAGTCTGTCAGAGACTCTGAGTCCAGCATGTGTGCACATATGATGAGATACGCTAACGGACATGGATGGCATCAAACCCAGTAACCAGGACCTAGTTCCCGAGGGATTGAAAAGGTGACAGCCTGAGCCTCGACGCTACTATAGATATATATTTGGCTGGCTATCTTGGGTCATTTATGGGAACGAATGTCTTGAGTTTACCTAAACTAGACCCACTAGTATGCAGTACAGAAGCTCAACTGCTTCTTGGATTAGAATCGTTTTCTTGTCGGATCAGACTCTCAACTGCCAGCACATGTCTGAGTCAATAATTGTGCCTTGCTTGGGCTTAGGTTACGGTCTACGAATTACGCCTGCATGATTGAAGACTTGTTTCCTTTTTGATACGGGCAATTGGGGTCTTGGAGTTGCAGTGACATATGTAGCTAGGCGCTCAAGTCAATACTCAGAGGCTTGCAGTACGTTGTTGATGCACCTTGATACTTTGCTGTCCATGAGACTTTGGGGGCTAACAAGCACTTCGCGTGGTTTGGCACGTTAAATAAACGTCACAACTAAACTCATGACTCCGATGCTGATCTCCCAGCTTTATCATGACCACTTAGACATTTACATTCAGCTCCACCAATTAACTTAAAATAGTTTAATTAGGAAATTGCTCTACAAATCTTAAAGCCCTCTGCCAATAATATCCTACACTATGTAATGTCTCTTAGTAATATTATATTTAACCTCTTATTATTGTTAAGATATTATTAATAAATAAAGAGGGTTAAACAGTTTGATTAGTAGCTAAGGTGAGGGATAGGGTTATCTAAGATAATAAATAGTTGTTTAGGTTATAGGCTTAGAGTTAGCTTGCGTATTTTTTTCTTAGTTACTAATCCAGGGAGTTATGAAATTAGTATGCATATAATTCCTAGATAGGCATGTAGATGCTTAGGTAGTCCCTTATTATGAACTGGTAAAGCCTGCAGTGAATGCTCTATACTGCACTGCACACGAGATCTTATTTTCCGTCGTCGACCGTTTCCTAAAGCCGCGGGAATTGCTGCTCAAGATTACGAAACAGCCCTTTATGCGCTGGTGAAAAGCGCGCTACTCTCTATCATACTTGTGTCGGATCTGCTCCTCGGTTAGATTTAACATATGAAGAAGCATACTCTATGAATTCACTATAACCAAAACTCTTTCAAAATACGTTCTATGTACTAATCCTATCCTAATCCTGTCCCTAACCCTATTCTAACTCCTAAATAATCCCAAAGAGGGGATACATTCGCCCAAGTAGAAGAAACTGCCTACTGCTGTGTACTTGTTAGTCCAAGTAGCAAAGTTTGTTAATGCCTCCAGTCCAGCAACACCCCACAAACCCTCTATGACGAACCCGTGGCTTATCCGAGATGGGGTACCGCCTGAGTCCAATCTACGCATTCGAACGCTGAATGGGGTAGTTCCCGAAGACCAAAGAAGCCCTCGTAGAAAATATGCAACCTCGCCGTTGCATAACAAATTGCGATGAGCAAGTGTGACAACAACACCCACATTGGCGCATGGAACTCACGATCAGGGTCTCGTCCAATCTTCTCATCAACTGGTCGCTCCTTGCTTGTGATTAAGTAATACTAATTCATATACCCCCTATCAAAGTACTAAGCCTCGCCTCGATCGAGGGCCCCGAACAGAAAGGTCGTGACGAAGATGGTAGCAGCAGCGAGGCGCCAGAGGAGTTGTTCGATACTCGTGGGGAAAACGAAGTTCCAGCCTATCATGTTCATGCTTCTGTAGATATACGTAAGAATGAAGAGCAGAGTTCTTCCCGCCTTGTCGAGCTAAGGAATTCGGCAGTTGCCCAGGCGGCGTAGAGGGCGACGGCGAGGGCCGCTGCACAGGCCGAAACGAGCCATGACGTTGGTGGACCAGACGGGAGTGAGGTCGTCGATAAAGTCTAGTGGTGTTTGTTTGTATGGAGCTGATGCCACATCCCCAGCTTCGATGAGGATCTGCGATAAGTCGACAATGGGATGTATCGCTATGGGAACTTCGATGTCGAGTGGTTTCCTGTACCAGCAGTAAAAGGTCCCGAAGGTGCAGGCGACGATGGCAACAGCTGTCAGTTCCAAGGTGGTGACATGCAAATGGGTAATACCTCGGCCAGTGACTTGCAGCAAGAACCATGTAGTCTGGATGATATCGTCAAAGCATGCTCCTTGCTCACTATATGCGTAATCATTACTTTATCCATTGGCTGTGCCTTCATCTTTGCCAACCTAAGGACGTGAACTGCAGCCTGCCGACCCTATCGTGCTGCCATGCTCATCTGCTTAGGATTATCCGCCCTCATTCCAGTTACGTCTGGACTGCGCAGCCATGGATGGTATCGAAGGCATACACAGCCGCATCACTCTTTTCTCTATAATTTGCCTGTTATCTCCTCGGCGCCATTCTCTATGCTGCAAGTCTCATCTTCCACAAGTAAGCAGTTTACCACAATGCTGACGGACGAAGACACGGATACTAGAGCGTCTTTCGCCGGGAACATTCGATGTTTTTGGTAGTTCACGTCAGATATTCCACGTGCTCATTCTCTGAGCAGCCGGTTTCCACCTTATCTTTCTCCTTACAATCTTTGACTGGAATCACCAGAGGAGAGTGAACTCAATGGAGTCTGTTACCAAGACATGGATGCTATCGTTCGAAATAATCCGAGAGTCCAACCCCAGAGCAGGAGTTTGACTTCCAAGACGCTACTGCTGTGCTGAAGGCATTCTCATTCGTTCAGGCCGATGAAGCAGACTCAGTGTTCAGCATGCACCGGCTGGGTCAATTGGCGACTGGATGGTGGCTTGAGAAGGAAGCGCCCTCCGAGACCGAGAGATGGGCATCTGCAGCTCTCAGATCTGTGGCAACACAATTACCAGAGCCAAATTCACATTCCTGTGCTGAGTATTTTGCCTTGTGTGAGGTCCTGCTCCCACATGCTAAAGTCATGCTACAGTATGAGTTCAAGACTTCTTTGCAGGAGGTTGAGCTTGCTAGGGCAAAGCTTTTTAGCTGACCGGGGCGCTACCTCCATTGGACAGTTGCTGTTCTCGACGAGGATCCACAAGCTGTTCCCTTACTGGAGCGTCTCGTCGAACTTCAAAAAGAGGTTCTAGGTGAGGACGACCCCCGAACAATCGACGCGTTAAGTGATCTTGCAACCGCAATTGCCACAACAGATGACTTACCCAAGTCAGAGACTATGCGACGCGAGGCAATGGCTCGGAGTGAGTGGGTCTTGATGAGGAGACATGGAGACACTTTGAACTGCATGGAACATCTGGCTTCTGTCCTTAATGACCAAGGTAAGGAAACCAAGGCAACGATACTTCAGCGCGAAGTCTACGCCAGCAAGCTTGAATCACTTGGATCAAGACATATGTGCATCCTCACAGCGGAGTGCAACCTCGCCACTATGCTAGGAGACCCTGAGCAAACTTACGACGAATCGTTTGAGATGTTTCAAAATAACATCAAGAAGAAGAGAGAGGTCTGTGGACATGATCATAGCGAGACTTTAGTGTCAGTGTGTAATTTTAGGAATCTACTGGAAAGCAGGGACACCACGGAGGAGGTAAAGGATCTATATACGCAAGTGTTAAAAGAGAAAGAAGATGGGCCAAGGAAGGACATTCCGTCAACTCTGGGGATGAAATACAGGATTGAGAGGTTCTTGAAAAACCCCCTCAGGCTCGGCAATTTCATTTTTCATTCAACCACATTAAAGAGGGTGGAAAAGAGGGTGGATCACAATACAAATACTATAGTATAGTGTTTGTTCCAAAATTTGAAAAAGAGCAAGCGGTCATCATGCCGTCGGTGCAATATGGTTAGTTTCCTGTCGTTACGGCCTCTGTAACTGTAAGTTAGGGGGCTGGACGTATCAATCCAGTATCATGTCAATGGGCGCATGTCCACCCAACGCACGATAGTGGGTGAGGGAGTACAGTTCCCTTCGATGGTTGAGTTCAAGTTTCTAATTGTCAGAGGAGTAAACCAGCGTTCGTGTGTATTTCTTAGTTTAGTTTTCCCTACTTCGTTATCCTTATATCCAACCCTAGCGGTGGTTTCATGGCATACTGTGAGTATGATCGACCAACATTTCAACTCTTATCCGTACCGGAACAGAGAGTGGGCGCGTTAACTGAGTGCCATGGCCTCGACTCCACGCGGCACTCTGACTGGATTCGGGCTCACTGACTTTGCTAGAGGTTATTATAGGTGATTAAGATGAAATTTAAGCGGAATCAATCCATCTAGCTCGTAGAGTAGCAACTCAAGCTCGCTTAAGTATCACATTTGTACAGGCGAAAAGGCTGCGGTGTTACTGGTGAGAGTAGTCACAGCCCTCCCACTTCGTGCCTCCTCGCACTCGTAGTTAATCCGAGAAAGGTTTTAAACATTTGTGATTACTTGTGGCTTGCTCTTGATCACGTGGTAGATGTGCATGGCGCTTCTGAGAGGTGATAAAAAGCCGCAAAGGACGAGGCTATGAGTCGGAACTCCTCTTTCCCATCCTTCATACTCTCTTACTTAGAGGATCGCTATCTTCTCGAGCACAAATGGCCAACAACGACAACCTAGTTCACACTACAGAATGGAGGTGCCTGAAATGCCGTCAGATTCCGTGGGATTGCGCGGAGTGGGAGCTACAAGGTTCGGCAACTATAGAAGGCGACCAGATGGTGAATCTTGTCCACCACGATTCATCCACTGCTCTTGAAGAGTCAGCAGCTGCTGGCTGTTATCTTTGTCGCATTTTCCGAGCTCGGATTATCTGCGAAGACCCGGATCATGATGAGCTGCCTCCTGGCCCTTGCCGTTTGACCTTCTTCAAAGATGTCTCTTTCACTTTCAACGTCGGAGGCACTGCCGTGTATGACGAGTTTACCACATTCCGCGCCCGTCAGAATGCAGCTTGTTTTCAACCAAAACATATTGACCCGAGAAGCAGGTAGCCTGCCTGTTATTTCGCCTTTACTTGTACTCACAACGTAGTAGGACTTGCGCCAGCAACGCTGGACCACGACTTGGAATGCCTTGTCCAGGATTTTATCAAACCTTCTCTTGCCATCTGCGACGGCGCCATTCCTGGGAGACATCCAGCTTGCCGAATCAGCCTCAACGCCGACCAGAAATATCGCATACCAAAACGCCTGATTGATGTTGGGGATGACCAAAACGATACGGTTCGCTTGGTCACGCCGCTTAGGGATTTCCCCCACATCAGCACGCTGGACTACCTCATCCTCAGCTACAGCTGGGGCGACACCAACGAGTCTGCAAAAACAACGCGAGCAAACCTGAAGGATCGCGAACGTTGCATTGGAACAAGGAGCCTTCCCAAGACAATCCAAGACGCTGTGAAACTTACTCAGCTCATGAACATCCGGTATCTTTGGGTTGACGTTATTTGCATCATTCAACCCTGCGACACAGACAAGTACTTCAAAGATTGGATATCCGAGTCATCAAAGATGGGTTCGTACTACTCAAATGCACATTGCCTCATATCAGCACTTGGAGCCTTGGACAGCAGCAAGGGTCTTTTCAAAGAGCGCCCGGCCTCAAAGTACCCGACAAAGCCGTGCGTTATTGGGTTCAGGAAAGAGGAAAACGAGTACGTCTACGTGTTCCCTCCCCAACGCACCCTTAGCCTAGAGTTTGATTCAGCTCCATTACTCAAAAGAGGCTGGTGCCTCCAGGAGCGCATTCTCTCTCCTCGCATCCTGCACTGGTCCAGAAATGGGCTCTTGAAACAATGCTTCGGCAGCAAAGAAATGTCTGAAACTTGCGCCCCCAACGATATTCCCGAGCCCAGGAGAGAGGGAAGACTCATTTCACATGGGCCTGTGTTTTCTCGATCGACAACGACCGATTTGGGAAAACAGTGGGCGAAAATACTCCGAGAATACAGCAGCATGAGGTTTACCTACGGCACTGATCGTCTCGCTGCTATTCACGGACTCGCAGACCAGCTTTCAAAACTCCACAAGGACGAATACTTTGCGGGGATATTCCGCTCTCACATAGCCCAAGGGCTGATGTGGGAACCTAATCACGAAGACAAGGACGCCGAGAAGCTGACTTGTTTCCCAAGCTGGTCATGGGCTTCCTTTCACTCCAAGAGCGGCATTTTTCTCACTGACGTCTGCAAATCTCTGATCAAATGTCCCAGGGCTGATGTCTTCCCACCGATGGAAGACCCCCTCGACTTTACTGATACTTTGAATCGGGTGCTTCGCGTGGAGGCCCCCTTGCTACCTATTGACGCTCAGACATGGCAGCAGAATAGCTATTCAGAGCTTACCATCGAAACATCCAAGTTTGACGGTCGAATCGGTTTTGATTCCAAGTATTTGGCGTCTCATCACGGAGACAGTATGTGTGTTCTTCTTCTAGACGCTGGAAAGATTTTGAAGGGTATTGTTCTTCGGCCCAAGGGCGGCATGTATGAACGTATTGGCTATGCCTGGGTCTACCAGAAACGCAGCCCAAATGAGCCCTCGCAGGAAGGCTATTGGGAGGGCTTGAGGAAGGAGGTTGATCTTATCTAAAGCTTTGATAAATTCCAGTTTCTTTGTTCAAACCTTGTCAACGAACAGTCGTGATCCATATTCATCCTCTAAGCCGAGCATTAATCTGTATTGATATAGACTGACCGAGCATTTGCAGAGCGACACATACATAGCTCAAGTACTGCATCCTACCACCCATGCCTGTTTTGTCTCTGTGTGAGATCTCTGCCTGCCTCGTGCCGGCCATGATCCGACTTCGCTATTAGCCACACTCTTACATACTTATTCAGACAGCCTTGGCGTGCCAAGAGATTGTTAACAAAAACAATCCGCCTTTTTATTCTCACGACCTAGACATGTTACACGTATGGATGTTGATATGTTAGACCTCTGTACTAAGATCATAAACCGTATATCTCAATCATATAATGTCAGCTTTGCCAATTGCCACTAAGACGTAGGGCAGGTCTAGATACGAAGTTGAGATATCTACCTACCTCAGCATTGATGACAAGTGCCTTCATTACCCACGCATGCCTATCGCAGTATCAAATTTCGTACTCCTTTCATTTGATTTCGCTTTTCGCATTACGTGGCTTATTCTGTGTCATGTTTTTGACCAAACTATTCTGTCGAGTGTGATTACATAGAGACGAACCACGAGGACACTAAAGGCCAATTCCGTCTCTAGAGCTAAGCTTCTGCTGCTCTAAGCTGAGCTGTGGCTGATTTCAGTCTGGACATTGGTCGGTTCCGCCGAATCTCTGGTTTTACTTCATCCGTGAAAAGTTCTTCTACTGAAATTACGACTTCACTATCTATCCCGTTCTCTTATTTCCTGGTGGTTCAAAGTCCATATTCAACCAAACCAAGCTCATTACATAGAAATACAGTCATAGCAATCGGGAAGTGACTGTTATTATCAATAGATCCTTGCCATAGGGCGACTACATGGCCTTAGTGCTGACTTTGGCTGGAATGGCTCTCATCTTGTCTCCGACAGGGATGGATGCCTCAGGCCTGCAGCGGGCTGACATCCATAAAGCATAATAAGCCCCTTCACCCATCACAAAGGAAATTTCAGACTTTGATATAAATCTTAGCCGCCCTCTTCAATCAAGATGTCTGCGTCCGAGGGCAAATTCCGCGTCGTCATCGTCGGTGGCGGTCCGGTCGGTCTCTGTCTCGCACACAGCCTGTCTCTAGCTAAGATCGACTACATCCTGCTCGAAAGCCGCGATACCGTCGTGGAAAAGACCGGCTTAGGCCTCGCACTTTGGCCACATGGCGTCCGGATTCTCGATCAACTCGGTCTGCTCGAGGAGGGCCGAAAGGTGTATTTGCCAGTGAATGACAAGTACAACCACTGGCCTGACGGTTCTGAAATCAACCACTCTGATCTATACACAGAAATCGAGAAGAAGTAAGCGGTATGACACCCGTTGTGGCACTGGATTTTAGCTGACGTATGCTAGCCACGGCCACCCTTGGATGCTCTTTCACCGCCAGAAGCTACTTGAGCTGCTCCACACCCATCTTCCACAAAGGGACACACGTATTCTTACTGGCAAAAAGGTTGTGTCCATCGATAAGGATGCTCAAGGTGTCACGGTGCATTGTTCTGACGGCACGGCCGAAGAAGGATCCATCGTTGTTGGCTGCGACGGCGTGTACAGCACGGTACGGAAGTTGATGCGTGAAATGATGCTCAAAACGTCCGTGAAAGCCGTCGACAGCGAGTCTCCGATGGTAGCGGAGTATCAAATGCTGGCCGGCAATATTGGTCGACTACCCGACATGGAAGCTGGCCGCTTGTGGGAGACCCGCTACGACAGAATGAACATACAAACGTTCATGCTGAAGGATGAAGGCTGGTTTCTCGCTTACAAGCGGCTTCCCGCGCCCATCAGCCAGTCGGCACGATACACTGACGAAGACGCCGAGTCGTTTGCCAGTTCGCTCATGGAGTACCCGATCACACAGGACAAGAAGTTTAGGGATCTTTGGGCTGCTCGAAAGTGGTTCCGCTTGCTCAATCTCGAAGAGGGATTCGTCCAGACTTGGCACTGGGACCGTATCGTACTGCTAGGTGACTCAGTGCACAAGATGACCCCGAACTCAGGCCTGGGACTCAACCAGGGCTGGCAGGGTGTGGCTGCCCTGACCAATATCCTGCGCAAGCTGTTGGCGGGCAACTCGGTTCCCGATACCAAGACCCTGGAAGAGTCATTTGCAGAGTACAAGAAGAAGACGGAATGGATGGCCAAGAACAGCATGCGGCTTTCGAGCTTGTATACACGCATTACGGCCTGGCATAATGGGTTGTACAAGGTCGTCGATTACGTCGGGCCATATGTTGGAGGTGACATGTTGCTGTTTAGGATGCTTGCTTCTCCGATTGTGAAGAGAGGGATCGTTCTCGATTTTGTGCCAGAGAAGGGACTTGTGACTGGAAGGATCAAGTGGGTCAATGAAGCGCCTCAAGAGAGTATGTAAACTCCCAGGGTAGAACTTGAAAGTGCTTATGGCTGGATTTGTAATCTATTCTACAGTGATATGCTAAAGGAGACATCAATGATGGAACAGGGACTATCGAATTGAGGCCGTTATTCCCTAAGTGATTATATATTAGGAGCTTAAGCCGTCTTTCGAGAAGACTGGAGATCAACGCTTGTCTTATCAACTCCATATTTTCGAGTCCCGTCCTTTTTTTTTCCAGGTATATGGGATGCATTTCTTCAAGGATGTTGACAATTACAGGTGGCCAAAAAGCACGTTATGACACGTAACAACAACGTGTGTAGTGAATTCAAGAAACAAAAACAGTACCCTAGTGTACCACCATACCTGTCCATCTCTTATCCGTATACGCAAACCGTTTCAGCTTCTAATTATCATTATTAACTTCTCCGTACCGCGCATCCCGCTTCTGGAGCCATTCCAATTGCTGTCGTGTCGTCATCGTGAGATGAAGCTTCAGCGGGTCATCCGGTTGTTTCAACCTCGCATCCAGCCTCATATCCTCCCCCAATTCTCTTGCAGCCGAAAGTAGCTGATCTTCAAAGGTGGGATGGTAAATTTTCTCCGCGTTGGTGCTCTCGTCGCGGAACTTGTTGGCGAAGCGCTGGCAATCAAAGCGAATCGCCATCCATATGAAACTCATTGTGAACGCGATCCAATGCTGAGCCTTCTTGAGCGTCACGACACCGGGTGGACGTCGGAATTCAATGGAGCCGGGCTTTCCAGGCATGGCCGGCAGGAAGTTCCAGGATTTCATCCCGGCCCATTTCGTCAATTTTGTCATATATGGCAGCAAACACCCACAGAGGCCCGAGTTCTTTTACGTACTTACGTGTGCTATAAATTAATCTGTCTCACCTACAAATCTGAATGTCAGACCCTCCACCGAACCACGGTCCATCTCTATAGTGCACCGGACTACCTCGTACTGGTCTGTCTCGTACACCCTCAACGCATCCTCCTGGTTCTCATCCATAACCAGAAGTGCACTGCCCGCCACACACCCACCACTTGGATCGTCCAAGAGTGCCCGATAGCGGCCGCCCCATAACTTAAGCAGCCCGCCTCGAACCACAGCACTCCGATAATCATAAGCTGGTGGTTTCTGATGTTGCTCGTCACCGAAGACGCGCGCGAGAATAGCGCTGTCTGCTAGTGTTCCGTAAAAGAAGTACCAAACTGGGAACTGGTCTTGCGATGGTGATGGCGCTGATGTGGCTGTGTCACAGCGATATTGGGGCATAGTTGAGTCGATACCGAGTGTTGGGGCCCGTGAGATTGGCGACAAGTCTTTGGAGGCCTTGGAGTAGCGAATGAAAGTTGGCCGGAAGTCATTGAAACCTACGGATGTCTCGATCTTTGCTTTAGTGGGCGCATCAATCTCGCAGAAGGCTGCTGGACCGCCCGAGCTGTCAGTACCCTGTAGGAACTTGGGCGCAATGCTCAAGCACCCAGCCGTCATCACGCTATCGACAGTTGAAAGCGGACCGTCGAGTTTGATGAGGTACGTCACGGGCCGGGCACTTGGATTGCCGTGTCGATTCTTCTGAACTGGCGTTGTCTTAGTTCTTTTAAGGGCGGCACGGCGAGAGAGTTTCAGCGAGTGCTCGTAGGCTTCTTTGTCGTAGAACATGAGGTCATCACGGTAGCGTATCATCTCCCAGTGAGCGTCAGAAACGACGGGAGCGTCATCATCGTCGGAGCGGTGTTCTTTGATCTTCCTCTCAGCCTCAGAGAACGAGTAGCCAAAGAGCTGCTGCCACTGACGAATGGTTGTGTGGTCGGGTTCCTTGCTATCGTCATGCAGGGAGGCGGTTTGCACCATCGATTCCAAGATGTCTAACACGTCCATGGTTGAAAGATGCCATGAAAGTAGAAAATTAATGGAAGGGGAGAGAAATTGGATATTTCTTTATATACTCTGAAGATCCGGCAAAGTTAAATCATTTGGCTTGCACCTTGATGTGATGAGTGCACCCTTGTGGATGATCACACCTTGATGGAGGTGAATTTATCTTTCCATGTGATTCATTGCCTGCGCGTGAGGGTTTGTTCTCGCAAGGTCGGATTGTTCAAATGTCGCTTTGTGCAAGTAGAAAAAGAACAGCCATCGGGTCACTAGTGCTGTGCTGTGCTGGGAACGCCTATCCTAGCCTCAAATGACTCAGCCGGCGGCCTCATCCATAACTACTTTGAGTTATGATTCGCTCCCGCCCACGACTTATATGTCACTCCCCCAACTGTCCCCGGAGCTAACCTCGTCTCTGAAAAGAAAAACCCGACCAAAAGAAATCGCGAAAGAAATCGCAAAAGAAAACACGCACTCGTACATACAATGGCTTCGCAATTGCCTCATCCTCGAGTTGGTGTCTCTGCCATCATTTACGGCCCGGATGGCAAAATTGTCACGGGGAAGCGCATGGGGAGTCACGGTGCAGGTAATTTTCACCCCTCAACTCTATGTTAATCACAGAATAATGTGTCGCTAACAGAAATAGGAACTTGGCAATTGCCGGGCGGTCATCTGGACCACGGCGAGAGCCTTTTGGTATGCGCCGAGCGGGAGGTGCTGGAAGAGACGGGCCTCAAGGTCCACGCCATCAAGATTGTCGCTGTGACAAACGATGTCTTTGTGGAGGCTGGGAAGCACTACATCACGCTGTTTGTGCTCTGCGAGATGGAAGACAAGACGGCCGAGCCCCAGGTACTGGAGCCGGAAAAGTGTGAGGGATGGCACTGGAAGACGTGGGAGGATCTGAAACAGATTTTTCATTCCCAGTCAGAGGGCGAAGGAGAGAAACTGTTCTTACCGCTGGTGAACCTCTTTAAGCAGACGGAGAACCTCAACGACCTGAAGTTGTAGGGTAGTAGCACACGGAAGCAGTCGCTTCAGTAATGTGCGTGCAACAGGGGAAATACAACGGTCCGTAAATGGACATGTGATTAGTTTAACTCAAGAACATCTGCATTTCCAAGAAATTGACGCTATTGCGAGAATGAAAAGGAGTAGTTGGGAGATGGAGTGCCTGGGCGGTTATCACTAAAACGGGGATGCAACTATCGCGGTTTACTACCGGGCCTGTAGTCCCCTCTCCGTCTACATTGATTGCTTTCCTGTACCGTGTTCTCCTCTTGCTCTCCAACACCAAACACCAGAACAACTCGGCGTCCAATAGCTCCTGCTCCAATGTTATAGTCTCCAGCTGCCCTCGGTGCAGCATGCCCACGCCATGTCGTCGTCCCTCGCCGAACCCCGTCGCCCGCGTCTCGTCGCCCGGAACCGCAAGCTGCGCCACCTCCGCGGCGTCTGGCTGCGCAACCTGTCCTTTGCGCCCACCAACCTGCGCACCACCGACGACGTCGATGTCAACCGCAGCCCCAAGAAGCTCCAGGTCCTCAGGGAGTCGTCCCAACTGCACCCGTCGCGATCGTCCGAGAACCTTAGGAACGCAAGTCTGCTACCCGATCCCGTGCGCCCGCAGAATGTCCGGAGGACGAGCCTGAGTCTGGCGCACGCCAACCCCGTCGCCAGGCAGAAGAAGCTCGAGGCCATGGTCGATGATGCGGTCGGTGATGTCTTTTACGCGCTACACGTCAACGGGTGCGCCGAGCCCGTCTACGTGAGCGAGGTCCGGGAGAGGTCGGCAGTAAGCAAACATGCGACACAAGCCCTTAATCTCGCCGGAATCTAACCGCATCCCCAGAACTTTAACTTCCAGTTCTTTAATCTAGGTGACTCCGAGCCCGCCATTTCGAGATCATGCATCTTGACCATCCGCCTGTGGGCGAAGCGACCGAAACACGATTCTTGGCTTTTTCTGTTGGAGGAGTTTATCGACCTGCGACGTCTCAACTTCATCGGCACCCTTATGGATAGGGGATTCCCCCCGAACGCTCTCGTCTTCCACCTCGAGGATGGAATCTACTCTCTCGACTTCCCGAACCGAATATCCGAACCCAAGCAAGCACCCAAGATCGCAAGCTCGTCGTACAATGCACTCATGAAGCTAGCCAACCTTGAGAGCTCCATCGAGGATGCCATGGAAACCCAGCAACACATTATGGCTGAGATCAATCAGATCCTAGAGCAGAGGCCCGTAAATACCTTCCAAACCGCCGAGCAAGCTGTCACTTTGGCCGAGAGACATGTTACGGCGCAACGGCGAGCGAACCGACTTGCTGAGAAGTATCGAGACGAGCTGCGAGAATCGCTGAGGAGCCGACGAGCAGCCATTGCTGACGGGAGAGCACTTCAGGCCAAGGCGGAAGAGGATATTGCGAACAACCAGGAACAGTTACAAACGTCAAAGCAGCTTGTCGAATCAACCGAGCAGCAGATTCGAGGGCAACGGCGTCGCATATGCTCAGATCTCGCCGATATCTTCCCCATCACACCGATACCCAACGCTCCACCTTTGTCGTTTCAAATTTGCAACATTCCCCTTCCAAATTCGACCTACGATGCGGTCACCGCGAGGCAAATACCCGAGGATGTTCTTTCTGCTGGTCTCGGCTTCGTGTCTCTTTTAACACGCCACCTACAATTTTATCTCGCACGCCCCCTGCCATATCCCATTGATGCGTTCGGGTCTCGCTCATATGTTCGCGATGACATCTCCCAGCTTTCCGAAAAGACGGTCTCACGACGAGAGTTTCCACTTTATCTCCCCCGAGGAGGGTCCACGGTCGGCCAGTGGCGTTTCGAATACGGCTGGTTCCTCCTCAACAAGGACATCGAAGCCCTCTGTTCATCCCAAGGCCTCAAGGTCGTCGACATCCGACACTCCCTCCCCAACCTCAAGTACTTGCTCTACGTCTGCAGCGCCGGGACAGAAGATGTCCCCGAGCGCAAAAAGGGCGGCGTTCGAGGTCTTTGGGCCGGCAGACTCAAGGGCAGGATGTCGACTATGTCTACCCAAGTTGACGGAGACGGCAGTAGCACCACCGGGAGTCGACGGGGCAGTGTCGATAGCGAGATGATGAACCAGCACGGCGATGCGCTAAGGAAACTCATGAAGAGCAATGGTGACGCGACGCCGGATGACGTGGTGGAGAGTCTTGCTGATGTCGTGTCGCTACCGTTTGACGAAGGCGATACCAAGTTCACCCTCAGAACCAAGGGATTGAGAGAGAATGTTTCCAAATAAAAAAAGCGTAGCATGGCGTTTTCGCATTGGGTTGGTTAGCGTAACTTGAATGTTCTGTTTTGAGATGAGACTGAATGGAAAATAGTCTATGGGAGACCAGCGTTACCTTCATTGCATCATATTGTATTAATCACACTACACAAGCAAAGTTACAAATCCTGAACCTAGAATAATGCCTCAGGGTATCGAAACGATCCCCCTTATTATGCTTAGATTGGTTTCTACAGTCAAGGTATCCTACCCATACATGGGAAAAATGATAAAGATCCAACCGTACGCCGTGCGCATATCCCCAAAAAAGCATACAAACAAATCGTGCAAAAATGGTCTTCACTTCTCAGGCCCCGCAAACTTTACGCTCTTGCGCCTCTCCCGCTCGCCGGTGACGAGAGACCGGCCGGGGCTGGAGCTCAGGATGCCGCCGCCGGCGCCCTTGTTCAGCGCCTCGCGCGCCATGCCGACGGCGCGGCTCTGCGGGATGTCGTTGCTGTCGCTCCTGACGGCGCGGTCGAGCCCCGGGCGCGGGCTGGAGCGGCGGCTGCTGTTGTTGGTGCGGTCCTCGCGGGCGCGCGTCTTCTCGACGGCGGCGCGGCCGAGCTCGTCGGAGCGGGCCGTGGTTGTCTCGGCCCTGTACTTGCCGGGGAGGCAGGCGTGGCCGCAGCCGTCGAGGGGGCAGCAGCCGTCGCTGAAGGTGGTCGATCCGTTGGTGGTGTCCGGGGCGTCGAGGGCGCCATGCCAGGCCTGGAGGCAGGAGGCGTGTCCGCCGTGGGCGCAGCCGGGACAATACCACCACTCTGAGAGCCAGGCGCTCGCGGCGTCGAGTGTCTGGGCGATCTCCGCGGGAACGTGGCTGGCTTGCGCGGGATCCCGGTGGTTGCAGATGGCGCAGGGGGCCATGGCGTTGCGGCAACGCTCGCAGGTCCAGATGGCGGCCTTGCCTTGCTTGGGATCCATCTCCCTGGGTTTCCGGCAGGACGAGCAGAAGAAGCCTACTTTGACGCCTTGTTGGGCGGGCGTGAAGATGGCCGTGTAGTTCTCGCCCCAGTCCGGTAGTCCCTCGGGCCAGCCGCGGATGCAGATGTTGCGGAGCAGCGAAGCCTCGATGAAGAGACCCATTCGCATGAGACGCGAGTGGTGCTGGCGGAGGACGGCGCTGGCTTGGTGGTAGTCGATGATGTAGTCTGGCACAAGGGGCTTCAGCAGTAGGATGATTGCCGAAGCATTCAGGGCCGAACTCTGAGATTCGTAGTCCAGCGCCCTCGTGATAAGGGAGTACGGGTCGAGGGGTGAGATCATGGGCGTTGGTCCGTCAGAGACGGTTGGGTGAGGGTAGAGGGGATCTTCCTCCCAGGGCAGATAATCGGTTTCGAGGATATATGGCCGACCGTCTTGTTGGGCAGGAGAGGGTGTTTTGAGCGGACTAGCAGTGTGGATGTGTTGACTGGCCGGAGCTAGGATAAGGGGCTGCTGCTGTTGTTGGTGATCTTGCTTCGGCTGTTCTTGTATCTGCGGTTGTACTGTTGATGACTGGGCCTCCGTCTTCGGTGAGATGTGCGTGTCGTCCTCCGGGGGCTCGGATGTCTGCGATGGGTAGCTGTCATCGGTTCCCATTGTCGTCTGCGAGATCAGAAACACTTCCTCTGGAGACTCCGCAGCGTGAGGCTTTTTGCGATGCCCCGCTTCCTTGGGTTCTTCGGGTTTGATCTCCTCCCCGCGGATCCGGCTCTGATATTCCTGACTCCGGGTCGACATGTCGGACGCATGCCTGGCCAGGCTCGACTTCCAAGTTCCGGCTTCGGATCCGTTGGGCAGCGACGCAATCGGGGTCTTTTTGGCGGCATCCGAGGTGGAAAACATCTGAACAAAACTTTCATCGGAATCGTGCCTAACGACTTTCCTAACGTCAGCACTTTGGGGGCCGGGATAGCCGAGGGTTAACGGCTCCTTCTTCTGGGGCATCGGGACATCCATAGCCTGGACCAATGCATCCGCATCGTAGAAGTCGTAACCTTCAGTGCTGGAGATGTGCGAGCGCTCACTATCATGGCTCACTTCGGAGAGGGGAGCAGAGTCGAGACGCTTCCTCGGGGTGTCGTCGAGATGATCATGCACCGCGGGCCCCAAGCTCAGCTCGTCAGGCTCCATCACTGCCGCCAGTTTCCTTCCGATCTGCTGCGAGTAGTCGTACATGTCGCTCCCGTTGTTGGCGTCCACGGGTCGCGCAAGCGGGGTGGGAGCATTAGAGGTGCTCTCGATCCCTTGCGACAAAAGTGATCGACTCGACAAGGACCGGCCTATGGGTAAAACTGTTTGAGCAGACAGTCGCCTCGGGGTCTCCTCACCATAACTTCGAGCAGAGTAAAGGTCGGCCAGCTTCAGCCTCGCACTGCCCTTCCTCTCGTCCATCTTGGCCTTTTGAAACTGGCCGAGACGTACTTCAAGATGGTATTGGGCACGCCTCTCGAGAAGCAGCCTGACGGCGTAGGACAGAATGCGCCACGTCTGAGAGAGTCGGAAGAGGCTGACACTCTCGGCTGCGTGGGCGTACTGCTCCATAATGATAGCAACTCGTTTGCTGAGAGACTTGCCGTCTTTAACGTATGGAAGCTCGCGTTGGAGCGTTTCAAGGTAGGTTGTGGATAGATACTGATAAACCTGTGTTGTCCTTGTGGTGGGGACATGCCCCGATGCCATTGTTTGCTGTGACTTGTAGATCCCAGTCACCTTAATGGCCTGGTCGAGTCCCAGTAGTTTCTGGTCATCGGGTACGCCGGAGCCGGACGGAGGGGTCGTGCTCATTGGAGGACCTGATCTTCCGCTGGGTGCACGCCTGCGACTGAGTCGTCGTCGCGGGCCAAGGAAACTGCCCACAACGTCCTCCTCGGAATCACTTCTGCTGATGCTCAACATTGGCGCATTTGGGCTTGGCCCATATGCGCCACGGGGAACGATGTCGGAATGGTGGCTGACAGGAGGGCGCGGCCTTTGAGAATGCGGTCGCTCGTCTAGGAACATCAGAACGTCGCCGGTAGGAGAGAATGCCATGGACGACGTAGACTGGCGATCGATGACCTTGGGGGCAAAGGCCACGTCGCATTGGGTGAAGAGGCCATCCTGACCCACGGTCCACAACATGTCTTGATCTTGCCACAGCAAGGCGGCCGGTGAAGTTTCGAACCGTTCGATCTCCTTGTAAGGCATCGTGGGCCGCGCAAGGTCCCAGATATGCACCGCCGAAGTTCCATACCGTCGAGAACTACTGTCATCGTATGAAACAGCGACCTGGGCCACGCGTTTGCTCTGAGCTGTCGCCGACCACAGACCTGGTCTCCATGCAATGGCGAAGACGGGTGCAGGTGTCGAGACTGTGTATTTCGGCTTCTGGCGTTTGTCGGCGGCAGTCCCAAGGTCCCACACGTGGAGCTTGGTATCCCAGCCAGCGCTAATGAGATGGTTTCCATCTGGGTGCCACGAAATGGAAGCGCATGCCTTCTCGTGGGCGTTGATCCGTAATAACGGCCTGGCAGGCTGTCGAGCGTCCCACTTCAACACCACTCCCCCTTCGGTGCAGCAGGCCATCTCGTGTCCAACCTTTGGCGACCACTTGACCTGTCTGATCGGATCGATGCATTTGAGAGGTGCAAAGCGTTGTCGAAACGTGACACCGCCGGAGCGGCCTTGCTGAGGTGCTGAGGTGTCGAAGACGCGGGCGATGCCATCCTGACTGCCGGAGAGAAGCCAGCTCTTGAGATGCGGGTTGACGTCTAGCGTAGTGATTTGTCGCGAGTCCTCCTGGATTTGGATGTACTCGAGCGGCTCAGCCGCCCCAGACCCGACACGGGCGACGTCGTAGGTGAAGATCTTGCCGTTGGCGCAGGCCGTAAAGATGGTCGAGGAGCCATGCCACTTGACGTCGCGGATGCTGAGCTGGTCGGCCGTCGAGTTGCCCTTGGGGCCCGAGGTCTGGGCAGTGATGACGGCCCTCAGGTCGACCCCCTCGTGGAAGTTGAAGTTGAACGCCTGGGGGTCGTCGAGCACCACCGTCTTAAGGATGTGCGCACCGCCCAGCACAGCGGCACGGCGATCGGGAGAGACATCGAGGCTGAGGATGGGGACGCCGGCGCGATAGACGCCATCCTGCGACTTGGACGGGCGGTAGGTGGCGGTGACGGAGGACGCGAGCGGGCGGGCGAGGGTGAGGTTATTCGGGTCGGTGGGGGTCTCGGGCGCGGCTTTGCCGAGGAGCTTGCGCATGATCTTGGAGTCGCGATTATACGAATACATGGTTGCGGGGAGTCAGCATCGCTTGGGACGCCATCGGGGGCCTTGTTTCAAGCGGCGGGCCTGCGCATGTTGGCAGGTTGAAGCGACGTGACGGTGACGATGATGGCGATGTTGCGGGCGTCTTTGAGGGAGAGGCTTTGGTGGGTGGAGGTGGGAGATGGGATGGAAGTGGAGTTACGGAGGGATCGAGCTTGGGTGGGGCCGATGACGGATATTAGGTTGTTAGTGCAGTCGCCGCAGTACGCGCGGTCACGCTAAACATGTGTGCCCTGGAGCAGCACAACTACGAGGTCGATGAAATCTAGCTTCACTGCCGTAAGACTTTTGGAGATTTGAGGTGTCTGACCTCCTGTGATCCTAGATATATTTATTTTCTGGGAACCTTAGGTCTAAATACTTTAGTTCTGGGTAAGGTACCTCAGGTTAGTTACTAAACGCCGTGCCTCGCATCGGTAGCACCACCAACACTACCATAACTCCAGTTCATACCAGCTCACTCTCTCCCCTAATCAATATGACATTCTCAGAGACTCGGTGTATGCGCGCCCGGTCGCTTCGTTTCGTGCAGCATCGATCATTATGGCAGACTGTGTGGGCGAGTGTGTTGGCCATGTCTTCGGCAGGTTCATCCTCACGGGTTGCATCTACATTATCGATAGATAGATTGTTCAACAGCGGGAGCTGGTAGCACGCTGGGGTCGCCGCCTTCAACGGCTTATACGTCTACCAGAGTGGGCATGCGTCTTCGGAGCAGAAGATCCCGGGCGGATGAGCGCTGCAGCGTTGGGTGCCTCTTTGTTGCTGGCCTCGCACTCTTCACGGTTATGCCTCGAATGAACACACTCTTGGGTCCTATTGCATTAATCTTGGGAATTGTGAACTCAATCTGTGTCGTCAGCTTCGTCTGGCTCATTCCACTCGCTGAGAGTCTTAACAAACCCTCGGTAGCGAAAATGTCTACCTGTCTATCTATCCGCCCAAGCTTTGCCCGGAGGTTCATCCATCCATTCCTCATAATCCATAGGCAGTTTAGCCTCATTCATCCAAATGCTTTTAATAAGTAGAACCTGTCTAGACAAGTCTAAAAAAAATATAAAAATGGAAAACAACAAAATTAGTTGATCAAATTCGATAGGGTCCGGGAACGCCAAGCTTGCGAAAAGGAAAAAGACAAAAAGCAGTCTGCTTATTCTTGTTCATCAAGACCGTCCTCCTCCTGTTGGTGATGCAAGACCATATCGCAGATGTAATGGAAAAGTGGCGCAGAACCTTCAATGCCAAGGCCCTCATATAAATCTTGTTGGTATAAATGGTAATCCGGAGAATGGTATTCCGGATAAAGTGTTTGAGTATGATACTCCTCAACGGGATTTTCTTGAGGAGGGTATTCCAGGGAAGGGTATTCATGAGTAGGATATCCCTCAGCAACTTGTTCAGGAGGAGGAGGAGGAGGAGGAGGAGGAGGAGGAGGAGGATGTTCCTGTGGGGGGATTTCATGACGTGGATCCTGCGTCAGACTGTCCTCAGTGAAATCCTGCAGTGGCGAATATATCTCTGGGCAAGAGAAAAACTCTTGGTACCAGTTATCGCATTCATTATCGGCCGAAATGTCTGGGTTCAAGGGTGGAGGCGACGTTATTATTGATGGGCCGGTCATAAGCTCAGGGTCCGGTATTGCTCCTGGGCCCGGCATCGCTTCTAGGACTGTTGTAAGTTCTGCAATATTCGAAGCTGTATGTGATGGTTGATCGCCCATAGGCGCCGTGGGTGGAACAGGTAGTGGGACTTGGTGCTGATTCGGCCAGGGGCTGTATTGTGGTTCAGCGGGGGTGAAATCGTAGGTATTCGTCAAAAATTGATCGCGAATCGATTCGTCGAGCTCGGAAGGCTGGAGATATGGCGAATCCGGACGGGGATCGTCAGGAAACAGGACATCCCACAGCTCGTACCAATTCTCTGCCTTGGAGCCACGTCGTATACGCCGAGTCTTGATCTGGGTCCACTGATCCTTCGTGATGCCAGGGACTTCACGGGAGCTCGCGACGCATTCGCCGATTCTGATGTGTGCATCCCGCTGATGACGCAGGGTGTCGTCGGGGTAGTCGGTAAAAGTCTTCTTGCATATCGGGCAATGCATCGCCTGAAGGTGTACTCGTTCAAGATGCTGTCTGACGTCCGCAACAGAGCGAATTTTTCTGTCGCGGCAACTCCAGTAATGGCGGCGGTCGTACTTGTAGAACGGACAAGTGAGCCTGGGCTTTTCCTGGGCACCGACCTTTGCCTTTCTAGCGCCGTGGCCATCCGGAGGTTCCTCGTCAGGCGACTTCTTGCGCAGCTCCCGGTCGCGTTTGCCCTTGGAGTGCTTTTGCCAGGCGCCAGGGAACAGGGAGCTGTTGTGTTGTCTTGGCTCGCCGTAGGGCTCCTGGCGGCTGGCACCGTGGTCTCGGTTGCGATCGACGGGTCGTGTGATGGCTAGATCACGAAAGCGTTCGTTGAAAGTCTTTGGCCTCTTGGGCGACGGCCCTCGGTCAACGTGTATAGGTCTGGGTTGACAGGTCGAAAGTCCGTGATCCGTCGCCAAACAATGTCCCGGGCGAGCGCCATGCGGGACGGGCCGCAAAGCTAATCTTCGACAGTAATCGACAACCCGAGCTTTCATTGTAAGGCTCCCCTTACTCGTCGACAGGCGCTATCGTTCTCATCCTATTAGTTGGTTCCTGTTTAACAAGCTTGAACGCAGTGAGGCTCGAGTCACGTTTCGTGGCTGTCGTACCTGAGACTCGGGAATGTCGCAGGCCAGTCTGCGGCGCTTGACCTCCATTGTTTCTCGTTCCGCCGTTGCACAACCGTGGAGCAGCTGAGACGGGCGGACCTGAGAACGTCCCTGCTGGGCTGACAAAACTCCGGGATGCATTGTCGACGACGGCGAGTGCCCGAGGGTCTCACTGAATATTTTTGATAGGGAATAGTCCATCAATAATGTGCAAGGAGTGAAGCCAAAGCGATGTTGGTTTCGCCTGTGTATGGTGATGTGCCGCTAAGTTGGAGCTCTGGCTGCCTCCCCAAGTACGCCGAGTCTACGCGCACACAACAGCGAAGGCATCCAACCACGGACCCGAAACAAAAAAAGGTTATAAAGAAAGAGAGCCTTGCTTGCACATTGAGCGAGGCTAACTACTATGGCCGAGCATTAATACCTTCAATAGTGCCATTGTAGAACCGCAGAGCCTCAGCTCCAGTATGCCTTGCAGCATGACATGAATTATGATGCGCTGTTCTTCCTGCCCAACAACAGGGCGGACATCACACGTCCTGCGCGCAAAGGCGTTCGGCCTGCACGCTCAAGGCTGCAGTTCGAACTACGCATTCGCGTAGTGGGCGGACTCGGCCATTGTCGAAGTACGCGGGAGACACATCTTCGTCCGCAACGAGTACTCAACCGCTAGAAGACAATCAAAGCGCACGGAAATTCGAGCATATAATGAGAATGGGAGTTCCATGAGACCAGCCATCATTTTAACATCCTGCAATTGACATTCGAAAAGAAAAATGAGTTACAACCTTGCCTCCACACGTATTAGTGGTGACGGGTAAGCCCTGCACTTCACATGTACGAGACCATTCAACCGCTGACCACCGAGACACCTCCCTACAGCCTGTCGCCATCCTTCCACGATGAACGCCTAGAGACTTGGCTTCAGGATCCCTCCCCGCCCATCCACGACAAGCTCGTGAGGATGCAGCCATCATCGCGCACCGCCACGGAGCGGGTGTCACAGGCTACGAGAAGTGTGGCAGATTTCGACAAGCAATTTGGGACGAAAAAGACTTAGGGACATCGGGCTTTATTGGGACATGCTGGATGGCCCATGGGGAGAAGTGTAATAATGCAGGCGTTGGGGGTTACTTGACTATTTCCAGTTCTGGCGTACGGAAACAAAGGCACACAAGTAATTACTCGGAGCAGACCCGGACCCACTATGGAACAAGTTGCGAGACACGGGGAAAACATATGTGCGCAACTGATGCACTGGACTTCACTGATTAGATACACGTACAAGAGTATCCCAAGCTTCACCCAGAAATGTGACCGTCTCTTGTCCACACGTTCCTCTCAACTCTTCGGCTTATTCGGCAACGCGAAGTACGCAACTGCGTATTTCAATCCCGCGTTAGGCTGTCTTGGATGACCTCGGCTGCAGTGTTGGACGACGCAGACCCCACTCACTCTGCCTTGGCAAACTTGGCTTAGCAACTCTGCGTCCGTCGAGTCCGCCTTTGCGTACTTGAGGCTGTCCACCGATTGGCTGTCCATGCCTGACGTGTCCGGAAAGTCGACATCCACGTTATTCATTCTTACAGGGTGCCACAGACGTCATTATCAACTGGCAGGTGTCATGCTCTGTCTGCAAGGAGGGGCGGGTCGTGTCGTGGCTTGCAGTGCCGAGACGGAGCTGTGGGCTCTTTCTTTCAACCTATAATGGTACAAGTTGCACTTCTGGTCCAGATTTTCAACAACAACCCGCCGGACGCCATAGCAAACGAGTTGCACATTCAAGGAGCGGGCACATCAGCCACTGAACCGAGCTCAACTTACCGAATCCTCTTCGCCTCCTTTCTATTCCAGTGCTGCTTTAAGCCGCTCAGCGAGTGCTCAGGCTCGAGATCCCTTGCAGGGGCTGCCTATTATTCAACCGCTTCCTTCTCATCACCTCCTACAAGCTCCTAGGGATGTCTTCTTTCCTTGTTCCAATTCTATGGACACAATAACAATTCTTCTCGACGAACACTACCAGTCGTCGCACGATGATACACAACAACTCCCGCCTATTACGGACATCGGCCCCACTGAAGACCAGGCCAACTCTATCGATGTCATTCAACTATCCCTGCACCCTGGGAATACCAGTGAACCAGTGACCTGCCGCAGCATTCCCCGATCATTATTACCAAAACCGAAACAAACCAAGCCAGCAGACGATGTCTATGAAATCACTCAAGGCGCTTCAGTACAAGACCTTACCTCCCCTCCAAGTTTTCAAGGGACGTCGCACCAAACAAGTACAGACCTTCAGCATACGGAGTCAACGCCGCCTTATCCATCGCCAGGTTAGATAAATCTTTATTTAAGATAAGACTCATGCTGGTTGATCTGACTTTGTGATTTCGAAAGGAGAAAAACGACGTCGTAACCACGAAGACCATTCAGTCTACGAACTGTCGACGAAAACCAAGCCGAGTCTGCAGGATGCAGAGAAACACCGAGAGACCTTTACGTTCGATACAACGAACTTGTACTTCCCGTCCAACTATTGCCTCCAACCCTTTGCCCAAAGCCAGAAGTTTCCGCTTACTGGCATTGGCAGTTGGTCGAACTGCACATCTTCTTACCCTACTCCTACGGCCAGCCCCAAACTTGGCACAACCAAAGACCGACCAAAAGAACCACGACAAATTCTCCCAGCCAAGCCAGGAGTAGAACCATCAAGACCGAAGAAAAGATCCCGCCAAAGCTCGCTGCGGGTTGACGGAACAAAGCAACCTGTGGACGACAACGAACCCAAACCGCCGTCATTGGCTTGTCCGTTCTACAAGCGAAACCAAAAAAAATACCAAGACTGCTTGAAGTATGAACTTCGACGACCCAAGGACGTCAAGCAGCACATTTTCAGACGACATCTGAGGCCAGAGTTTTACTGCGCCCGTTGCTTCAAAACTTTCTCAGCCGCTGAGGACAGAGATCACCACACTCGTGAGCTGCAATGCGAGCGTGTCGACGACCCTCAATTTGATGGTATATCAAGCAAACAGCAAAAATTGCTCAAAGACTACATCAGTCAGAACCGGACGGTCGAACAACAGTGGTTTGACATGTGGTGCATCATTTTCCCTGACCAGACACAAATGCAGCCCACCTCGTGCTATTCAGGCAATCACGTCGAGGAAACTGTTTCACAGCTACGGGCCTTCTGGGATCGCAAGAAGTCCGAGATTCTCCGCAGTATCCTAAGTGAAAATGAGTTCAAGGCCTTAAAGCCGTGTCTGATTGACAAAGTGATAAGCACGATCTTAACTCGAGTCGAATCCGAAATGTCCAGGTCTGCTGTCGAGATTGCGCCAAAGATACCGCTGGCAATACCACCTACATCAACACAGCATGTTCAAGAAGTCAATGTCAAATGCAATCAGTCACAGGAAAATGACGCGTCAGACGAAGACCAAAATCTCCAGCTTGGCAAAGAGTTATTTGGAGAGATGGTTTGCTTGCCTTCCGAGGATGACGAAGATTTGCCAATGAAGTGGTAGGACCAGCAAAATGCCCCACGCTCCAGGATAGAGTACGTGGGCTGGGGATGTGTAGGCTTGTGAAATGGGTCTTTAGCTTATATCCTGAAACGAAGATGGGGAGGGGCTGGCTTTCTTGCGTCGTTGGTCTGGAGTATTAATAATTCGCTTCGCATGAAATCGGAAAACAACGTCCATCGTCCGCTCCTGCGCTGTATAATTATATTCAGGAGGCGAAGTAGGACCGGAGCAAGTAGAAGTACGTAAGTATACTCCCATCAAACGGACAGGTATAAGACAGCAAGCACTGTGGTTAAGGCGGCAGAAGATTAAAGCTTTTCTTGACATCCATCTCGACGTTTTGGCAGAGTTTGTTAACACTAAATTATCGAATCATTACCGAGAAGTCCTTTTTAATTCGCCTTCTCACCAAGACTCGCCTCCCTCCCCGCCACCATGTCTGTCTCCGACCGAGCCCACCTTGCCCCAGTAGGGCTTTTGACCCCCGACACTTCGATCCCCGGCGAGCCGTTGTCAGAGATGCTCGCTGACTGTGCCAACTCCCTGACGATTCCGAGGAAGCTGTGGGTACCTACCGGCAGGGTTGGCAAAAATATTACTAGTACTAGTTTATTAGTACTAATAAGCACTAAGTACTAACGTAATTAGTATTAGGTATTATTAGTATTAGCTAACACTAAACTAACAATATTATCTGTTCTTGGTAATAGTAAATGACTTAGTGAGGAGCTGCTTAAGGATGGCTCCATTCTTAGTAACCTGAGCATAGTGCGGCCCAACGGGAGTACATTATGAAAGTGGCCATGTTTAGCAACCAAGAGTGGCTGCGGCGCTACGTTCTGCAGTGTAGGCAGGAAAGGAGAAGGTCTGGTCTCTGCGTCTGTCGAAGGACCTCGAGTTATTGATGCCTCGGATCTGACGCTCCGACGATCCGGTACCCCTGAGCAAGGACGGGATATTATTATCCACCACCACCCACTAAGACACAAGTGGGTGTTCATGCGAAGGAAAACGCAAAGAACCCGAGAAAAAGATCACTCGTAATCTACTGCGATGGAAAACGCACAAAACCCTCGATGCGGTCAAATTAATTGCTGTTCGAAGGTTTTCAAATCTGACGGTTGACGACTCCCTTCAACACCTGGACCGATGGCAATGACTAAGTCGAGTACGTCGACGATAAACTCGCACCTCTACACAGTGTCGACAATCAGCTCCTTGTTGTATTGTAATTTCGATAAATCAAGGAGGCCAAGACGAACTCATCCCTCTGCTGGAACTCGGGGTCATTCATCCCGCTCACGGCACTTCCCAGTCTACGAGCGCTAGAGTCCATCCCTTTCACAGTAAACCATCAGTCATCAAGTCATCAAGCACGGCGAATCTTTCGTCCACCGTCACCATCGGGCGGCAGTAGATAGCTCTCGGTCCTCTGCTTTTTTGTTTCCATGGCCGTTAACAAGCTTCGTCTGTCGACTGCGTTAAGGACCCTTGCCGTCCCGGTGGGAGATGGAATCACCCAGATCCAACCATGCTAAGAATTTGGGGTTTGTTCCTTTCTCTACCAGCACCACTGTGCGAACTGAGACTCCCAAGCAAGAATTATGGAAGCAGGCCAACGGAAGCTTGAGGAGAGGATGCCTGAGGGCCGACGGGGTTATCAGCGAGACGACTCCCACCTTGATTATGAGATTGAACTCTAAAATAATCTCCATCCTCGCTCATAAAAATCGACAAACCCCCTTTCGAAAGTACGTGTGCCTAGCAAACCTTGAGTGGTAGCTTTCTCCGAAACAACGGGTATAAATCGAGTCACGCCCGTTAAAAATTTCCGCTTTTCAACCGTCACTGTGAAATATTCATCAGAACACCCATCGTCTCTGTGTTTTAATCACGCCGGTCATCAACTAAACTATTCCAATAGGCTCTGTCTGCGATACAACGAATTCACCGCGCAAAATCTCCCCAGCTCATCACTTGGACTCCATTCAGCCGTTAGTGTTCTCAATCTTCCAGACTAGAGATCAACAAAGAATTCACAAAGATGTATCCTTTCAACAAGCTGCCAGTAGAGGTCCGTCTGCAGATCCTCATCCAGCTTCGCTCCAAACGCTCGATGTTGCGGTTCATCCAAGCATTACCCATCATGCTCGAACAATACGGCACATCCAAAGCATACATTAAATGAGCAGCGATTGTATCCGATCTCGATGATTAAATGACTCAGGATGCCGTGGGGATCATTCTGTTCCCTTCCTGGAACGCCTCCACCTCCGTTTCGCGGCCATTTCGGTTTGTGGGTATCGCAACAGCTCCCTAATCCTTTCGAAAAGAATCACCACTAACTCCTCGACTAACTCGAAAAACTACACAGCCGACTTCTGTTCTTCATCGAGGACTACCCTACCAAGGCTACTGCGATCTTTCCGCCTCGGGAGTATCTCTGTCTTTCTGATTTATCACCAACCGGAAACCATTTAATGTTCAAGGGTAAGCCAGTGAGTACTGAATTTGATGCGGCCGATCTTATAGATCCAGAGATGAGACGGCTTCTGAGAGCATTTCTACAATATGAGCCTCTATGCAAGTCACGTCACAGCCAAAGAGCACGCGCAGATCACTGGGGATTGAGGCCTTTGCGTCAGTACTAGGGCCAGAGGTTCCAGCTGTTAGAGCGAGAGGCTATTCAATGCGTCTACAGATATGTAGAGTCTCTTTATAGAGCAATCTTCGCCCAGTGCGGCGATTCCTGGCTACCGGAAATTACTGTTGGGTCTCTTTTTTTCTCCCGCCACCGGGTTGCTATACCCAGACCGTGTCTACATCAACGCTGATGCCTACGCCTCGGACATGGGCTTACAGCTCAATACCGCAAAATTCAAGGCTGGAGACAGAGTACCAAGCTCCCTTACCTTCTAAAACAGAAGAGGGATGTTTCGGAAAACTAGCTCCGTTCTGGCGCTGAGGACGGCTTTCGGTGGGATGGGCGAGTAGGTTGCCATGAAACCTAACGCCTGATCCTTTCTTAATGGGATGGTCTGGCAATGAGGAAGGAATATGGATTTATAGTTGTCGAGGCAGAAGAGTATGGAGGATCACATCAAGCGTCCAGAACAGCAGGTGTCTATACAATCTGGCTTCTTAAGTCTGCGTGCCGTCTCGACGTGACCAATGCCTCTTGAACCCGTAGGATGCAAACCTTTGTCCCTCAAATTGTTACAATCTCAGCTCAGATCAAGGAAGGGGCAGGGAGATTAACCAATTGGCATCGTTGAGCGAGGCGCTTGACAGGAAGGCTACGAGAGTCGCTAATTCTTCTTGCATGATTCCCCGGGCTTGCCGTGCAACTCATCCCTGTCAATACATATTTTGCCCACTTAAAACCTACGAGTGGTAATACGAATCGGGACTGGTTCCGGAGAGACCTCTTGAATGGGCAGCCAACATCCGATTCCTGCGCCTCGATCAACGCACTTCTGCATATGTCCTGCGAGACAAGAGAAAACAATGCAATGCAAACCTGATGTTAGTAGCCGAGGCCGGGCCCGTCTACAAGGGGCGTGCGGTATTTAACTGGATCTTTGCCGTTCAATGAGTGGAATCATTTCTCTCCAGTGAGTCTCACAACTCTTCCGAAGCTGCCGAAAACATCCCCAATACTTGTCGTTCAGAAATTCCGATTTGAGCAAGATGGCAACTGTTGAGGCAGACCCTATTGTCGCTCCTGATGACAACGTTTGTATTCGCATTACAACAACATCATCGTGATTCTAACTTCCAGTCAAGGTTGTCGACGATATGGATTCTTCGCTCGGTCAAGTACGAATATCCTCCTTCTCCCTAGTTCATAAAGATATTGCAGGTATTAATATGACACATGATCATTAGGACGCCACTTCGTCAACTGAAAGTCTCAGAAGTTCTATTCTCGATTACCGTCATGAAAATGGGAGAACATACCACCGGTATAAGGACGGCAGTAGGTTTCTCCTGTCCTGAGACGGACTGTCATCAGCCCAAACACACTAATAATTGATTCTACCAATGATAGAATATAACCTTCCCAATGATGATCAAGAGAACGAAAGACTAGGTACAGTTGCTCATCTCAGCCACTATTGCAGAGTTCTTTCTCAAACCATGCAGACCTCCAGCATAATTTGTGTCTTTTGACCTTCGATAACAAGCTGGGCTTAAGCCCTCCAAATCTCCATGATTCAAAAGTCAAACGCGTTCTTGATTTAGGCACTGGCACGGGAGTTTGGGCAATTGACTTCGGCGATGAGCATCCTGAAGCACAGGTGAAAAGAACTATCTCAGAGCTGAAGGTTCGTAGCTAACAGGAGAGAAGGTCATCGGCGTTGATCTGTCGCCTACTCAACCGAGATTGTATGAGTCGTCCTGTCCTTTTCAACTGCAGTTGTAACTGACGGAAGCAGTGTTCCCCCCAATGTCCAATTCGAGATCGACGACATCGACGAGGATTGGACCTACGCCGAGCCATTCGATTACATCCACAGCAGATTCATGAACTTTAGTGTTCAAAACTGGAGGGCTTACCTGGAAAAGATATTCAAGTAAGATCCACCTACTCCTGGAGTGCGTGTTGATCTAAAGGCACCTAGGAACCTTGCTCCAGGCGGCTACGTCGAGCTGCAGGAGGTAGATGTCATGATGGGCTGCGATGACGGAACACTGACTGAAGATCACACACTATTCAAATGGTGTAACCTCCTGGATGAAGCAGCGGTGAAATTACAGCGGTCATTTGAAAGAACCAACAGGTTCAAGGACATCATGGCCGAGGCCGGATTTGTAGATGTGGTTGAGACTCGGTTCAAATGGCCAACCAATCGCTGGCCTAAGGAACGAAAGTACAAAGAACTCGGCGCATGGAACAACGAGAATGCAAGCCTTGCTCTGGAGGCATTGACTATGGCCCCTTTTACGAGGAGCCTTGGTTGGAGTCGTGAGGAGGTCGAGCTCTTTTTGATTGATCTGAGAAATGACTTCAACGATCGGACGATCCACGCCTACTGGCCAATGTATGAACCCATGTTTTGCTCTAGTATCGTGTGCTAACTCGTCTCTAGTTGCTCAGTATATGGTAGAAAGCCTGAGGCTTAATGTCTTAGACTTAGACAGGCTACCTTCAGTCAGGTAATGAAGTTCAGTCGATACTCCTCACTATGTATGGATGTGAAACTAGAGCACTTTAATATCACATATTCCTTGCGTAGAACCAAATTCCTCATGTTCTGAGTTATCCAGATCTGAGATTGGAACCATAGATAGGGTTTCAGGTGTTGAAGAATATATTCAAATGCTGCTGTCTTCTCTCATGCTTGGTCCCAAGTCTGGTAATGCTAGGCGAAGACCTTTATAAAACTACCAGTGGACACCTATAATTCATTAGTTTGATAGCATAGGAGCTTTTCCAACCCATTCAAACCCAGTACTCATCTCCTCAAAACCCATGATACGTTTGGGTAACGTCTTGAGATGTCACAAACCGACAAAGTCCATTGGACTCGTCAAACGCAGACCCACCAATGATCTTAACAAGGTTCACCACTGCTTTCCACTTCAAACCACCTTTATCCAGTGGCGCAGTGAATGAACACGTTCCCAGCACCATGGCCCTCTCGAACTGGTTGACGATCAGAAGTGGGAATATCAACTTCATCGCATCGGTGAAAGGCTGTAGTTTATTGGTCAGCGTCGGCAAGAAATAAAAGGAAATGTTGGATTGATCGAACGTACTGTGTCTTCTGAGCGCGAAACAGGTCCCGCGAAAGAGGCAAAAATCGTGGGACCAGGTGGGGCAACCTTCTGAAGGTCAGATGCATCTTCCAGAGTGCCTTGAGCGACGGTGACCCGGGGATTACCACTAATGTCGGTGGGTAGTTTGGTTCCCTACGTAAAGAGTCAACTGATGTCCTTCCTTAAGGGTGGTAGAGCAGAAGTCCAAGCCCGTCAGCCCCTAGAAATCATTCGAGCATCAGTATCTATATGAATGCGATGCGAGGCCGGCTGCTTACCAGTGGCTCCAAGAACCAAAATGTGCCCTGGTACCATCATCAACTTCTTCGAGTCTGCGGATTGGTTAGTACCTTTAAAAGGGCGGGGGAATTCGCGATTTTATATGTTTAGAGTAGCCAGGGGGTTTACTAACTTGCCTCGTTGCGCATGGAGACAAGGAGCCTGATATACCTCGTACTGGCATTGAACGGAAGTTATTTGCATCCGCAATTTCGTATTTCAGCAGTTGATTGTGATTTTTGGCGCTTATGACAAATGGAGTGACCATTTGACACCACCAATCTCTTTTGCGGAGTCAAATTTGTGAGTATACTTTAAGGGAAGACAAAATCCACGCACACTAAAACCTACTCCCTTTTCTATAGCTAGTCTCTCGCTAATATACGCTAAGATGTTTCTCAGTGGCTTAGACTGAGGACCTTAGGGCTCGGGTTGAAGCCTGAGTGAGACTACGGGAGGGCTGGAGATGGCGATGCAGGCAACGCCTATTGAGAGCTGGGTCACTGAACATTTGAGCTTGCGCACATTGCGTTTTGACGGGATTCAGGGCATAATATCAGACAATGTAGCTATTCTTAACTCGTCATCAGGATTCCAAAAGGTGACCGTGAAGCCCCAAGAACTACTTCTCATATCGATTGTTCTCAAAGCGAAGAAGTAAAAACGTCCCTCGACCCTGACCTTCACACCTGTCTCCTAATCATAAACTCCTTACTCATCAGTAAGTCCCACGATCTTCAGCGAATTCGCCCAAAGTCTGGCCTCGTTCACCTCGTTGTAAGCATGACTGGCATACCCAACACCCATCAAGTCGCCATCGTCTGAACCACGCTTTGTCTCAGCACAGTTCCCAAGGTATCTACCACCTTTGTTCTCCCACTCTTTCTCAATTGCAGACCACACAGTAGTTGCTGCGCCTTGACCCTGATTCTTCATCACCTTCATGGCCCCTTTGTTTGCGGTCCATGCCTCAACGTCGGCTGCAGGAAGGTTTCTTTGAAGAGCAGTAGCAAATCCGCCTGGTTGAACACTTGTCGCATAAAGCCCTTGGGATCCATAGCGGCGGTCGATCTCGTTAGCCATGTATATGTTGGCAGTTTTCGACTGTCCGTATGCTATCCAGGGGTCATAGCCTCCCTTTGGAAATTGTAGTTGTTCGATTCATTGATTCCACTGACTTTATGGCCAGAGGAAGCCAGATTGACAACTCGAGACTGAAGCTCAGGAGTTGCAGCAGGCAGCAACGCTGGCTTCAGCAGTTGGAAGAAGAGGAAATGAGAGAGGTGGTTTGTTCCAACTGTAACTCGTGGCTGTCCGCGGTGAATTGAAGATCCGGTACTGCCATGATCCCAGCGTTGTTGACGATAATATTGACCTTGTCTGTCTTTGCGAGGATCGTCTTCGTACCGAGACATTGCACTGCAAAGATGGACGAGTTTTCGTGTGATAGATTTGTGAATTGAGGATTAGATATGGTTGTGATTGCTTTGATGCTAAAACGGAATGATGGTGGAGAAAACCCCATCATATATAGACACACTTCCCGCTCGTTCTATTAGCTCCAGGTTTCATTGCTTTCTAATCGTTTTCGCGATGCTCCCTCGACTCGAATCCGTGAGATTCTCCCTTCAGTCGCTTTTGTCTTACTTCCAGCGTTTTTAACAAGCACAGCCACCATTTGACATCACTTACGTCCTAACCGGATTTAAAATACTATTACCGATTGTCAGCCTCAAGGCTTTAAAGACCGCTTGCGGCTTACTGCACACAACAACTGATTATTCAGCACTCTGCTTGTAAATCAGCAAACCTCCAACTTTAAAAGCGAGATCTGTGACTATACGAAAAGTGATATTCGGAGACGGCTCGATTTACTCCCGGTCGGCCAGTATCACGCCGAGCCCAACTCAAAAGACCTGAGACGAGGGATCTAAGCGAAGCACACATTTGGCAGCTCCTTGCCGTGACAGCCTATAAGCAAAACCTGCAAGACGTGAACTGCTGGCGCCATTTCACTTCTCGCCCATCAAATATATTAGTCAGTCACAACCATATCTTGTATAGCTCGTAACTCCTTGTTTAGACAATAACTGTTGAAATATCCCAGACCCTTTCTTGCATGTCCAATATCCGCCGGACACTTCCTCCGACGGAGTAAGGGATACTTTACTCTCCTTGAACCATAGTAGGGCTCTTCCAGAGATCGGGACTACGATTCAACTTGGTTGCCTTGATGTACAAGTGTAGGCTTAAAACACCTGATCGAAATAGCGAGGGACGATGCCATTTTGAACGACTGCCACGGTTTAAAAGAATTTCGTTGGGTTCGGTTAAACTCTATAATGAGACCAAATCAGGTGTTTATATATTAGATACGAGGTTCCCAATGCCATAAAGGTTGGTTTAATTATCACTTTCTCACATTGAACTTCATTGACTTGGTTTGTACCTGTGTCCGTGTATGCCCTTGCAAAGTTGCCGTCGCTCGAACCTCCTTCAGCTACAACCTAAGCATCATGCCCCAGGATACATCAATACCGCGGCAAGAATCTTGCCATGATAGCTGCGAGATTTCAAAACTTCCTTGAGCGCCACAATCACCTATTTATGATTGAGTCAGCACACCAGGTATTGGGCAAAGGAAAAATACCCGAACCAGGGGCATTTCAACTCAAAGACAATAGGCGTAGATTACGTTCCTTCGCCACCAAATTACAAGACTTGGATCAGAAGACCAACTTCCTTCAGTTTGGAGTGTTGTGAACCAGCGAAAGACTCTGGCTCCCATCCATGTGTTCGAGAGCAACAGCCCGTCATGTTGGATGGTAGGATGAGAAGGAGAAACTACTCAATACTTGGGTAAGGAGGAACACAGGAGTCCTCGTTCTGGCGCTTGGTAATTGGTTAACCGGGCCATGTCTGATTCATATCATGAAAGGCAGTAATCTGAAAGCACGGAGCTTGGTTTCCCGAATTGATTCAAGACACGAGACTTCGATGATGTTCTATCGTCTTTCAAATCCGCGTCAGGAACAACACCACTCGTAGCTCTAAATTTGAGGGTCGCAAAATTGAATGGGACTTAACCAGTAATTAAATTAAAAAGCTAACTAGGCAGAGCAAAAATGCAGTTCGATCAACGGTACTGGAATAGGGGGTGTGTAAGAGAAAACACCAGAATTCCCATCACCTTGCCAATGTCCATCCTGTGCCCATGCCCTATATCCACGATTCAAGATACGCACCGACCATGCGGTTCAAAACCATTCGGTTCAAAGCCAATACGTCCTGTTCGTCCCACGCAATAGGGTCCTCCTTGAGCTGTTTTGACTTCAGGAAACTCGAGACGATGTCTTGTCCGTCCTTTGACCAGTACTCTCGTAGTAGGTAAATCAACCACTCAGAATGTGATGACGCGCAAGGTACCAGTGGTTTCGCAACTCCAGGAAACGCAACCTTCCATATCTCATACCATTGCTCCTCCTTCGACTCGAATCGACTGAGCCTTTGAGAAATCTTCTTGATTTGAGAATCAGATAAACCTTCAGCTTCTGTTTCAGGTTTCAGATCACAAGCCTTTTCCCTGATGTGATCATCGCAAGCCCCAGAACTGTTGAAGATTTGACCACAAACTGGGCAATAGTAGGGCAGACGATGTACTGCTAACAGATGTCCAGTGAGCTTCCGAATGCTCAAGAAGCCGCCCTCCCTAAGACAAGACCGGTACTTGTCAGGCTTTCGACGCTGGAAGGGACAGGCAAAAAGATATTCCCTGGGTTTAGTAGCTTCAACGATCACGGTATCCGTGTCCTCCGAATCTGTTGAACACTCAACTTCGGTATACTCTTCAAAGCACTCTGCCTTGATCCGCTTTCGTGCTGGCTCCGCCGGATCTTCCGTTGTCTCGGATGCTTTACCTTTAGGATCGAAGCCTCCCATTAGTTTTGAGAAGTGCCAAAGACCGAGGTTCTTCAACTCGTCCGCAAATTTCGCTAGGGGGTGATTGTGGTCCAAGATGGGATATTCATCAGGCGAACCTGAGTACAACTCGAAATCCTCCGCCTCCGACTCCGACTCCGGCTCCGAACCATCAGACAAATGGCTGCTATCTACATCGGTTTCCTGAGACGACCTCCCATACCCGTGCTGCTCGTATTCGAATTCCTTCTTGATTGCACTTCCCTGAGCTAATAGCAAATCGCCATGAAGCCGTTTTAGCGGAACCATGGTTCCGAGAAAGGCGGGTGATTGCCCAGCCTCCAATTCCATTGACACTGCGATCTGACCAGATCGAAGATCTTGTTCGAGGGTGTATCTTCCCGGCTTGATCCATTCATCTTGGTTGGCTTGACCTATAAATGGGTTTCCTCTCTTTCTTCCTGAGATTCCTTTTATGAGCATTTCCGGATTTCTCTGCGATTCTGTAGTGATTGGAAGCTCCTTAGCGATATTATCGGAGGTTCTTGACGATACTGCACGACTTATGCAGATTATTCGCGGACTGCAAGTGGGAAATTGGCACAAGTTGAGCACCAGGTATGGAGATGATCGCACAAAGCAACCGTTCCACTCCCGCAGAGGAATCCCCAAGCCTACTCTGTGGCCATCCCCAGTGCTCTGTTCTAAAAGGCACAAGAGTACCTCCGTGCCTGTGCTGTGGGTGGCGAATGTGCCATCAATAAGAATCCCAGCAGAGGTTGTCTGTATGTGTCCTTGGATTCGAAGATGCGTCGACCGGTGATGATGGCTCAGAAAGTGGTAGAACTCGTACGGGGAGTTGGCGAACAGTCCACGGTACTGTTGGCTATCAGTGGATTGCCACGCAAACAGACTTGCATCCATTGTGTCTTTCAATATCTCTTCCTGCAATCTGAGAAAGGCTCGCTGTCCTTCACCGTAGATGATGTTCATGTTGACTCCAAAAATTCCCAGTAGAGAATATGCCATGTCTTCTGGTTGATCTGTCGAGAATTGAGCTGCCCAAGACATTCTGCAGGCAATGGAGATGTCAGGTAGACAATCTGAATCTTCGAGGACAGCAATTTCAATTTGAAAAAGTGTTGAGAGGACTGGGAGCAGTGATTTCTTGGACCCGATTCGTTGCCATTGACTATCGTAGAACTGCATGTTTCTTGACGCAATGAGCTCTTGGAGCACCCAGACTCGCTTCCTCCACTTGCTTCGTTCGATGTATTTTCCCGCTTCATTGAGTCCGGGTTCGTTCTCTGGGCTCTCTGACTCCTGTGCTACATCAGGCTCGCTTCCCAGGTCGTTGGGCTTTTTCCACCGGTCGTGAAGTTGTTCTTCTTGTGTATTGATATCGCTCAAATAGGCAAAACAGACCTGAGCACTCTTGAAAATCTCGAACATGGAGTTGATAGCTTCGGAAAGCCCAGCGCTCGATGAGCAATTAATGCACACGGAGCTGGCCCATAGTTTTCCAATGCCCCTTGCTCGAGCTTTAGAGCAAGCCTTGAAGATGTGCTGCAGGCTCGCTGTGGGAGAGACTGCATTCAAATTGCGCATCGCAGGATTGTTGTATAGGCCAAGGCCTCTGAAGTTGCTTCCGTCATCTTTCCAACAGGCGGATAATGCTGCATATGGAGGACAAGACGTCGTTTGGCTATATTGTTGGAGCTCGAATGTGTGGGTATCGACGAGGAACATGACGGCATGAGGGAGGTGACCGGTCGCGGTCTTTCACAGCATACAGCATAAACGATGAGCTTTCTGGTTGAGGGAATGGAGATCTCTCGATGCTGAGACCTCGTTTGCCCTGACGTGAAATCTGCGGCAGAAGTTGATAATAAAATTATGAGGCTCTCAATGATGATTGGTGCACAACTGTGCAAGCATACGGTAGCGCTGCGCCTCGCATGCCTTGTGAGGTTGCCGAATAGCCGGGAACACAGTCTCGTTACATCCACGGCGTAGGGCTGTTTGCCTTTGATTCCACGACGCATTTACTGGTCGCATCTATATATATACACATGTGCCTTACCTGCTTGTCAGAAAGTCGACGGTGGATTCCCGGCTCGAGGCGGACCAAGTATGTGTGGCAGTCGGGAGTTCCAACACCGCACATGCACTCTTTGCTGACATGCTTCAGCATTTTACGTTGAAATCTTTGGTCACGCTGATACACCGAGAACCTTGCCTCTTGCCTTGCTCATGGTGGTAAGAATCATCATACTGGGACGAAAAGTTCATGTGCTGCGACGAACTAATACCGCGTAGTTCGCGCAAGTAATCGCTCAAGTAATGGCGCTGACTGAGACCGGCTCCGTTTAGGCCTTTAGTCATTCGATTCTGCTGATCCATGTTCGCTGCCTGTTTGAGTTCCGTCTTGATCTAAAGGCCTGTTAGTAGGCACCATGCAGACTGGAGCGAAGCACCGGCTTTTTACCAATGCAATTCCGAGGAGTGAATGGGTATGGCTGAAAGGCCTCCTTTCGATCACGGGCGAAGCGTGGGTCATCGAGCCATCTTTCAGGCATGAACTCTGGAAGTGAGAAGTTCTCCGGGCTATAGTACACGTCCATTGCCAAATACCAAGGATTGTCTATCGAATATTAGGAGTCTGCTAAGAGTCTATACCCACATGATACTTACACCAGCAGGAAAATATTGTCCCTGTACGGTATCTCCCCCCCCCTCCCAGCGGCGCTTTACGGGGTATAGCAGTAGGTACCGGTGGGAAGATACGAAGCGTTTCATTCAAGACAGCCAACATGTAGGTTAACTTCTGGATGCTAAGGAGATCAATCTCATCCTCGTTATTGAAGCTCGTTCTGACTTCATTGACAAGCTTTCCCATCGCCTCCTTGTGCGTGGCGAGGAGATATGTGACGGCCGATAAGGTGGTAGTCGTTGTCTCGGAGCCGAGGCTTGTCACATTTGCGGGGATAATCTTTTCTATGTATTGTTGTCTAGGGCCCCAGTCTGGTCCGACACGCACAATATCCTGTATAGGCAGTCTTTTCGATACATAATTGTGTAGAGAATTGTATTCTTGGTCATTGTGGCAGGCGCCCTTTCCGAGCAAGGCAACCCCCAGGGACTAGAGGAAAGGCCTTCACTCCTTGTTTATGTACAAGGCTCGCGTATTGCAAAACGCCTTCAAGCCGTCAATGCCACTCTCCGCGCCTATTCCGCTTTGCTTGTGTCCACCGAAAGGAACATTGGGCTGAAGCTCAAGGTGTGAATTGAGCCACACACTTCCAGCCTTGAGCTTCCTCGCCATGCGCTCGCCCTTCTTTAGGTCTCGGGTCCAGACCGAAGCACCTAGGCCATAAATAGTGGCATTGGCTCGCCTCAGAACCTCGTCTTCTTCCTCCCAGCTTAGTATAGGCAAGATAGGGCCTACTGAACGTTAGTCATGAGTAAGATGTGAACACGGAGTAGTGCCACTTACCAAAAGGCTCCTCCATGACGATTTTGGAATCTTCAGGAGGGTTGTCGACGATGGTGGGTGCGATGAAGTATCCTTTCACAATAGTCGATGCATATCGGGTTCCAGTGGCAACCTTCAACCCTTGTGATTCAATGTCCGCAAGAAATTCCTTCACCTTTTCATACTGCATGTTGTTCTGAAGAGGGCCCAGCATGACCCCTTCCTTCAGCCCATCCCCTATCAGTAGATTCTCAGATACTCTCACAATTTCGCCCAACAACTCCTTATAGATTGATGCATGCACGTAGAGGCGCTTGATGGCGACGCACACCTACAATAGATTAACCTCCGGAGGCAGGCTCGACTGAGATCACTCACCTGTCCCGAGTTTAAGAATGCCAGCATTGCAAGCTATGCGCAGATTGTTAGTGAGTCCTCACTGGATGTCTGGTCACGAACCTTGGGGGCCACAGTTTTGATGTCGACGTCGCCACAGATGATAGCAGGATCGTTTCCCCCTCTAGTAAATATTAGTGTTGAATCTAGGGCGAAGAATTGACCTACAATTCAAGAGTTACACGCTTGAGAGTTTTACCGCAACTCTCCGCGATCCGCTTCCCGGTTGCCGTCGAGCCAGTGAAGCTGACCTTGTCAACCTTGGGATGAGTGATAAGCCAAGGCCCGAGAACATCGTCGCCACTCAGTGCCTGAAAAACTCCCGGGGGGAAGTATTTGATCCCTAACTCTGCGAGTTTTAGGTTGCAGTAGGGGGTGAACGGTCTAGTCAAGTTGAGAAGATCCGTAAGCACCGTGCAGCGTTAGGTAGAAGAAGACCTTTGTCACTTACGAGGGCTTGAGAATAAAGGCATTCCCAGTTACAAGAGCGGAGCCGATTTTGTTGATAGCTGAAAGGTCAGTCTAGGAGCTTACACTACGGTTGTCTTGTAAGCCTACCGATGGCTACAGGAACTGCGAATGGTTAGCTTGCTTTGCCCAATTGGGGTCTGTAGACTTACAGTTCCAAGGAACGATTCCAACTGCAACGCCTATTCCTCCCTTAATATTTCCATCCCCGAAAAGGGCACGGATCTAGCATAGCATACCCAAAGGTGTATACTCGATAATGATTCGACGATTCGGCTCGTCTTCGACAACCTCGTCGAGTGATGAGAGTGTAGAAAAGGCTCTGAGGGTTTGGATCGCTGCGGCAACTTCGTTGTTCGACACAGCCAGCTTCAAGCCATGTGTCAGGCGCGGACGGCTCGATTTACGCTGTGGACTCAGCTTACAGGTTTCCCTTGCTCCTTTGTCAACATGAGAGCAAATTCGTCTTTCAAAGCCTCGAGGCCGTCTGCAAACCGAGCAACCTTCTCCTGACGCTCCGGGTAAGGAATATCTGCCCAGGCTTCAGCCGCCTTTACCGCGACTTCAACGGCCCGGTCAACATCTTCAATTGTCGATACGGGGACAGGAGGGTTCTTTTCCAGCGTCGATGGGTTGACCCCGTGCCTGGTGGTGGCGGTAGTTTCAAGTTTTCCAGCAATCACATTGTGAAATTTGATGAAGTTCAGCTTGTTCGAGCTGGCAGCTGATGCGGTGACCGTCATGACGGGCTTGGTATGATTTATTGGTGAAGTATTGGATGATATGTTACTAAAGTATTGGCGCATCAGGTTCATCTGCTTGTTGTCTATTTAAGGCTGCATCTCATGTCGGAGTCTAAAGGACATCATTAGCGGACTTATTTCGACTTGGACCAGGATGTAACCTTGATTTCTAACTTGCAGACGGAGATAGGGGATTCCCGGCACTTGTAAGTCCGGTAAAGACCCAATTTAACTTGGACGGACATCGTCAGGCTCCCGGAGTCCCGAGCGGATGCACCATACCCATCGGTGTAGCTCTCGCTCCTGCTTTGCAAGGATTGAGTTAGCCGGCAGTTCTCTCTAAAATGCGGGGTTTCGAATTCTTGACTTGATTTAGCGTTTTCAGCCAATTTAATACGTAAAAAGTCCGACTCGTGCGGCATTAATCCGTGGCAGATCAGGATAGATACTCCACTGCCAGCTCCATCGCAGATAACCGTGAAAGACCGACCAGCGCCGGTAGATCGAAGGCCCGAAGAAGCCATTGCTGCACGAGGATGAAGTGTAACTTTAACAGTACACGCGCGGCACATGCAATTTACAACACTGAGAATATGATGTCCCCTCTGGACCGCTGACGGTAACAGGACCATAAGGATGTCGGAGTTACGGGACTAAGCAGATCAGAGAGGTGAGATTGAATTTTCGAAAGCGATATCAGCCCCAGAGACCTAAACTAATGCTTGACAATGCAAGTCTCTACGCTGCCGTCTGTAGTGCTTGCAACAGCTGTGTCGGTAGACAATCTACCAAACTTGCATCTTGTCTACCCGTAAGCGTCGTAGCAGGTCAGTTCAGTTACGAGACGGGTCTTATCAGCCAGGGCTAGTGCTGACATAGTATTGTCTTAGAGGTAGTCAACAAGTCCGATTACAATGGATGTTCTCTTATTCCCTGTATCTCCGCAACTCTTTTCACTCCCGTATTTCCTTGTTCGAGATACAGGACACCATCTGACAAGCATAACCGAGTAGGCTTTGGCATCTACCTCTAATCACGCAATAGACACCAGCCTCTCAGCCTAGGCACGAGAGTCCACTGAGACCTTTCATGTGACCAGCTCTTCTGGCTGCCATGATAGTACCAATCCTCTGGGCTACCATGGCTCCCGCCAGACCCGGCCTGATTTACATTACCTCAACATCCTGAGAGATGCTGTAAGTTCCATGCCACCGAGCCAACAGCGTGGAAGCATCGGAGACACTCCCCTGAGCTCGAGCCAGGGGGTAGCTTTGCACCGCAGATCCGGCTCTAGGACAAACCACCGCAGATGGATGATTCCGACAAGGAATTATCTCGCCAGAAGAAAACCTTCACGAACCTTGGGCTTTCCATAGAAGACGGTTTTGCCCTTGAACTTTTGACAAGGGCTCTATGGTCTTTCTTCATCTTAGGCCATCTGCCCAGTCAGCTTTCATGACACAGACTCTCCCGGGTGACATCTTCCCGTCCGCTAAAGTTGAAGGGGCAAGGTATAGTAGGTCTTGTTCTTTTCTATAATCAAGGGTGCAGATTATCTCTCAATCTTCCAGGCTGCAGAGCGGGATTTATAATACGGCAAGGTTCGACTGTGGGTTTTCTCTGTCTTGATACGCCCGTCTGACAAAGTTGTCACTCATAGAGGAGAAATTCAGACAGAGGTTGTATCTAATATCAATATTTACTCTGATAGTGAATTTTTGGGGGCTTCTTACATATCGTAAATTTAATTCCACTATCAGTCAACTTAAGGATAACGATTCATGGGGGGTTGTCTTATATTTCCTTCCCCTAATAGCTCACGCAATTCCCCTAGGTTTGCCGAATCTTGAACTCTTTTTAAGCTCTTTATGTCATCTCTCCACTCTAAATATTGAGGCCACCTCCTAGGTCCTAAGTTCATCACCAACCAACTTGGCCGAAAACTTCACAATACTCCCATACTTCCCACTCTTCCCAAAACATCTTCCTTTCCCACCAAAAGTGTCGGTTGAACTTCAGGCCGCTTCATTGCAGAAGGATCCCTTTACAGTCAAGGTTGGGTCTTCAGGAGAGATTCCTGACAACGAGGTATATGCTTAAAGTATTACATGCGTGCAGTAAGACAGCCTCAAGAAGGCAATTCCCGCTCCGCAGCGATGACATGTATCTACTCCAGCTCCAAGATATACCATTTAGATTTGTCAAAAGCTTTCAGTCAAGTCAGGTAACGACGTAAGATCTATTAGCCGCGGCATCAGATACGTATTGGCTGTTGAAATGGCATGTAATACAAGATTCGCCACAATCTTTCTTAGTTAATAAGATCTTTATGTCACATGTCACTTGCCTTTCGCTGCGTCTCAATGGTGGTGCGCGACGGGCCCATGGCTGCGTGAAGGTGGCCCAGCTGAGACTATAAACATAATTGCACATGCATTCGGGCGAAGCGATCAGCCATAATCACTCGAGTCCGAGCCAATAAGAGATTCGACTTCGAGTGGTCGCGCAGCCTTATTAGATACATAGGCTCACCGGTAAGCAAAAGGCAACGCCAATAGGTCTTGTTGGGGTCCATATCTCACTCGAGGCGTTGCCAAGGCCGTTTCACCCGGAAACTAGGTCCTTCCAGCAGTTTCTTCTAGTCAGAGTATATACTGTATAGGAGGCTCCAAATACGAGAAGGCCGATTACGACCGAACCTTTTTGGTTCCTTAAGAGCGACCATCTTCCTATTGGCTTCACAAATATATGCAGTAAAGCGACGATGAGGTTCCTTGGCTCCATACTGCATGCTGCCTAATCAGTATAACCCTCATAGCACCCCTTTTCGGCTCACATATTGCCGCTCTGTGGAGGTTTGCTGCAGCAGTGCTTATCCATGCCTTCAAAAACGTCTGGGCCATCGGAGCAGCGGAACAATCTCGAAATGGTGTAAATAAACTGGTGTAAACCTTTTTCATTACTTATAATTATGTTGAAGCCGGTTCAGTAGGCTTATAGCGGATGAAGAATCTACAACACCAATTCCCAAATCATGCCTCAGCTTCGCTGAATACCGTTCTGTATCAGCGGCTTCATGGTCGAAAATGCATATCTTGCAATCTTCCACTTTCCATCCTCCTTCTTTACAATAAACAGCTCCTGATTCGCATGCGGCTCTGACTCCTGCGTCGCCAGCATCGTCTTGGTGCCCTCGGCCGTGGTCCTGGCGAAAGCCCACTCAGGCGACATGACGACGACCTCGCTAATGTCAAAGGTAATGACCAGCTGGATGGTGGCGAAGATGCGTGTATATGACTCGCGGAGAGCTTGAGTGCCGGCACTTGCGGAGAAGTGCGGTGGCATTATGACTCCATCTGCGGTGTAGAGCGCGACTGCGTCCTCCACATTACGGCTCTTCAAGGCTGCGCCGTAGGCATGGAGAAGAGTAGTGATATCATTAACGTCGGAAGAAGACACTGAGGAGGTCAGTTAGGTTCCAAGTTATGAGACCATTTACACCAGCTGGACTTACTAATTGCAATGTTGATAGTCAGAAGTTATACGGAGGCAACAGGGTACAGTTCGAGTTCCCAAACTTCCAAGTAGTTTGTTCGGAGAATATCTGACCGTCTGAGGTGGTTTATATACTCTGCTTCAGCGTAGGTGGGGGGTCCCACTTACAGTATCCAAGCCTGGTAGTGGAGAGGCTAGATATCGTCGATCAGTAGCTCGATATCTCGAAAGGTGGGGGTTTACATCCCGATGCTCAAGAGTGGATTATGTCGCTTCGTTCGTTCGAAGAATACTATTTCAATAAGGCTGCATGGGGACTCTTGGTATTAAACACGCTGTGTCAAAGCTCTTCGTTTGATTAAGACTTTGTCGGGCAGTTTCTTGATCACAAAAATGTCCTGGTTCACAACTAAGCCTCTTTGAGTGTTAAGCATTTCAAAGGTTTAGCTATATAATTAGCATGTCTAGCATACTGTTCTGTTTATTGCTTCTTTGTATATTATATTCGCATATATTGAGCAGTACCTGACCACAAGTTCCTTGGTGTGCTTGGAACGAACCTCATGAAGACGATGCGGACTGACCTCATGCTCTGCGTGCTCACCAATGCGAATAGACCTCAACCTTCACCCAGATTCGCGGCCTATGAAAGGCGAAGAATCTCCGTATTAACCCAGCCGCCAGAGACTAGTATCGATGATATCTTGACAAGCGTGAGCTTGCAGAGCGCAGAGTCACCACCCAACAGCGCTGCCATCGCGCCGACTCTAAACTCAAACAAAGAACAATCGACCCACTACAGCGACTGCAGTAGGCTGAAAACTTTAGTAGCATTTGTAAGGCGAGCCTGTTTATGGACAAGTCCCCTGGCGTCCCGATAAGAGACCGTCCGAGCGTAGTAGCCATAGGGTTTTCAACTGTGCAGCTGAAAGCGGGAAGATTTGGCAAAGGTTAACGTTAAGCATAGAGAGTGGCAAACTTAAATCGACATTATGTTGCTATGCGATGCACAATTATGCGTCGTTATGTCAGCGACCTCCAACTTGGCCAGGACATCATATCCCGATCTCAAGAAGTCGCAAGCCCTAATAATTTCTCCCAGCGAAAATGGAGCAGGCACGAGATCTCGTACTTACCCAAGCGACTACAGGGGTTCTTTCCTGAGTGTACTAAAGTACTCCTAGCCATTGGAAAGTTCGCCGTTCCCGCCAGGAGAGCTCCACGCACCCACCACGTCAGGCAAGGCTGTCAATATGTCTCGTATGGGATCAACGTATGAATCCCTAACTTTCACGTAACTTGGATGACCCTTTCCATGGCTGAAGTATGGCTGGGAGAGTATATGACTGTTAATAAATAGACGCTTTCCTTGGCAATTCCGAATCACATCAGTCTCTTCAACTACACTATTATCACAGCACTCTGCGCATCCTTCTTATTCAAACCACAACCAAGCGTCCCTGCCTCAAAATCAACCGTTCCTACGATGTGGCACTTCCCTAACCCTCCAAGACCCGTTTCCCCAACGACACAGCTCGTTCATGCAAACCCTCATACCCGAGATCTCACCCTCCCACCACTCAGTAATACAGGGCTCACTGCGTTTTACACCAGTTATATTGCACCAACGACTAGCGAAGACAAACCACCTGGTGCTATGCCCTTCAAGTATAAGCATGTTCATCAAGAGGCTGACCCAGCCTGGCTGGTGCGAGAGCCCTACATGCCAAGGCACCGGAATACGTCTGCGGTCAGAGGCATCCTCAAGAGTCCACAGACCAGTACTGGCTCCAAGACAGTGCGCTTCAACGACCAGGATCTAGCTCGTTGCATCGAAACCCACAGGCCTGCTGGACTACCTGAAGACGACCCGGAACGGCCAAAACAGCGCTTCAGACAAGCCCGAGCGTTCTTGTCGGCCGAGAACCTCGACAAACAATCCGATGCCGAGGATACGTCCAAAGCCGTTGCACCCAGGACAACCATCGTCCCCTACTCCGGGCCAACCTTGGCGGACATGGTCAGATTCGAGATCCAGGACGAGGAAGTCGCGGAAAGCCAGAAGACGTCGACTGCCAACCGCGAGAAACTCTGCCGGGAGGCCGTCGCGCGAGGATCGCTGGACCTGGCCATGTTCGTCCACAGAGACTGCGCCAAGGCGATGACGATGATCAGCCAAGTCCTGAAGTGTGCCATGGTAAACGACTGGCCGGTGGGAAGCTACACTAGCGACGAGAAGATATTCGCCGTGCGGGCGTTCCAGACGAACAGCATCCCGGAGTGGCTGTACGTGAGTCCCTCCACATCCTTGTCGTTTCCCGTGGGCGGGCCTCCCTGGACGTATATTCCGATATGGTCGATCCGAAAGAGGTCTTATCCGGGCATAACGAATCTCGACAAAATAGGTCGAAACGATTTTGTAGAAAAGTGGCAAGGGCCATGGATATGATTCACAGGATGGAATGGAACGCTTTAGGGGGTAGTGTGAGGAAGGGGATTGCGCGCACGCTGTTATGGTCGGTCTGAAAAGCGATTACCATGCAATAAATCATAGATACCAACTGAGCGTCAAGTTGTATCCGGCTACTTGCTGAATTTAATTTCCCTCCTCTTCACCATAATCTTGACTCCCTTGGGCGAAAACACCGCCCCGGCCAACCACGTATTCGGCGGCCTCTGCCCATTGTACTCCTCAGGGAACTCCAAATTGTAGTTGCGTAGCACATGGGTCAGGACCATCTTGAGCTCCAAATCGATGAGGAACCGCCCGGGACAGGCGTAATTCCCGTGGCTAAAGGTCAGAAACTCTTGCGACGTGGACACGAGTCCCAGCGGCAGCCCCTTGTCGCCCGCCTGCTCCCGGAGCCGCGAGAAGCGGAACGGCGCGAACTTGTCCGGGTCCTCGGCGGTGCTAACATCGGTGTAGCCCGGCTGGCTGAAGGAAGAAATGGGCGTGCCCTGGGGGATGTGCGTCCCATCCGGCGTCTTGAAGTCGCCCGCCATGATCTTGCGGAACGTCGACTGGTTGCCGAACGAGTTCAGTCGCAGCGTCTTGTGGCCCACGCTGTCGGCGCGGAGCACGGCGACGATAAGGGACTCGGTGTCGGACGCGATGACGTCGAGGAACAGGTTGCTGGCCTGCATGGCGGTGCGGTGGACGGTGCCGAAGTTGAGCGAGGCCATACGCGCGGTGATGCCGGTGTAGTTGTCGAGTCCCCGGGGCCGCTCCGTGTGCGCGTAGCGGATCACCATCTGCGTCAGGTCCAGCGGCTCGTTGTGGGTGGGATCCTCACGGTCGACCTGTAGCGCCTCGAGGCGCTTCTTCCACAGGGGCACCATCCACTGGCTCATCTTCGTCGGCCACGCCTGGATGCCCGCGAGCGTGCCGACGATGGGGCGCAGGAGGCAAGGCATCATGCCCGCGACAAGCTGTATCGTGGGGAGCAGATCAATCTCCCTCCAGTCCTCGGTATCAAGGCCAAGGCGCTGGTCAAAAGCAAACTGCAGCTCGTTGTTCATGGTCGCGCAAGTAGCCTCAAGAACGCGGTTCATATCCCTCTTGACCACGAACCCAGGCCAGACATCCAGGACGATATCCCTATCGCCCAGACTCCACTCGAACTGGTCGATGTCGGCAAAGGCTTCTGCGGTGGACAGCACGGCGTCAGGCTAGGAGATGACCCAACTCATCGAGCTCTGGGGCATGATGAGGCTATGCTGGACGCCCAGGCCGGGGTTGACGACGGGGGTTCCCTGCTTGCCATAATACCATCTTGTTAGGCTGTAGAGGTTCACAGGTAAGATGCGGAAAGAGACTGACATTGACGTATACATCGCGATACAGCGCCTCGCAGTCGGTGTAGTAGGCAAGTCTCGTGCGGAAACTAAACCAGCGGGCTCCTCGGGCTCTCTCACCAGTGATTAAAGAAAACGACGACAAGGAGTCCAGATAAAGCGAGGCTGACGCTAAACGGGCTTGTTAATGTTGGGAGATGGCCCACCAGGACCGAAGACGACATGGTGGTTCAAAGCACTACTCGTAAACAACGAAAAGATTGGTGCAACCTGGGATTGCTTTTATAATACATGGCTCTCAGCATCGCTGAATCACCCTGGGTGACAAGTTAGCGGTGCTGACCGAGCCCCTAGGAGATTTACTGCGCTTCTTCCTAACTAAAGCCCAAGACAGGTTCATGATGCTGAATGTGGAGTTTGGAGTAAGCAGCCAAATAACAATTCAACAAAGTTGCAACCCTTTCATCAACAGATTGTCCGAATTGAGACAAATAAACGAATACGCATATTCATCCTTCGTCTTCTTCATCTTCAAGGGATGCCCCAGACTAGGTACAGCGGATCCGAAGTGTCCTCCAGCTGTGTAGGGTAGCGAATCCGAGGTACGATGTCATCACAGAGCACACGCTAATCAGATCACACATCATTGGACGTCGGAAACGAGGGGCCAAGTGGGTCCAGGCGATACCAAACAGGTATAATAAGAACAAGGCCTGCCCCTGAGAACGCTGAAGTGGGCCGCCCATCCACCATAGATTTCTGCGAAGATTTTTTCCCAACCGGCGGAGACCCGGAAAAAGCCCGTGATATAACGCAGGATTAGACTGCCACAACCACATCAACCCAACGCACAAAGATTGAGCCCGGTTAGCTCAATCGGTAGAGCGTGAGACTCTTACGAGTACGCGATCTCAAGGTTGCGGGTTCGACCCCCGCATCGGGCTTTTCCTATACTTTTTTGTCGGTTCCGAGGGCCGTATGCATTTTTTGGTGGCGGAGATCTGTAATCGTGTGTGCCACTTAGGGAGTGAATGTCCCTGGAAACACGCCTCACTGGACTTTGCTTCCCTTGTCAGCAGTCCGGATAAATCACCTTTTGCGTGATCTCGTGTGAATCCTGTGTGCCTGGCTACTGAACCAACCGTTGGATCCCGGGTTCCTGGAATGCCAAACACGGCCCCTCATCCGAAGAGTGGGGCCGATCCGAGCGGCGCCTTATCAGCTTATCGCTCTCCTCTCCCATCATCATCGCCCCTCCAACTTCCAACATCAATCAGCCGTACATCTCCATCCCAGTCAGCCAGCACCTTGCGCAAAATAGGTCCGCAATAAACGACAAGACAAATGACGTCCTCTAAGCCCCTTAAAGCCGCGCTAATCGTGGTCGATTTCCAGGAGGACTTTTGTCCGCCGGTGAGTTACGTCTTGGTTTCGCCATGCAGCTGTCGCGGTGCAAGCAGACCACGCGCGGGTTCACCCTGAGACATTCCATAGCCAGGGATTAACACGGGCGTATAAGTTACAACACATTCATTTCATGTACTTTATTGCAGCACAGTTCTTACCCGATCTTACTCTGTCTAGTAGTCATTGCCATCTCAAAGTTCTGTCTGAATACACCTCGACTCACCTTTCCTGTCTCTTCCATCTCCATCCCATACATATACTCACCCACCAATACCTCTATCTAACGAACCAGTCTAGAACGGAAGCCTCGCAGTCACAGACGGCCGCGCCATCGCCCCCGCCATCAACACTCTCCTCCACCTCCCTTTCGTCCTCAAGATCGCCACCAAGGACTGGCATCCGCGGCACCACATCTCCTTCGCCGCCAACCACCCGGGCGCCGAGCCGTACACGTCCTCGCACACCATCGCCTACCCGTCGGACCCGAGCCGCACCTACACCACCACCCTGTGGCCCGTCCACTGCGTCCAGGGCTCCCTCGGCGCCGAGCTCGTCCCGGAGCTGGATGTTGCCGCCTTGCACTCCGTCATCGAGAAGGGCAAGGATCCCACCGTCGAGATGTACTCGGCCTTTTACGATCCCTTCCATGTCAATGATAGCGGGCTCGCCAAGATGCTCACGGATGCTGCCGTCACCGATGTTTTCGTTGTCGGTCTTGCGAGCGACTTTTGCGTCAAGGCAACTGCCGAGCACGCCGTCGAGGAAGGGTATCGGACTTTCATCGTTAACGAAGGGACACGTCCGGTCTTGCCTGACAAGTGGGACGAGTGCAAGAGGGACATGGAGGCAAAGGGCATCAACTTCATTTCCATCGATGGAGACCAAGTGGCCCGACTGAAGTCTACGTCCTAGACACCAAGCGGCCAACGTATAGCCACGGACTGAGTGGGATAATCATTACAAATGTATTTTTCTTTGAAAGCGGTGCTCTTTGGATTTCCACTTATTAGTGTATCTTGTGTAACTTGTGTACCTATGTACGCTTGGCGTGCCTATTCCAGAATATCCTAAAATGCGAAACTCCATGCTGACCCCGCCACTGAAACCCTTCGACGATATGTTCTATGTCTCTGGAATTTTTGGCATCCCCTCGCCTCTACGTCCGATTCCCATCAGACCTAATGCTTCACAAGAAAACATTTAACGCTTCGACCGTTGGACCGCCGCCGCGCTCATCGACGTCGTAGACGCAGAGCGCTCCTGGGTGCTCGTCATGGCTAGCGACACGGGACTCTGAGGAGGAGGAGCGGGGGTGGTCGAGCGCGACGGGGCGGCGCTTCGATTGTGCGTCATGTGTGCCTTCACAAGGTGGCCGGCAGCCAGAGCACTGCACAGGGACAGCTCGCCAGCCAGGGTAGCAGCTGCAATAATACGGGCCAAGCGGCGAGCATTGTCTCCAGGGTTCGTGGGATGCGAGCCACGGACGCCAAGCATGTCGAGCATGGCGCTCTGGGGCTCGAGAATGGTACCACCACCCAGTGTTCCAACCTCCAGGGAAGGCATGGATACTGAGATTTGCAAGGATCCTTTCAGACTAAGTACATCGGTTAGCGAATTGTGTCAAATGTTTGTATCAGACCAAATACTTACTTCTTCATGATGGTGATACAGTTGGCGCTCTCAACAACCTGAGCAGGGTCCTGGCCAGTGGCAAGGAAGATGGCGGCCACAATGTTGGCAGCATGGGCGTTGAATCCACCCACGGAACCGGCCATGGCGGAACCGATCAAGTTCTTTGCAATGTTCAGCTCAACCAGAGAATCGACGTCGCTCTTCAGGACATTCTTGACCACGTCCGCAGGGATGATGGCCTCGGCCACGACACCCTTGCCTCGTCCGTCAATCCAGTTAAGCGCGGCAGCCTTCTTGTCAGAGCAGTAGTTACCCGAGATGGAGATGATTTGCATGTCATCAAAGCCTGCCTCGTTGGCCATGACATCTAGGGCATGCTCGACACCCTTGGAAATCATGTTCATGCCCATGGCATCACCGGTAGTAGTCTTGAATCGGATGTACAGGTTAGTACCGGCCAAGGCGGTCTTCATGTGTTGCAGTCGGGCGAATCGGCTAGTCGAGTTGAAAGCCTTCTTCATCACTGTCTGACCAGCCTCCGAGTCAAGCCACAGCTTAGCGGCTCCGGCTCGCTCTAGGGTTTCAAAGGAAACACAGGGTCCTCGTGTCATGCCATCGGCAGTAAGAACAGTAATAGCACCACCGCCAGAGTTGATAGCCTTGCTGCCTCGGCTAGTGCTGGCAACGAGAACACCTTCAGTCGTGGCCATGGGAATGAAGTAGCTCTGACCATCAATGACAAGAGGTCCGGCGACACCAACGGGAAGGGGCAAGTATCCAATGACATTCTCACAGCAGGCACCGAAGACGCGCTCCCAGTTGTAATGCTCGTAAGGCAGCTTGGACTGCTCCAAAACGTGGGTTAGGTCGGAAGTAGCCTTGGTCCGAGAAATGATTGTACGACGAATCTTGACCGCGCGAGTGAAGTCCTTGAGCGTCTTCTCTAGTGCGTAACCGGGAATCTTGCCACGCATCGACATGGAGACGACCTCCTCGTCAGTCATCTCAGGAACACGGCCATCCCTCACAAGCTGCTCGAGGACTGCGTTAGGGCGGTTGGGGCGGTTAGACGTCGTCGAGGGTCGGGCTTTGGTCATCTGAAGCATATCGGCCGACTCATCATCGGTGGCAGCGGGAGTGCTAGGCTCAGTACGCTGAGGAGTAGGTGGAACATACTCGCCCAAGGGGAGGGTAGCGGCGCTGGTGTCGTTGAACCGCTGAGCGCGAGCCAACTCACTTCGGTCGATGGGGTGCTCGGGGACGTTGGGGTCATTGATACCCCAGCGAGCGACATTGAAAAGGTAGCCGTTTAAGCCGACACTCAAAGCCAAGGCAACGATAATCCACTTCGAGAGGACGGGGTCCTCGAGGCTCTTGAGTAGGCCGCCAACGACGCGACTACCGACATTATATCCGTGGAACTTGGAAAATCCATCATCTAGATTCGAGCCACTACCGTTTAGACCCGATCCTAGGGCGTAGTGGACGGAGGGATACTCCAACTCGTACTTGATTGGGGTGAGGATGGTGACGAGGGTAGGTCGGTTGTTAGCCTTGGCAGTAGCCAGAATGGCGTCCAAGCCATTAGAGGCAACCTTGAAGGGATCGACAGTGAGAGGAGAAACGAGCCCACCGAGACTGGTGGCCAAGGATCGAAGGCTGGACAGGGAGCTGGGGTTGCGGAAGGGAATGGAGCAAAGGTTGATGATGTTGACTAGGATGAAGCCCAGAATCATGAGTACCTTAAACTTCGGAACACTACTGTCCTTGCGACCAAAGAGAGACGAGTTCTTGTCGCCGCCGTTTACGCCGGGCCACTCGTCATTGCTACTGGCGACGTTCTCGGCAACGCGACGGCTGACGCCATCATCCTCCAGGGCCATGCGCATGTCGACATGACGCTTGATGCGGTTGATCTCGAGCTTGATGCTGAGAATGGCGGTGTAGAAGGTGAAGAGCAGGATGCAGTCAAAGAAGAGGATCCACGCAGCCATGAAACAGAAGTGCTGCAGGCCACCCTGGACGCCAGAGGCAGCGCCAAGAACCAGGATGAGGATCTCGATGGCATAGTCGCGGACAATCTCGAAACCCTTGTCCTTGATAGCCGCCCTGACGGCGTACTGGATCATGTTATCGTTGGTGCGCTCCGGGGAACGCTTGCCGGACTTGGAGCTCTTGAGCTGAGCACGTCGGTGCTCAACGGCGTGCGACATGACAGCACGGGTGAGAACAATGTTCTTCTCGAAGCCAATGGTGACAACAAGGAAGGGAAGACCCTCGGACAAGAGAATGACGCTGATGGGAACGCCCAGCTTAGTCGTGACGGCCAGACCAAAGATGAAAGCAAAAATAGACGAGAAGAGGGTGCAGATGCCAAGCCAGAACTTGGAGCCCATACGGCGCATGGACAGGAACAGCGAGACAAAGGTCAGGTGCATGGCGATGTAGCCCAGCAACATGATGACAATGTCGAGAGTCTCGGCGTTCTTGAGGAGGTCGAGGAACCCAGTCCAAGTATCACGGACCCAGTGGATGACAGTGTTACGGGTAATGACCTTGGCTGCTTTCATGATCCACATCTTCTTCTCGCGGCCATGGGGCGTCTCGGTCTCCTTGGCATTCTCATCGGGGATTTCTTGGGTGGCGGCGAGGAACTCGGGGCCTTCAAGATATGGCAGGGAGTAGGCGAGAATGCTGTCCTGGGAGTAGGCGGTGAAACTATTCTCGGTAGACGGCAGCGAGGATATGGAGAGGTTCGCGGGGATGGGAACGTGGTGGGAGTGTGGCGCGGTGCTCGGGGAGTCGGTGGACAGAGTATCGGGGAAGACGAGAGTCAGGAGAGCGAGGTGCTCGGCCTCGGCAACCGCAGTACTATCCTGGCTGATGCTCTGCCACCTCCAGCCGTTGTCGGGGCTGGCGAGTAAAACTCGGCTGCCCTCGACGAGGGAAGACCAGTCGGCCTTGCCCACACTTGCACTCCCGACATCTATGCCGAATAGGCTCTCTTGGAGGAGACCGACGTACGAGGTGCTGGCGAGGACGGCCACGATGACGACGGTGTGGATGGGGTGGGAGCAGGCCAGCCGGGAGAGATACTGGACGAGGGGGGTGATGCGTTTCGAAGCCCACGAGGGCGTCGGGGTCGCGGGGACGGTGGTCTCGCCGCGGAAGCGTCTGGGGAGGAAGGAGGCCATGGTTTCGAGAGGATCGGAGAAGGTGACTCGGCGTCGTTTACAACATTGATTGTGTCGGGCGTGGTTTGCGGCCTGGCATAAGCACGGGTGTAAGCCGGAGATCAAGATGGTAGGCTGGTGTTCGGCCGAGTATTTGCGGCAGCCATTGCGGACGGGCAGAGAGGGCCATGGTGGGAATAGGGCAGCAGCCTGTGAGGCAGAGGACGGCTGATGTTGCCTACTTACGTTGCTTGCGGTCAGGTGCTAGTCGATGTGAGGTGCGCGAGGCGTTGAGACCGAGGCAGCAGCAGACGGAGGTCCGATAATTGGCGGCGGATGCTCGGGGCTCGGGGCTCGGAGCTCACAAGGCGGTGGTGGTGGGTGGGTGGGTGAGAGGCCGCGAAGAGGCGCAAATGGCCACGCGGAGGGCGAACAGAGGAGGGGGACGGTCGAGAAGAGGGAGGCAGAGTCGAGCCAATTGCCAAAGGACGGCCAAGGGCAAGACGAGACGCAAGGAGGACAGAGAGACACCTGCGTTGCGGATGGGTGCAGGAGAGAAAGAAGGTGGGAAGTCGAGAAATAGGGGGTTGAGTGGGAAGAAGAAGATTGATTGTCAGGCCGATTTGGCGGAGGTGAGGGCGGGACGAGAAAGAATCTCGACCTAAGGCTACGGGCTACGGCTAAGGCCAAGGCTAAGGCGTAAAGGCGCGAAGGCACAGGCTACTAGTAAGGCCCGGGTGGGAACCCTGGAAATGCAGTAAGAGCCTTTGGAGCTCTTTCCCTGGTTCCTGCGAAAAGCAACTTTCTAACGGCACTTGCCCGCCCGTTGGAAATTGCACTCGCGCCTGCCACTTGCTGCGCCTGAACCCGATGCTGGCACCGACCGCGGCGGGAGCAGGAAAGAAAAAAAAAAAAGGAAAAAAAAACCCCCAAGTTGAAACGGGCAGGAACCCGCCCCAGCACGCACGCCGCCTTTCGTTTGGCCAATTGCCGATGGTCGCCCAAGTCGCCTACGACGAATACGTCAGAACCGCAGGTACCTACTACCTCTGCCACGCTGCCAGCGGGAGTGGATGCGTGGTGCAGCATCTGTACCAGGGGGTTGCAAGACAGGGGTGGACTATCCTCCGGGGGTACTCCAGGGCAATTTATGGATCCATAAGCTTGCGCTTCACTGGGTCACAAAATTGAAAATGATGGGGATGGGATGGCGGTCGGTGAATTTCGCAGCCCATTCAGCAGCCGGGCACTTGGGCGGTATGTACCGCTACGGAACCCCACCCCCCGGAGGTAGACCGGGACATCAACGGGCGGTAAAAGTGACACGGTACGGGGCGCTAACGGTGTATTTCCTGACGCCGGACAGTAAGGGAAGGTACCGTGATACACAGTGTGATTGGATTTCATGCATTTTCTGCTTGCAGTGGCGGATCGTGGCGCTCCGACAGCGTGGGTGGCAGACTAATTAAATAACAACCCGCGGGACTCATCAAAGAGGCGTCAGAATTTGACGAGGACGAAGTGGATGAACCGCAGCTTAAACATTGCAGGTGATCAGGAGAGGAGAACTGCTTTATCTGTTGGCTATTGTTCTCAACGCCACGGTCGGATGGGCGTCAAGTGAACCCTTTGCAGTTCTGTGTGTGAATGGCATCGGCGTCTTCTTTGTCGACCATGAGGTGGGCAGCACTGTGTAAGGGAACGGAGGGTACACGTGGTGACCCCGGAGCAGGTTGCAAGCCAGCCTGCAAGCCTCCAAATCCCAAGCCTGGAACGGCATGCGGGTGTCTAACATGAATCAACGAGGCGACACCCTCGTTCTCCTCTCATCTCTCCTCTGGAGGGAATGCAACGCCTGTGCTCCTGTAAGTCCTGTACGCACCGACGGTGGTGCCCCGGATCGACGTTTGCCGTTATCCCGTGGCTGTGGCTGTGGCACTGTCACACTCGTGGCAAACGGGTTGTGGCTCCAATCAACGTCTCTTCTTTCCACCCTGCGAATGCGTATTCGGACTCAACATTTCTTCCATCTTGAGCCTTTGACGTCAGCTACGAGTTGGCCAACACCAGGCATCAAATTATCCGCAAGACTGCAATCCTTCCGAAACCCAAATGCCTTGTCCAGCCTGCAATCCTTCCGAAACCCAAATGCCTTGTCCAGCTGAAGCAAACCGACCGCAGTCCTGCGTACGTACAGTGGCGAGGCGGGAGTACGAATACCTCCAACAATTCCTCGCCGACGACTCCCGCGTCTGTGGATCTTCGCATCGTTCCGGCCACCTCCTAGCGGCATCCGTGATCCAGACTTCAGAGCCTGGGCCCCCGCAGTTGGTGCAGGCCCAGTCGCCAACCGCCAGCCAGCCAGGAAGCAACCCGCAGCTCCAACTCTGCAAAGAGCTGCAAACCTGGGTCTCGGACTGGGGACTGGAGACTGGAGACAGCAAGAAGATCCAGGTCCAGTCTGGTCCAGTCCGGTCCAGTCGTCGACACTGAAACCCTGAAACAAGCCCAGGCCTGCATTTGCACCCTTGCGTTTTCGCCCAGCCAGGCTGCACGAGGCAAAAGCCCACTGACCAAGCCCTGGGACTTCCGTCTATCTTTCAGACAAACCTTTACACCTTTGTCGACCCTGCTTCTGTCGATCACCATCTCGAGAGTTCAAACTTGCTTGCCAGACAGCCACGAGTGACGACTACCGCCCGGCCCGCCCGAGTTCGTCATGCAGACTTTGCTGCGCCGTGCTGTAATTAGCCTCCTATCAGTATTCGTACGGTCGTACTCTTACTCGTATGCAAGTCCCTTGTCAATCATGCACTTGATTCTTGCAGGATGGAAGTCTACCGTCGCTCCTGTTGCTACTTACCAAGCAGGGCAAAGTCAACTCGATAATCGATGAACCCCCGTGCCCCAAATTTTAGACTCAACCACAAACAGTTGAGAATGCGTGCGCCTGGAGCCACATCGCTGACGAAACCAGCTAGTAATTAGACCGCAGCCACCAAGAACCACGATTCTGCCGGTATTGCGCCTTGATCGGGGCTGACCTCCGCCCGCTCCTCAGTAGGGACTCATCGCCGGACTATGGCGTCTTTTTTTTTCTCAGTCTCGTTCTGCCGAGCGGAACACATTGAACTTGGCTTACAGAAGGCTAAGAAAGCTAAGAGGTTTTAAGAGGTTTTAAGAGGCTTTAAGAGAGTCTAATGGAGTCAATCTCTTATCAATCAGTAAACCATCTGCCCCGTCGCCCCCATCACGACCCCCATCTTGCCCGCCAAACCCAGGAACCGGTCAACCAATCCATCCACAGTGGGCCACGCGCTGCTGCGGTTTCGGACATCACCATGTCCCGTTTGAGGGTTCACAAAAGCCTCATACAAGCCCTCATGTTCTTGAATTTGCAAATTCTGATATCCCACTCGTGACGCCAGGTGTGTCCGCCAAGAAATGGGGCCGAGCCAAGGACGGATAGAAGGTCGGATGGACCACGTCAGGATGCCATGCATGCTGGAGCCGCATTGCGTCTTCTCTAGGCTCGTCTCGCAGCTCATTGCACACTGCGAATCCTGGTAAAAAAGGGTTCCATTGAGTAGACCCTGAATTTCCCCTTGCTCAATACCCGGGCCACCTCCGGCCGTTTGTGTCTTTGATAAGAACGTTCATCACTCTACAACTTGCTATTCCGTCTCCGTATGATGGAATCTACAACGGCGTGCTAGAGTTGGCAACCCGTTTTGCATCATGGCGTCCTCTTCATTGATAGTTTTTCTATGACATTACGAATTACCTCTGTCGCGAATTGTCCGAAGAAAAGCGTTTGGGCCAGCACAGAACAATGTCTCTCCCTCCAGGGCTGAGCTCGAGAGCTATCTCCCATCCACTGGACACATTATACACCTAGAACCGTCACAGAGAAGTCGAAGTGAGCTACAACTGTTCACCCAGACGAGTGTCTAACAGTTGATCTATATTTAATGTCGCTGACATCTGAATTAGGAAGCCCTTCGTTGTGAATGGAACATGTATTCTAGTCGCATATCGCGCAAACAGCTCACCATGATCGGATTTCAACAGACTCCTCTAATGCAGTCATCAGGTGCTCCCACAGTTGAGACGCTCACATTCCCCTCGGTAATTCACGGCTCATGGCACGTTGCAACCTGACATTGTCCCACCGACAGCTGCTCTGGCCCATGGCTGTTTGCCATCTGTTGCTCGTAACAGCAGATGCGGCAAGTCAGGTCGCCATGGCTCCAGGACATTGTCCATGGGAGCCATCGGACCAAATATCACCGCGTTTCTGCGCGACAATTTGGTCAGGGATCAGTTTTCCATGATTGCAAACATCCAATTCCCCATGCCCGTTAGTTGACAGGTCGCTGACGCCGCGCTGTCAGATCCACCTCCGCCGGCAAACTTGCGGGGCCGGCCACCACCCGGTGGGATGTGGTATCATGGCGCCCTGGGGAATGGGGAAGATAGGTGGGAAAAGCGAGTGGCTTGCTTGATAAGACCCAATTCAGGCCCCGTCGGCAGGCACCTCTGCGGCTTCTGAGGGCATTTGCTCGGCAGTACGGGCTAGAGGGCGTCGTCTTCCCCAGTTCTTCTGGTCGTTTTGGGCAGGTAGAATGTATCTGTTCCGTATCAGATCCCACGGCGAGACGGAGGCTGTCCGGGTTGTATGTCACTGGCTCTAGACATGGCGGCGCTAAGATGATAGCGATGGTTGCACGCTGTCCATCTCGCGATGTGGCAGTGACGTTGAAATCAGCACACCCGAAAGTGTACACGTCTGGGAGGCACATCCCCTCTTTATTCCAGCGGCCACGAGAAGCTCGTCGCCCAAAACAGTCCCCCGAAGCACCTAAACCGGCAGCGCCTCCTCCGAAAGTGACGAGACCCGGCCGACCCGCGAACCGCTTCGCCGGAGGAGCCTCCGCACGAAGCAGCCCCAACGCAACGGCCCGCTTCCGATGGACGGCCGGCCCACCCGGAAGAATGCCAAGGCCCCGCGCGCTGGGAATCATACGATGTTTGTCCAGATCCAGAGCACGTCGGCCGTGGGAAATGACGCCAGCAGAGGCAAAGAACCTTGAGCCTTTCCCGGGCCATGACGGCGTCCGTGGGAGTCGCAGCCCCCCATTGGCCGCAGAGGTGTGATTTTTCTCGATCAAAGCTACCTCGTTGAGGCACAAAATTTTCCCATCCGTCTCGTCTGGTGATATTTGAGCTGTGGCATGCAAGTTGCAACACCTCACTTGACCTCTTTGCTTGAAGAAACATCCGGGGCTCCGGGGGAACCGCTTTGTATTGCGACTCGCCGAGGGATATGCCATCTGCTGGTACCGGTAGTCTTTAAGCTTCCTGGGATACCGCAGTCAGAAAACTAATTCCCCGACCAGCCTTTCTCCGCCATTAAAGGACCCCTCCCTCGCCGCAGTGCCGCTGACGATCCGCCTCCATCTGGCTTAGAGCGAGTTGCGGCATGGAAGACACACCACCTGAGCCAAATACGGCCACTTCCAACACCACCAATGGCTTCAGTTCCCCGGACTCCACCGGTCCCGACGTCTGGCTCGTCGGCGGCGGCATCGCGTCGTTGGCTGCCGCCGTCTTCCTGATCGACGATGCTCACGTCCCGGGCGACCGCATCCACATCCTCGAGGCGCTGTCCAAGCCCGGCGGCTCCATGGCGACCTTTTCGAAGCCGTCGTGGGACACCGGGTACCGCGTGTCCGCCATCCGGAAGTTGAGCCTGACGTACTGCTGCTTATACGGCATGCTCGAGAAGGTCCCGGCTGAAACCGAGGGGGAGACGTTGGCCGACAAGATGAACAGGTTCAACCAGGCCCGGAGGAAGCTCGGCGCCTCGGGGACGAGACTCGTCAGACAGGTCGTGGACAGCAAGGGAATCGAGAGGCCGGAGGCCGTCGACGTCAGCACCATGGGCCTTAGCGTCAAGAACCAATGCGACCTGATGAGAGTTGTGCTCGAGACGGAGGAGGAGCTGGAAGGCCTCGAGATCCAGGCCTTGTTTGCGCCGGACTTCTTCGAGACCAACTTCTGGGATCTGTGGTCGTCGCTCAACCGGTTCCATCCGTGGTGCAGCGCCGTCGAGTTCAGACGCTGCCTGCACCGCTTTCTGCACGAGTTTCCGAACATGGGCACCCTTTCCGGCATCGAGCAAGCTCCCGAGGAGGACTTTGAGGCCATCATCAAGCCGCTTTCACAGTATCTCAAGGCGATGGATGTTGACTTTCGTCAGGGTAAGCACAGATCTCGATCATCTTAGCTACGTCTCATAGCTAACTTGACTAGGTGTCCAGGTTACTGGGCTGGATATCGAAGATGTCGGAAAAGACTTTAGAGTGGCGGGAATCAAGACGAGGCAACGAGGTGCAGACGTCGACCTTACCTTGGGCCCTTCTGATATCGTCCTTCTCACCCTTGGATCACTCACCTCTGGCATGGGGTACGGAACAAACAGCAAGCCACCTCCGACGATGGAGCTTCGGGACTCGGCTCCTCATGAACTGGACCCATCGTGGACGTTCTGGGACCAACTAGCTCTGGAGCGACCTTCGGCATTTGGAAACCCCGAAGCCTTCTTCGACCGGCCTTCCAAATCGACGTGGCTGTCCTTCACCACCACTCTCCGGGACCGCGAGTTCTTCCATCACTTGCGCAGCTGGACCGGGACGCTGACCGGCGCTGTCCCCCTGATCACGTTCCGGGACTGCCCTTGGATGCTATCCCTTACCATCCCGCAGCAGCCGTACTTTAAGGATCAGCCGGACGACGTCTTTGTGTTCTGGGGCTACGGGCTGTTCCCGGACCAGGCGGGGAGACACGTCAAGAAGCCAATGTTGGAGTGCACCGGCGCCGAGATCCTGACGGAGCTGCTCTGTCTGATGGCATACCCCGTTCAGCCGACGCTCAACAAGTCTATCACGATCCCATGTCTCATGCCCCTCATCGGTAGTCCATTCCTCACGAGAAAGAAGGGTGACCGCCCCAAGGTAGTCCCCGACGGCAGCAAGAACCTCGGCCTGATGGGCCAGTTTGTGGAGATTGAGAGGGAGGTGACTTTTACAATGGAGTATTCCGTGCGGTCGGCGCAGATTGCGGTATATGGACTAATGGGCGTCGACAAGAAGCCACCAGCAGTCATCGGTGAGGACCATTCGGTTGTGACTCTAGGAATGGCTCTGAAGACGATGATGACCTGAGCAACGGATAAGTGACAGAGGAAAGAAAGGCGCAAGGTGGTAAAAAAGAACTCTTCTTCTTTTCGGCGGCTATAACATCGTTTTGGAACGCTACAGAACAAAACCCCTTCACTCAGTTTGAGCAGTCGTCTGATTGTAGGGCTTGCGATGGAACTTATTATCTTGTTTTGATTCCGCATCATAAAATATTTGGCTTGGAATCTTCGAGTATTAAATGAGCAAAGGCTTCGTTAATGCCGGTTAGTAAATCCCAAAGTTCCCAGTCAGAAGTCAACTGACGGGTTGCTCAGTTGAGGTGAAATATACGTCTAGTCTGCGGTAATGGTAGAGATATGTTCATACGTACATGTCACCCTGAGCTACTATACGTTGGACTTCAATTGAGCCAATAACCCTGCGATCTGGTGCAGTCTGGGTAATATCCGTCCGATTCGGCTCCGTCGGGCATCGCATCGCGACTCCGACAGGACTGTCCTCTTTTGAGATTTCGAACCTTTGAACTGAAACGTCAAATAGGATACAAAAGCCCTGGTCCGTAGCCAAGCTTTTGGAAAGGAGCGTGATGGCGCCTTATTACTTGGTCCCTGAGAGTCTGTGACCTCGCACTTTGAGCAAAAGACCGAAGCTCCGGCTCTAACTTAGTGGACCCTATCCACACTCTCCCAAGCAAACACGTCGCTAGAAGCTATTGACCGAATGTTCAACAAGGCTCATGAGCAGTAATTTTCCTTTCCATCTTCCCTCGTGTGCAAATTTTGGTAATCCCGTTCGCTGCTTGAACTACTCCTCTCCTCGCGGGTTTTGGTATCGAATTGAGGTCTGACGCGTTCGCAATGGCTCGCCTTCCCTTCATCACCAGGAGACGGCTTCTCGGCGTCGCGAAAACCGTGGCGGGCGTCTCCGCAACAGGCACCGCCGGCCTCTGGTTCTGGACGCGAAAGTGTCAATTCGAAGAGTTCGGCCCCGAGACGGACGACCTGTTCCGCCATCCGTTGCTGAAGCAGATCAACCCGGGAAACAAGCCGGACTCCCACGACATGTGCGTGCGCAGGGTGCCGTTCTCGCAGCTCAAGCCGGAATTGCTCCAGGATGCGCAGCAGGGAGGCAGCAAGCTGGTCGAGGCGTACTCGGCGGGAATGTGGGGAGGATACGGTACGTAAGGTTGCGGAATGAGGGTGTCGCTTGGCTGATGATAGTTGCGAGGTAGGCTACGCTGTTCAACGCAATATCTTGGAGTCGTTCAAGGATGACAGCAACCGCGAGGATGTTTGGGCTAAGGAGGATCTCCTCAAGAGCACATACGAACCAGGTGAGTATTCCCTCTCCATACACAATCCAGGCTGGAGAGTACGATGCTAATCGACACAGGGACATACATCACAAACCACTTCCACGTACTGGAAAAGACACCGCGAAGCTTAACGATGCGAGGCTGCTTCTCCCCGCGACAAAGCCCACCGGAACCGGTCTCGGTGGACAACCTGGTGGAGCTGCGAACAGACCTGGACACGGCACGCCAGGTCGCGGTGTTCAAGCTGAAGACGATTACATTTGACGGGACGCAAGGGGCGTCGCAGGAGCCGGACCCGTTTGGAGGGTTCGCGGGATGGCTGCATCGACAGTATGCGGCGTTGTTGCTGGAGTCGGCGGCTGAAAATTGCATGCAATAAGCATGTGCTGGACTGGGTGGGGAGCTGAAAGTTGAAGGCTCGTATAATTTTAGGGATACCCGTAGACGATGCGGCCTCGGCACTCTTGTGCGATGTCGGCTCAGATCGAGCTGGAATGACGAATTGGAATTCACAGCTGGGCTAAACTTTTGAGATGGTCGGTTATGATGAACCGACTAGGCCGGAAAGATCATGGTCAAGGACGACGGTTAGCCAAGAAAGATCTTCTTGGCCGTTGCAACGGCGGCACGAAGCGAGGTGAAGATTGACGTTTTAGGGCGCAAGCTGACAGCTGAAAAGGCAAGCCTTGGAGTGTACACGACAGGGGTTGTTCAGACCGGACGAAGGCCGTGCCCTTTGAGCAGGCTGGCACTGGGAGTCTGGGAGTCTGGGAGTCTGGGAGAGAGCTGAAGCCGAGTTACTATGTACGTAGTCTAGCAGGACAACGTGATGCTGGATGTTTCTACGCGGGCAAGGTCTATTATTCCTCATCGTCGATCGCTATACGAATACCTGGATACCTACCCGACCCAAGGGAAAGGTTAGAGTTGGCGGTGATTCGAGGCACCGGCAGGGCAGACAGGGGGACCCTTAATAAACCCCAAACAGCCTCGGCCTATGATGACGAGGTGGATCAGAGGAATCTTTGTTCGATGAACTCACTAGTACGCGAGAGATGAGCAAAAGGAGATTCCGATCTCTGAGAGATGGAGATTAGGCATTTGGACTCTCTGCTGCTGCACCGCCGTTGAGGAGTGCATACGATAGTGCGTGGGTAAAGAGGGGAGGCAAGGAGGCAGCCCAGCCATTGTCTAACGAAAGACGGAATGGACTCGACTCGAGGCCGGCTTTTTGACCTTTTTTTTTTTCTTCTTCTTCTCAGGAGCACACCGTTGCGGAAGGGCTGCCAAAGTGGGATTTTATTGGATTTGTTCGCCTTTTTTCTTATGCAGTCATCATGTCTTGGAAAGCAGTTGGGCCCGGACTAGTGAAGCTAGGCGATTGGGGTGGGTGGCTTTCTCGGCGGGTGATTGGCGTTGGGCGTTTGATGGCCGGCAGGGGTTGAGGAGGAGGTGAGGGACCGAGAGATTGATGAATGGGATTGTTTCCGCTGTGCCGTTATCATGAGTTGGTAGCATGGTGTTGTGTTCCTTGGTGTTTATACTTGCTTGAGGGGTTATCTACGAGCACTCATGGGCCAGTCCGGACCTGCAACACCAGACCCTTCCTTCGCTACACTCACTACCTTCACTACTCCGTGCAGTGATAAAAATCCCAGCCCAGGTAGGTACATCGTCCACCTGTTCCACACAACCCTCATTTTGATCCCCCCGAGATCGAGACCCTCTTGATCCACCACCACAGGAGGCCCCCAGTGGAGGGACACAGGGGATCCTTGCCCTGCAGGCACCGAGCTACAGCGCACAGGCTGCACCTCGACCAGCCTGGACGCGACAACACCACTTTCACCCTCATCTCCATCTCCATCTCTCTCTCTCTCTCTCTCTTGATCAAACATCGACAATTTCCCCCCGCGCCCGCGAGCCTCCACGAACCAACCGACCCGTCCATGTCCGGCTGTCTCGACCTCCACGCCAACGCCGTCCTCATCGCCGTCCCGCATCCCGTCGTGAGATGACAATGCCACGATACTCACCTTTGCGCAGTTCCAGCCTCGCTCTTCGATAACCATTACCTACCTACGTATCTACCTCCACCCTCGACCACTGCCCTCGGCCGGTGAGGACTCGGCTTCACCCGGCGTTGGGATGGCCTCTTCCTTCGCTCACCTCGTCGCGAGGCTCGAGCTCAAAGTTGTGCGTTGCTTGTTCTCTCAACCTCGTTCCTCAGCTAGATCCTTCGCCATCACTACCGCCTCACCAGCAACACCTAACACAAATCTCTCGCAGGACAGCGACGACGACCCCCGCCTCGGCTCCGGGAGAGATGGCTCCAGCGGCGGCACCCTCAGCACCTCGTCCAGCACTAAATCCTCGTCCCTGGCCTCCTTCGCCGCCACCTTCATCCCCGTTGTCGTCTATGCCGCCGTCTGTCTCATCGTCTTCATCTTTCTTCGCCCTAGATGTCGTCGCGTCTACTCTCCGCGCGCCCTTGCTGGCTTGCGCTCCCCCCAGTAAGTTACAGCTCACCTGCAGCTTGAACCCATGGCCTTCCTTTGCTCACCCGTGGCTGCTGTACAACGTAGCATCCCCAGCCCTACCCTACCCTCGGGTTGGTTTAACTGGATCAAGCCGTTCTTCCAAATCCCAGACACCTTCATCCTCAACCATGGCTCCATCGACGGCTTCTTCTTCCTGCGCTATCTCAAGGTCCTCCGCAACATCTTCTTCGTCGGAATCTGCATCATCTGGCCTGTCCTGTTTCCCGTCCACATCACCGGCGGCAACAAAGCCAAGCAGCTCGACTCTTTGACCATGGGAAACATCAAAGACCCCAAGCGTCTATACGCCCACGTTGCTGTTTCCTGGGTGTTCTTCGGTGAGCTTCACCTCTAGCCCATTTCGACACTCTCCCTGTGATGCTGACTGAAACCTCAGGATTCGTCCTCTTCACCATCTCGAGAGAGTGCATCTACTACATCAACATCCGCCAAGCCTATCTCTCTTCTCCCCACTACGCCCAGCGCTTGTCATCCAGAACTATCCTTTTGACCAGCGTTCCTAACAACTATCTCGACGAAGCCCGTCTCCGAAAGCTCTACGGCGACTCTGTCAAGCGCGTCTGGATCCCGAGGACCTCCAAGGCTCTGGTTAAACTAGTCAAGGAGCGGGAACAAACCGCGCTTCGCCTCGAAAAGGCCGAGATCGAACTCATCAAAAAAGCAAACGTCGCCCGCGGCAAGCAATTGCGAAAAGCGCCTCCCCCGGCGACGTCCTCTTCCACCGAGGTTTGCGAACCCCCCTCGCCGACATCTTTCACGACGGCCCCCGATGGCGATCACGGGCCCGGATCCCCCCGTCGAGTCGACGAGAGCCAGACTGGTGAGGGGTTCGGGTCGAGCATGACCAATGTATCTCATATGCCAGAAACGTTCCCGGAGCTGGTCGAAAAGGCTGAGGATCCAGAGTACATCCACCCTTACGGGCTTAACCCAGATCTCCCCGATGTCCGCGGCTCCGTGGCTGCCCAATGGATTCCCGTTTCTGCTCGACCGCATCATCGACCTCTGGCCAACTACGGTCGTCGTGTCGACACGATCAGATGGTGTCGAACGCGGCTCAAGGACTTGAATGTGGAGATCGCGAGGCTACGTCGACAGGTCCGCCGGGGCGATGGCGCAACTCTCCCAGCGGCTTTTCTCGAGTTTGACACGCAGGAGAGTGCCCAGGCTGCACATCAGGTCGTCGCTCACCACCGCCCTCTCCAGCTGGCCCCGCGCATACTGGGCATCCGCCCCGACGAGGTTGTCTGGAGCGCTTTGAGGATGAAGTGGTGGGAGCGCATCATCCGCAGGTTTCTCGTCATGGGAGTGGTTACGCTTGCCATCATTTTTTGGTCCATTCCGTCGGCCCTCATTGGTGTCATCTCCAACATTCCCTTTTTGGCCAACAACGTCTTTTTCCTAAAATGGATCAACTTGCTGCCAAAGGCCATCCTCGGCTTCCTCCAAGGTTTCGTCCCAGCCATTGCCCTCTCTTTCTGGATGTCCCTTGTTCCAGCAATGCTTCGAGGTATGCTATTCGCGAACCACTCCCATCGTTTTCCTACTGACCAAGTCCATAGCCTGCGCCATCCAAGCTGGAGTTCCGTCGTTGGTCCTGGTTGAGCTCTTCACCCAAAACGCCTATTTCGCTTTCCAGGTCGTCCAGGTTTTCTTGATTACCACGTTGACATCTGCTGCCTCGGCTGCCTTTATGAAAATCTTACAGAATCCCGTGTCTGCCAAGGATTTGCTTGCCGAGAATCTTCCCAAGGCGTCAAACTTCTATCTCTCCTACATTCTCGTGCAGTGTATAGCAGTTGGCGCCACTGGGATCCTCCACGTTTTCGAGTTACTACGACAGTTTATCTTTTCGAAGGTCGCCCAGGTTCCAAGGTCCCGATTTAACGTGTGGTACAACCTGCGCCCACCACGCTGGGGCGGCGTGTATCCTGTGTATACCAACATGGCCGTCATTGGTACGTAAACTTGTTCTATTTTATTGGTACCTTGGACCGTTGCTAATCTCAGAATACAGCTCTTAGTTACGCCTGCATCGCGCCTCTGATTCTGGTGTTTGCCTGTGCGGGCATGGCGTTTGTGGGCATGATTTACCGGTATAATATCCTCTACGTCTTCGATTCCGAGTTGGATAGCAAGGGCCTGTTCTACCCCCGGGCTCTGCTTCACATTATTGTCGGGCTTTACATGGCGCAAATCTGTCTTGTCGGTCTCTTCGCCCTGAAGCTCGCCTTTGGACCTATGGTCATGATGCTCTTGTTTTTTGTCTTCACCGGTCTCGTTCATCTCTCGCTGAGCGACGCCATCACGCCCCTGCTGCAGAACCTTCCCCAGACGCTGTCGTTGGAAGAACAGTTGCAAGAGGAGGAAAAGGCGGCAGCGGAAGCACGGAAGACTGCGGCAGAGTCTGGCGCGGTGGGAGGTACTGCCGACGACTACTACGATACGGAGCAGGGCTTTGGCGAAGACGAGGTGGACGTCCTGGACGAGGACGACGATGGCGCGCCGCCACCAACCGATAGAGCTATCGAGGGCGCGAGCGGGATGGGGTCTGCCATTACTGATTGGCTCAAGTCGAGCACAAAGGAGAAGTTGAAGGCTCAGGCGGAAGACTCGGGCTTGATGAGAATCCTGAACAAGCTGGGCCTGGCGGGCAACGAGGAGGGCTCGGACGAACCTCCCGGGTTTCTGAAGCGATGGTCCCACCCCGAAATCTACGAGGACTTCCTCGCGCTGCGAAAGTTGATTCCCGACGGCGACCTCCCCGACACGGAGTACCCGGACGACCACACGCTGTCCAACTATTGGCCCCCGGAGCTCTGGCAACCCAAGCCGATCCTGTGGATTCCGCGGGACGACGCCCGAGTCAGCCGGCAGGAGGTGGCGCACACGAAGAAGATTGCGCCCATTACGGATCACGGTGCGACGATGAACGAGAAGGGGCTGGTGGCTGTGGACGTGGAGACGGCCCCCTTTCCCCGACACAGGCTGGTGCATTAGGAAGCGAAGCAGGACTAGGATAGAGCTGCTATGATACCCTCTTTTGCGTATAGGCGTTTATGTACTGGAAATCACAAGGCGCCAGTTGGCGGATCGTCCCTCGCTTATTGTTTCTCGTCTTGTGTGTGGGTGGGTGGCTCAGAGACCTCGGAGTAGTATGCCTCGTCGTTGGGGTCTCTGCCGAGGAAGTTTCTCAGGCTGACGGCCTCGGGCTGACCACCGCCGGGTTCCAGGACGAGGCGTCGATATCGCAGACCGACCTCCGGGTCCATGGGATTGTTCTTGAAGCAGCTCACCCACAGGTCCGTGGCGTAGACCTTGGATCTAGCCAGCGTTAGCACAACCACGAAGATGCCATTCGCGAGACGCCGAGAAAAAGGACTCACAAGGCGTAGGTAAAGTACGAGGCATCGTAGGCTCGGAACGGGTGGGCAAACGACGCCTGGCCGATGCCGGCGGTGGTCCGCAGCCCGATGATGTCGGCCTTGGTCCGGTTCCACAGCGCCGTGGTGTCGACGGCGCGAGCGGCCTCCGGGCTGGCGGCCGTGTGGATGGTCAGGTCGAAGAGCGCGAGGAAGACTTGGTGCAGCATGGCGTGGGCGCCGCTGACGTGTTTCGTGCGGGCGAGACGGTGCGCGAGGTCGGCGGGGAGTGTCTCGGAGGGCATCTCGGAGGCGTCGTCCTGACGCGCCAGCCAGACGTCGCGATGCTCGTCGTCGAGGTGGCTGTAGTGACGCCCCAGCCGCTGCAGCACGCGCGGCACCCAGATCCAGTTCTCCAGCAGGATGCTCGGGATCTCGACAAAGTCGCGCGCGCAGCTGTGGCTGTAGACGGTGCGCGTGACGAGCTTGTGGACGGCGTGGCCCAGCTCGTGGAACATGGTCTTGAGCTCCGAGTGCTGCAGCAGCGTGGGCGCGCCGGGCACGCGGACGAGGCTGCACACGAGCGACGACGACGGGAAGTGGCGGGCGCCGTCTTCGGCCGTGAAGCCCTGGTGACGTTAGGACAAGGCGCACTTGGACGGGGAGGAGAGGGGGGGGGAGGAATCACCGGCTGGACGAGCGAGCAGTGGGCGCCAGAGTACTTCCCGTCGCGCGCGTAGAGGTCCAGGTACAGATAGCCCAGGAAGCCTCCTCCTTGCTCCGCGGCGTCCCAGACGGCGTAGACGGCGACGCTCTCGTGCCAGGTCGGCGCCTCGGTCGCGACGAAGACGATGGCGAACAACTCCTCGAAGATCCGCAGCATGCCCTGGAGACTGTGCTGCACCTCGAAGTACTCCGACACCAGCTGCGCATCCACCGCGTACCGCTCCTCTTCCAGGATTCGCGCGTAAAAGGCCCAGTCCCAGGCGTTCAGCGTCGCCACATCCGCCACGTCCTCGTCGTCGGCCGGATACCTCCCCTTCAGGGCGTACAGCGTGTCGATCTCGGCCTCTGCCAGCGGCCGCAGCTGCGTCCTCAGCTTGTGCAGCACGTCAACCACATCCTCGACGCTCGCGGCCATCTTGTCCTGCATCTTGCGCGCGGCGTGGTTCGCGAAGCCCAGCATGCGCGCGACGTCGTCGCGCAGCGCCACGGCCTGCTCCAGCGCGGCCACGTTGGTCGGGAAGCGGTTCTCCTTGGCGACGTGCAGCGCCTTGCGCGTGCGGGAGCGGGTCGCGTGCTTCATCACCGGGAAGAGGTGGCCCTTCTTGAACGTCACCTTGAGCTTGTCGTCGTCGTCGCCCCGCGTGGCCATGGCGGCGAGGGCGCTGGAGGGCACGCCGGTGAGCTCGGCGCGCGAGAACCACACGCCCTCGTCCGACTCGCTGAGCGTCTTGCGCGCGGCGACGAGCACGGCGTTGCGCTCCTCGACGGCGGCCAGGTAGGCGGCGCGGCGGGCGTCGTCCCGGATGCCGGCGCCGGCGTTCTGGTAGGCGCGATGGGTCTTGAAGAGCACGTAGGCGGACTCCTGGTCCAGGGACTCACCGTCGCCGGCGCGGTGCCTGGCGTAGACGGCGGCGACGAGGGCGGCGACGTCGGGGCGCATGAGGGCGGCGGCGTCGGCCTTGGCGGTCATCTGCTCGGCGGCGCGGGCGGCATCGCGGAGGTCCGGGGCGGGGGCCACGGAGGCGAAGATGCGGAAGAGGCAGAGGCGGCGCGCGGCGCGGTGGTCGTCGTGGAGCAGCGGCCGGAGCAGGTTGGCGAAGGTGGCCGTCCCGGGCGTGAGCGCGGCGACGAGGCTGTCCTGGAGGGCGCGCGAGGCTGCGACGAGGGCTGCGGTCTCGGCGAGGAGCTGGGGTGGGGAGATGGCGAAGTCGGGGGGAGGTTGCGGGGGGGTGGTCATTGTGCTGAAGTTCGTATGTGTGTGGGTGTTGGTGGATGAAGCTGCAAAGTCGGAGAGTCGCGATAGTCAATGGCGGGGACACGGGGACGACGCATATGCAAGCCCCTGTCCAATCTCGACTTTTCCCACGCGCATGCACTCGGAACCCGGTCGGTGATCTCGGAACAATGATGCAAGTTCATGTTTATATTGCTTCTTGTAAAACCTAGGAAGCGACGGGTCCGATAGACGCTCTGCCGTGTTGTCTGCCGTGTGTCTGCCGTGGATCAGGTGTCTTGGATCTTGGTTGATAGGAATGAAACACGGGATACAGCTTGGTATGCGAATACATAAACGACATGATTTCCTCCTTTCCTGTCTAGGAGACTGAGACTGTGATTGTGGTTATCCTTGACGTTTCTTGGTGGTTGTCTAGAAACTCCGACCTCCACACCGTCTGTGTTGACTTATACGGGATACACAGTCCACCCCTACCAGAAACAAAGCCATATCCATCCATCCCCTTCCCAGCCATGGCTCTCCTCCGTCTTGTCATCGCCACCTCCCTCCTCACCCTCACATCAGCAGACACCTGCTCCTCCATCGCCGGCCTCACCAACATCGAAAGCCACAAGAAACCCCAGCCCGCCTACACGGCCGAGCAGCACGAATACTGGTCCACGGCCTGCGCCGCCCTCGAGCCCTCGTGCATCCTCTACCCGTCCACCGCCCGCGAAGTCGCCGCCATCGTCGGCGTCCTGGCCGCCAACGACGAGCACTTCGCCGTCAAGTCCGGCGGCCACAACCCCAACGCCTACTTCGCGAGCATCGCCGGCGGGCCGCTCGTCTCGACCAAGAAGCTCGACGAGGTCATCCTCGACCCGCATGCCGGCCGCGTGAGGGTCGGGCCCGGGAACCGCTGGGACGACGTGGCGGCCGAGCTGCACGGCACCGGGTGGGGCGTCGTCGGCGGCCGGGTCGGCAACGTCGGCGTCGGCGGGCTCTTGCTCGGCGGCGGGCTCTCGTACCTGAGCCAGCAGCACGGATGGGCCATGTCGTCGATTCTGGAGATGGAAGTCGTGCTGGCCAACGGCACCATCGTCACGGCCTTCGAGACCTCCAATCCGGATCTCTTCAAGGCCCTCAAGGGCGGCGGCAACAACTTCGGCATCGTGACTTCGTTCCTGCTGCGAGCCTACAAGCAGGGCCAAGTCTACGGCGGCAACCTGTACTTCACCCGCAGCGAAGCAACGGACGCCGCGCTGCTGAAGGCACTGCGGGACTTTACGGAGCACAACACCGACGACAGGGCGGCCATCATCCTCACCGCGGGGCGCGAGGGCATCCTCGCGGACGTGTGGCAGATGTTCGTCTTCTACGACGGGCCCGTGGTGCCAAAGGGCACATTCGACGCCTTCCTCGCCGCGGGGCCGACGCTCAACACGGCCAAGGCGCGGTCGTACGCAGACCTCATGGCGGACAGCAACCAGTTCGTGCGCAAGGCCACCGTCTACACCATGTCCACCGAGACGATGCCCCTCCCCAGCGCAGCCCACGGCGTCGAGGTCCTGGGCGACTTGCACGGGTTCTGGCGCAACGTCACGCAGCCGATGGCGGAGTCGGGCGTATCGTGCATCATCGGCTACCAGCCGTTCCCGAAGCGCATGGCGCGCGTCTCGCGCGAGAAGGGCAGCGACATGCTGGATCTGGACGACGACGTGGACCGCCTCATCCTTGAGCTGAACTACGGCTACGCGATGTCGCAGGACGCGGCGCGCATCGACAGGGTCATGAAGAAGACGTTTGGTGGCGTGCGGGACAGGGTGGTGAAGTGGCAGGAGAAGGGGCTTGTGAAGCGCGGCGTGTATTTGCCCCTTTTCATGAACGACGGGTATTACTCGCAGGACTACTTTGGAAGACTGCGGCCCAAGAACCAGGAGTTGGCAAAAAAGGTAGCCGCAAAGGTCGATCCCGAGGGACTGTTCAGGAATCGAACAGGCGGCTTCAAGCCTTGAGTTGGGTTCACGGTATGAAGTCCATAGATGCAGAAGGGTTCAGTCTCTTGTGATATAACATGCTAGGATGGAAGTATTCAATCTCATTCACCGTCAAACAATAATCCTTAACGCTTCACCTCCCTCGACGCTAATCCGTTCACATTTTTTTACACTGGCCCATTCCTCTCAACCGTCTCACTGCATGATCAGGACGTTCCTGAACCTCGGCTTGCCGGCCACCAGGCTGTCCACGGCATCCTGGACCTTCTCCAAGGGATACTTCTCAACCATGCACTTCACGCCGTGCAGCATGGCGAACCGGATGGCCTCCTCGCTGTCCAGGGCGTGGCCGCTGGGCCAGCCCTGGATGCTGGCGCCCTTGGACAGCAGAGTGACGGTGTTGATGGACACATCGCCAACGGGCGCGAGACTGAGCAGCTTGCCCCCCACGGCGAGACCCTCGATGAGAGGGCTGATGGCCTTAGGGTTGGGGGCCGTCTGCACGATGATGGACGCGCCGCCCAGCTTCATGAGCTCCGCCCCGGGACTGCTCGTCTTGCTGTTGATGTAGTGGTGAGCGCCCAGCTCCTTGGCGAACTGAGCCTTGTCGTCGCCTGACGACAGCACCGCAACCTCGTAGCCCATCTTGTTGGCGTACTGCACCGCCAGATGACCCAGTCCGCCTAGGCCCTGCACGGCCACGAGGGCGCCCTGCTCGATGTTCATCTTGCGGATGCCGTTGAAGACGGTGACGCCGGCGCACAGCAGCGGAGCCGCGTCGGCCGGGTCGATCTCCTTGGGGACGCGGACCACGGCCTCGGCGCGGAGCACCGTGTACTGGGCGAAGCCGCCGTCAATGGTCACGCCGTTGACGGCCGCCTGGTCGCACATCTGGAACTGGCCGCGCTGGCACTGGCGACACTCGCCGTCGTGGCCGCCGTGCCACGGTCCGCCGACGCGCTCGCCGCCCTGGAACCTGGTGACGTCGGCGCCGACCTCGACGATGTCGCCGATGATTTCATGTCCGGGCGTGCGGGGAAAGACGTTGCCCATGTGGCCGCCCGCGACGGCCACGTCCGAGAAGCAGACGCCGCACGCGAGCACCTTGACGAGGACTTGGCCCTTGCCGGGGTGCTTGAGCTCGACGTCCTCGAGGGCGAAGGGAGAGTTGGCGGCCTCGAGGACAACAGCCTTGTAAGTCTTGGGTAGTGACGTCATGATTTTGATGCTGATGTTGTTGGTGATGATGTTCTGGGTGTTTGTCTGAATGGGAGTACTTGAATGGTGGTGCTAAGATGGTGGTGCTAAGATGGTGATGCAATTCTCTTGAAGCCCCGAGATGTCTAGAGGATGTGTGATGGCACAGATAGGGACAACTCAACTCTGCTCGTCGAGACACGGCTCTTTTATATGAAAACAAACACCCCCCCCATCGTGGAATGCCACCTTGAGGCCGTTGCCCCAAGCCACCGCGCATCAATCCACACCAATCCACCATTGCGTTAACTCCATCAGAGTTTCCCGACCAACCTAAGATACTGGAGGGACGGAGGAGCAAAGCAACGACAATTCCGACGCTCCGCTTTGGACGATTACGCACCAAACAAGTAATCGCGGCGGGCCTACCGGGAGGTTGCCTTGCATTAGGTCCGCAGCTCTGGCGATTGGTAAGACGCCGTGTCGGAGATGGGAAGGCCAGAGTGTAAAGGCCGCGGCGTTATGGATTGGGTGTGTCGGAGATGGTGAGGGAGATGTTCCAAAGCCGATGCGATCGGATGATAAGCTTAGGCCCCTGATTGGTTGGTCTTCTATGGTTAATCCGGGGGTTCATGGATGGTGGGGCATCATGACCAGCCACACCAGGCTAGCCATCCGTGCCGCCATCAAAGCCACAGCCGCACCCCAGCCGCATCTACTGTACGAACTCCAACTTTTTTTCACCCCACCATCCACCATCACGACCGCAACAGCCCTTCACGCCTGCACCTCTAAAAGGCCATTGACGCCCACCGCGACCAACAATGCCTCTCGACACATCTACGTACTCATTGGCGCTGCTGCGCGTCGACGGCCGCCGCTGGAACGAGCTGCGCCGCCTCCACGCCCAGATCCGCACCCAGGATGCCGCCGACGGCTCCTCGTACCTCGAGATGGGCCACACAAAGGTCATGTGCATCGTCACCGGGCCCGCGGAGCAGCAGCAGCAGCAGCGCCGCGGACAGGCCACCCAGCGGGACGCCGCGGCCATCAACGTCAACGTCGTCATTGCTGGCTTCTCCAGCGTGGATCGGAAGAAGAGCGGGCGCAACGACAAGTGGGTTCTGCTCTTCCTCGCGATGCCTCTCCGTGAGCTGACTTGGCAAATAGGCGGATCCAGGAGATTGAAGTCACGATTGCAAACGCCCTGGCTTCCAACCTGCACACTCACCTCTTCCCCCACTCCTCCATCACCGTGTCGCTGCACGTCCTCTCCCAAGACGGCTCGCTGCTCGCCGCCCTCCTCAACGCCACCACCCTCGCCCTGATCGACGCCGGAATCCCCATGACCGACTACATCGCCGCCTGCACCGCCGGCTCGACCTCGACCTACTCCGCCGGCGACGACTCCGCCGACCCCCTCCTCGACCTCAACAAGCAGGAGGAGCAGGAGCTGCCGTTCCTGACCGTCGCGACCCTCGGCGACAGCGACCGCGTTGCCGTGCTGGTGTGTGAGAGCCGAGTCCAGGTCAGCAGGCTGGAGGGGATGCTCGTGGTGGGCGTGGACGGGTGCAAGCAAGTAAAGCAGTTCCTGGATCAAGTTGTAAGAGACAAGGGTGCCGCCATGGTAAAAGAGGGGGCGGTTGAGCAGAGCGACGCGATGGGCATGGTTCTGGATGAATAGATTACGTCACGGCGGTCATTTTAAAACAGTGTCGGAGTTGGGTAATGATTGAGATACCACACACAGGTTTGTCCCCAGTGAAGCCCAGGGGTTCATAATTCACTTTTCACGGCTAATTTCACAATTTCAAGATACCCTTTACAGCTCCTCGTGGACAATCTTCTCTTCCTTCTCCTCCACAGTCTCAGCCTCAACCTCGGGCTCAGCTTCGGCGGCTTCCGTGGCTTCGGTAGCTTCGGTAGCCTCTGAGACCTCGGAAGCCTCAGTGGCTGCAGTCTCGGTGGAAGAGCTCTCCACGACCTTCTCAACAATACCCTGGGGAAGCTTGTTCTTGCTACCCTCGCCCATGCGAATAGCATCGATCCAGTTCTCGACGCTCTGGTTGCTAAAGTCTCCCTCGTACTGTCGCCACCACCCACGGCGAGCGTTGATTGCGACCATGCTGACCTCGCCGTCAAGTCCGAGGACCTTGGGCACTGTCGACGCAGCTTCGCTGTCGCTGGTGATGGAGAAGAAGGGGAAGAGGTGGCGCTTGCCGTGGACGTACTTGGTGTTGATGTGAGAAAGGGATCCCAGGGCCTTGTCTCCAGTTTCAGTCTCCTCGGAGGGGGTAAAGAGGAGAAGGCAGGTGTGAGACTTGGGCTGGAGGCACTCCTTGGCGAGGTCCTCCTGGGTAGAAAGGGTTGAGATCGGGATGATGGATGGGATGGCAGTGTCTGCGGCGGTCTCGGCTGAGGGAGTGGAGGACTCGGACTCGGACTCGTCGCTCGCCTTGGTCTCAGACTCGGCAGCCTTGCTGTTTGCTTTGGGGTTCTTGCTCTCCTTCTCGCCAGTGGACTTGCCCTTGGCCTTGGGAGACTCGGCACGCTTTTTGGTGGGAGCGGGATCTGGGTTCGGCTGGCCAGCCTGAGAGAGGAATTTGACGATTTCCTTCTTTTCCATTGCTCCGTCGTAGATGATAGGTTCCTGGCCGGGGCCGGGAATTAGAACAAGAGAGGGGAACTTTTTAATGTTGAATTTCTCAACGGCGGCCTCCTCTTTGTCCCGGATCTGTGCAATGGAGATGACGTCGAGGAAGTCAATGGCGATACTTCTCAGGAGGGGACTGGTAGTGGTCTTGGGAGTGTACAGGATGGCCTTGGGCTTGTCTCCCTCAAGGAAACCGTCGAGCTCCGTGGACGTGACACGGGTGACGTGGTTGTTGATCTTGCTGGCGACGGCCTGGCTGATTGCGCCGGCGGTTCGCTCGCCGTTGTAGTCCTCGACAACGGGGCGGCCGGATTTCTTACCGGGCCTGACGATCTTCAGGGTAGGGAAGCCCTTTACGCCCTGCATGCCGCAGAAGTTCTTGTTCTTCTCGTCATCGCAGTCAATGGCAGCAACCTTGGCCAGGCCTTCAAGGCTCTTTGCGACCTTCTCATAGGCCGGTTGGAGGTTCTTGCAGTGACCACACCACGGGGCGTAGAACTCGACGATCTGCAGTCGATCATGTTAGTCAATGCTAGCACAGATAAAAGACAAAGGAAGATGCTTACCGAAGTGTAGTTGGACTGCGCAATGAGATTCTCGTAGGAGGCGGCGTTGAGCTGGATAACCGGCGAGTTCTTGGCGTACAAGCCAGCGTGGGCAGCAGGCATGGCTGCCAACGCCGCGGTCAACGTCACCAAGACGCTGGTGGGGTTATGCATGATGAGGGTTTGAATGGATGAGCAGAGCAATCAGAGGCTAAAGGGAGAAAGAGAAAGGCGAAGTTGCGTGGTGCGAGGACAGAGACGAAAGGAGATTCTTATGCTTTCCGGCAAAATGCCATCTGTCGTGTCAAGAGGCTGGGATGCTCGAGAATGCAAAGTGGCATCTTCCGATGTCCCAAAAGGAAGGGAAGGGAAAAAGCCACGCTGCGACATTCGGTCGGGACAGGGGAGCTTGAGCCACGCGTGGCGCGAGCTGTCAGGTGAAATCTGGGGAAGAAGTGTGGCGCAGCATTGTCGTTCAGCCGCCGAGCCACCGCTGCCACCTTACGTCAACAAGGCTGATGTGGGGGTTGATAACCAGAGCAGCGACACCACTCTGCGTACACATCCACACTAGGCACACTACTTTACACCTCAACAGGCAGCAACATCGCCATATTCACTCTGAACCGCCGCACCCACCGTTGACCGCACTCAGCTCACCCACCCGCCCGCCACTGCGACAAGATGGCAGAGCCTCTCCCCACCGCGCTCAAGATTCCCGAGGTCTCGCGCTTCATCAACCGCGCAAACCAGCTCCGGTCTATCAAACCCGCCATTGCCTACTGGTGTAAGTGTGCCCGTTTTCAGGTGAAAGATGCACTCGCTCATTCTTCCAGGCGAATATCATGCCGTCAACCAGATCGTAGGCAAGGGCCTCCACACCGCCGACGACGACACCTTCAACTTCACCAAGACGCTGCTGGAGCGGCTCGAGGAGACCAAGACGGAGCGCGCAGATGATGATGCCATTGTCGATAACACGGCGGGTCAGGCATACGTCGAGCAGTTCGCTCAGCAGACGTTTGATCGCGCCGAGCGGACTCTCCGCGCCGACAAGGTGACGAGGTAATTCGACCCTTTCAACTCTACGTAACCTAGTCGGTGCGCTAATCTACCCATCTAGACAAACCGCCGACACGTTCGACGCCGCGGCAACCTTCTTCGACCTCACGCGCGAGTGGGGCACGCCCGAACCCGACGTGCTGCAGAAGATCAAGTTCGCCAAGTGGAACGCCGCGCGCATCCTCAAGGCCATCCGCGAAGGCAAGGACCCCAACGAGTCGAACCCCAAGCCCGCCGAGCAAGAGGCTGAGGCGCCGCCGGAGCTCGACCCCAACGACCCCGATGTCCAGCAGATCTCCGGCTCCGCGGGCCGGCCTGTGGTTATAGAGGATGCGCCCGATGATGGCGAGCCTTCGGGATTGCCTGCCTTTGTCGACCAACCGGTACCACAGCCGCCCGTCGATCATGGATACTTCCCTCCGCCTCCCGCTGCCAGGGCGTCCCCCGACCCATTCGTCCCTTCGCCCATGAGCCAGAGCCCGCCTCCATCTGGTCCCTCGGCGCCGCCTCCTCCTTTTCAAACCGGTGGCCAGGCCTCTACTCCCGCTGCGTATGATGGTCGTCGTCCCTCTCAGCCAGGCTTCCCCCCGCCTCAAGTCCCGCCCCAGCAATCACCCAACATCTCCAACAGGCCCTCTCCCCAGTTTGCGCCGCCTCCTCTCGCTCCATATGCCGGATCCGATCCATCTGCGCCTCCCTCTTGGTCCACGACACCGAGCATCCCCCATCCAGCCGCGTCGAATCCCCCTCCCGTGGTACCTCAACCACTTGCGCCTAGTTACGCCGCGACGCCTCCTGTCTACACTCCCGTCCCCGCGCCTGTACCTGCTCCTGTACCACAACGCGGCTTTGCTCCAGATCAAAAAGACCTCAACCAAGCCCAGAAACATGCCAAGTGGGCCATATCGGCGTTGAACTTTGACGACGTTCCAACTGCAGTGAAGGAGCTGCGCAATGCCCTAGCTATGCTGGGTGCGCAGTAAGAAGTCTTGGATGTTGAGCAACGATGGTGGAAGACATGGTGGAAATCAGCATTTAGAAGATGGACAAAATCATTTACGGTGTCCACGTGAAGGTCCTTGTGCCTCGGTGTTCAGTTCAGCATGTTATAATTGGTATACTATTTCGCATCTTGATAAGCATTCCCTGCGCCAATGCGCTCTGGCCGTCATAAATCATATCTAGAAGAAAGCGGATACTGTTGCCTCGCTCGTACACTACGCCAACGCCATAAGGTCTTGGAGTCCGGTCTCAGATCCGGAAATCGGAAGTCCTTGTGGAAACTGTGCGGATGTCGCTGCGTAAGTGTCATCCCCATCAGCATCTGTCCATCTACGCCTCGGGCCCCATTCGATGATCCGCTCGGCCTGTGTCGCAACATCAATGAGACCCTGCATCATCTTTCCGGACTTTTTGACATTGGCCCGCGCATCGAACTCGACGACCTGAACTGATGGCAGCTCATCCAGGACGTTGACGAGGAGATTCCTGCAGAAGCCCTCGTAGAAGCCCTCGGATCGACGGAAGCCGTTGAAGGTGTTGTCGCTGGGGTCACACTCGACGTAGACCTTGAGAATCTCGACGTCGACGCAGTCCTGGAGTCCCAGCGCAGGGTTGACAACCCATCCCCTGGGCGGCGCATTCCATCCAGGTCCCAGGCGCAGCTCCAGCGAGGTGATGGTCTGGCGCTGGTGGGGTTTCATCCGGGCCAGGAGGGGCTTCTTAGTCTTGAAGTGCCGGCCGGGATAGGTAGGGAAAATGCGGAACGTGCGGGTGCTGTAGAACAGGAAGCAGGCCTCGGCGTGGACCTGCTTGCAGACGCGCAGGAGGCCGAGTTTGCGGTGGAAGCGCTTGTAGTTGCCGGGGTCGAGATCGATGACGTTGTTCGGGTCAGGAGAGACGAGTGTGTCGACGTCTTCCTCGTCGAAGAAGTAGGCGTAGATCTTAATGCGAAGTTCCGAGGGGAGCGAGAGGAAGGGGAGTGGCGTGGCGGGGACGCGGCGCTTCTTGCGCAGGGGGATGAGAGGCGTGTCGAGGGTGAGGGACGCGATGGAGAGCTTGTTGACGTCGTCTTCGGTGACGGGCTTGGCGCCGGAGGAGTCGGAGGCGGTGGTCGGGTCGGACGAATGCGGTCCGGGTGGTGCTGTCGGCGCGGTGATGCGGAGCGAGCGCACGGGGCGGGAGATGGAGGGTCGAGGGCCCGTGGTTTTGGTGGTGCGTCGAGCCATGTCGAAGATGGATGGGGTGAGCCCGGGGGGAAGTATCGACTGGATATCGACTGAGGATATCGACGAGAAGGGTGATTCGATTCGCGAGGTGGTTGAGAGGGCGAATAGTTCGAAACTACCGAGTATCAGACAGCTGAATACCTTCGCTGTCGTATGTTAAGGTGATTTAATCTGGGCTTGTCGCCGGGGTCGTTGCGGTCGGTCTCGAGGGACGAGGGTTATCACGGAGGATGGTGCCATTGCGAACGACGGGGGGCCACCCTCTAGAATGCAGCGCGCGCGGTGGACATGATCACTTGCGGTGTTTCTGGACTTAGCCGAGTGGGTGTTTGCGTAAAAAGGTGGTTTCTTGAGGGTGAGAGGTTGAGGGTGGGATGGGGGAGAGGCGAGGTTGAAGAGGTTTGGGGAGGATTCGCTAGGGGCGATCTGCAGGCCGATATCGAGTCAATGAGGAGGGAAGACGATGAGGATTGCAAATTATCGGCCATTTTATGAGTAATACTGCCATTATCCGCTCTTGTGAGACCTTCTTTACGACGAATGATAGAGACTACCTTGACCTAATTATAGGGACCTATTGAGGTATGTTCCAGTCCTGACCATGTCTCCTCGTCAGTGAGGGCACGTGAAGATGCCCCTCTATCTCAATCGCCACTGCCCGCCACTATCATGACGCCATCGGCAAATCTGTAAATCCGTCGACACCCGCCCGCACCCCGGCTAATCCACGGGGCCCATCAATGTCCCTCCCTCCACACAGAGCCGTCCGATTTTTTCGACCGGCGGCGCAAAGCGATGGCGGAGCACCAGGCCAAAGTTGGCTCCTCCACGACACCACCACCACCACTTTAATAAAAAGAGCTCGTCGCGGCTTCGACTTTCCCCGCCATTGAGTCGAATCTCGGGCCGTTGCCAGCGACAGAGATCTCAGAACTGCCAGTTTCGTCTGCGCTTATCAATCATCATGCTGTCTAGAATGGCCCAGGCCTCGCGCTTGGGCTTGGTGGCGGCTCGTATGTCACGGCCCGTCGCATCTCCAGCCTTGCGAGTCCGTCCCGCGCCCGCGCTCGCTGCGCTCTCCCCCTGGATCCGATCATACGCAAGCAGGAAGAACCGTTCCGATCGATCCCAACAATCCCAACCAAAGCCCAGCAACGATAAGCCCTCGTCCAACGCCCAGCAAAAAGACCCCCTCCGCATACCCGAAGAAAAGGCCGACGAAAAAGCCGCCGACGCCAGCAAGGACGACGAGCAGATCGCCTTCGATAAGCTCCCCGACCTCACCCAGGGCATCCCCTCGACCCTCGAGTATGAGATGGGCAAGAAGGAAAAAAAGTCGGAGCCGGAGTCGGCTCTGCAGCAGACAGACCTGACCAAGTCCTCGTCTGGCGGCCGCGATCGCCGGGAACGCCCCGACTCGTACGTCTCAACCAGCGAACGCAACCGCTCGTGGTGGACCAAGTTCATGCTGGGCGCCTCGGTTGCCGGCGCCACCGGAGGCTTCTTCTACATGGGCCGAGACTGGGATCCCATTGAGGCCGAGCGATACGTCAACGTCCCCAACACACCTGGACCCGCCGGTCTGTGGAATCGCGTCAAGACCCGGATGACCGAGTCGGTGTCCTACTACCAGGAGCCCGCATTCGAGAAGCTGCTGCCCGACCCCGACCCCAGCTTCGAGCGCCCTTACACCCTGTGCATCAGCCTGGACGATCTCCTCGTCCACAGCGAGTGGACTCGTGATCATGGCTGGCGGCTGGCCAAGCGTCCCGGTGTCGACTACTTCATCCGCTACCTCAGCCAGTACTACGAGCTGGTTCTCTTCACCACCGTCCCTTTTGCCACTGCCGAGCCCCTGGTGAGGAAGCTGGACCCCTTCCGCTTCATCATGTGGCCCCTCTACAGGGAGGCCACCAAGTTCCAGGACGGCGAGGTGGTCAAGGTGAGTTTGCTCAGCCGTAGTTGAATGAGTGCCTGCTAATTTCTCGTCAGGATCTCTCTTATCTCAACCGTGATCTCTCCAAGGTCATCATCATCGACACCAACCCCAAGCACGTCCGCAACCAGCCCGAGAACGCCATTGTCCTCAAGCCGTGGACGGGTTCCCCCGACGACAAGGAACTGGTTGGCCTCATCCCGTTCCTCGAGTACATCCACACCATGCAATACTCAGACGTCCGCAAGGTGCTCAAATCCTTTGACGGCCAGCACATCCCTACCGAGTTCGCCCGGCGCGAGGCTATTGCTCGCAAGGAGTTCCACGCGCGCCAGCTCATCGGAGAGAAGTCGAGGAAGCACTCATCGGGTGTGGGCGCCCTCGGCAGCATGCTCGGCCTGAACCCCAGCAACATGAGCATGACGGTGAACCCCGAGGGCGAGCAGAACCCCAGCGAGGCCTTTGCCCAGGGCAAGATGCTGCAGGACATTGCGCGCGAGCGTGGCCAGAGGAACTACGAGCTACTAGAGAGGGAGATTCGCGAGAACGGCGAGAAGTGGCTCAAGGAGGAGGCGGAAATGATGGAGAAGGCCCAAAAGGAGGCCATGAACTCGATGATGGGCTCGCTCTCGGGCATGTTCGGCGGCGGCAGCGGTCCCCAACCGTCCGAGAAGCGGCCTTGAGGCCGTCCAGGGGCACAAATCTCCACTAATTAATGTCTTGTAATTGTCCCAGCGGGCTTCGGACGACGGACGTCAACGTCAAACTCAGATTGAGATGGCTCCACGTATAGACTCAGCATTTGCAACGGGATGGGCGTGGGGGGTTTCTCGTTATTGGGCCGGGGTTGGATGGATTTTGACATGTAAAAATGTGTGAGCCGGAGAGGAGAACGGGCTTGTATATTAGGTGTAACTATGGCCTAAAGGTGTAAAACAAATAACACGACACATTGCATGCATGAAGTTCACGGCGCTGCTCCTTAGTTCACATCGTTCTGTATCCCAACTTGTATACGTGCTGGGTGATCAAACCCCTAAACTCAGACATGTAACCATAATCATTCTTGAGGGCGTTCTTGTTTCCATTGCATCATAAACAGGCACGTCTCACAGCGACATCGCTCCTCAGACTCGGCAAAACCGGCAGTCTGGGTTGGTGATGCACTGGAAATAGCTGCATCTCGTGTAAGCCAGACCGCCGCCATAACAGCAAACAGGATATCTGTCCGCACTTACTCTTCGCTCTCCTTATCCTGGATCCACGAGCAGTCGCATTCGGGCGGACACGGCGCGGGCGTGGACGTCGGCCCCGTGACGACGATGACGACGACGGAGCGGCCTATCGACTCGGTGTAGGTGCCGGCGGGCATGGTGGCGTAGTCGATCGGCACGGAGAAGGGCGTTGTCGCGGCCGGGTCGATGAGCGGGCCGTCCTCGAGAGGGTCGCGCTCGACGATGTCGTCTCGTCCCCAGGGCGGCGCGGCCGAGGTGAGGGCTGTGAGGCCCAGGACGAGGAGGCGGCGGAGGAACGACATGGCGGGGGTGAGTAAGTGGGAGGAGGGAAGAGATGAATGCGATGCGAAGAGTATAGATGGATAGATCCTTAGTAGCAGCGACGACGGCGCGGTGTAGTAGTCTAGACGTGTATCCAAACCGTGGACGATTCCGGCCATATCCACGACTTATAAGCATCCGCTACCTCCCCGTGCGAACCTTGACCAGCCGCCAACCACATCACCTGCACTTGCACCTCTTCCTCCCGTTGCACGGGATTCGCTTCTCTTTTTTTTTCTTCCTTTTTTTTCTTTTTTTCTTTCGCGGTGGGAGTTGCGAAATCACGCGGGGACTGGATGTGTGACGGATGGAAGCGACGGGTGTTACGAAGGGGGAAGTGTGTAGGCGAGGATGTGGTTGACACGTGGGGGACCTGGGAACCGAAGATGTGGTGTTGGAGATGGACGGTGGAAGAAGAAGAAAAGACTCGAGTCAAGGGGGAAACAGTTCAAATGAGGGTCATATGTGTGAGCGTGTAAGTGACGATGGAGTCATGTCTGTTCTGTTCGTCAGTCTACCGTGCTCGACCCCCAGTCATAGTCATTCACCAACGCCTAATACATGCAAACAAACCAAAGCAAATATACCTCCTCTGTCCGTGTACTCCTCTATGCGTTATCCAATCCGTTCATTGCCGTGCATCCCTCGGCTTCCCATTCACCGCCGCATCCCTCCTCCGTCCTCGACCCTGCCGCACCCAGTCCCACGCACGAGACACGGCCTCGTAGAACCGGGCATCGACGTCGACGCCCTTCCCGACCAAGGCCCTCGCCAGCGCATACGCAACCGCCCACAGCACCACGACCAGGTCCACAATGTGCACCAGCCACCAGAACACCTGCGTGCCCAGCGGACACACGGCGTACTCGAAGCGCCACTCCCAGGCGTCGTGGTCGAACCACAGGCTCAGCAGCCCCGCGTTGCCGCCAAAGTCGCCCATCATGCTGCGCACCGTGATCTCGCGTCGGCCGGGCACGCCGGGGCTGCCGGGGATGCCCCGGGCCTGGGCGTCGGCCCACCGCGCCACCTCCCACCGGCGGTCGTCGGGCCCCGTGCCGTTGGTCTGGTTGATGAAGTGGAACGTGTCGCAGCCCTCGTGGTCGTGTCCGTTGAGCATGACGCCCGCGCGGCCGAGCCCGCCGCCGGGCGCCGTGGCCTTGGCGCTCATGCCCCAGATGCCCTCCAGGAAGCCCTTGCTGGCGTCGGCGCTCAGCTGGTTCTGCTCCTTGAGCCCGCCGCCCTCGGCCTTGGGGTGGAAGTCGAAGAAGGGCGCGTCGACGCACACGCCCGCCGGCTTGTACAGCGGCACGTGCGTCAAAATCACGGTAAACATACCCTTCATGTCGACGTGGCTGGACGTCTGGATCACGTTGTTGATGAAGTTGTACGTGGCGTCCTGCAGCGCGCTCGAGTTGGCCGGCGTGTCCAGGTTCATGTCGTTGACCACGACGATCCGGAGCTGCGGCAGGAGGCGGTCCGAGTCGGGGTTCGCGTCGGCGTCGATGATGCTGGCCCGTTGCTCGGCGTCGGTGATGGGCAGCTCGAACCGGAGCTCGTAGTTGGCCTTGCCAAACTCGCGTTCGAACCTCTCCAGGCGCTCCTCGGTCAGGTCTCCCGCGTAGCCAATGTCATGGTTCCCGGCCACGTTCAGCAGCCGCTTGGTCCAGATCTTCTCCTCCTCGCTGCCGTCCAGGCGGCCCGTCACGGTCCAGTCGTACGACGGGAACTGGGCCAGGTCGTCCGGCAGCCTCTCGGCGCCCCGGAAGGACCTGTTCCAGAAGCGCTTGCTCCGCCGCTTGAACTCGGCGTCGTCGATCCACTGGCTCCCGAGCAGGTCGCCCAGCACGGTGACGTGCGTCGGCACCGACCACCAGTGGAGGGTGCGGTATATGTGCGCCAGGTAGAAGTCGTTGCCGAACAGGTCGACGCGCTTGCGGAGGGACTCGAGGAGGTAGTAGACGTCTTCGAAGACGACGTCGACGGCGTCGTGGCAGATCCTGCGCACGCGCTCCCGGAGCGAGTCGTGTCTCGTCTGGAACGTCAGGTGTCGGAATATGGTCTTGACGTGCGGGAAGATGCCCAGGTAGTTCGTCGGGATGGACGTGTCGCCTTCGAGCTGCGGATCGCCGAGCGCAAGGAGTCGAAACGGGGCCAGCTTCGCGCGGTCCTCGGGCGTCAGATTCGTTCTGGACGCCGGCCAGTGCAGCTTCTTGGTCAAGGCGAAGGCATCTTGACTAGTGCCCTCGCCTACAGGGAACGCGCAGCCCTGGAAGACGGGGAACAGGTACAGGTAGATGGTGATGGCTACCGCCAGCGGCGCCACTAGGCGCAGGCCATGGCGGAGGAAGGCCACGACGGACATGTAGCCGACTGCATGCAGTTTGCGAGAGACGGTTTGTCTTGTCTCCTTTTTTTTTTTTGTTGGCGGGGAAAAATTGGTTGGCGGAGGAGGGGGAGACGAAGGTGAGAAAGGGGGTTGATCTGTGAAGCGATCGCCAAAAAGATGCTTCTCCTGAATCCCTGTGTCAAGGGACCAACCCTGAACGCGCCAAACCTGCCGTGTGCATGTGGAGGTCACTTTAGGTGGTCGCCGCATTAACAGATGAGACTCGTACATCAAGGCCAATTCTATCTATGATTACGATTTTGAGCCTAAAATAACTTGCAAACGCCCTAAAACTCTACATTAAATCCCAATCCATTTATATGTAGTTCCTTGAATATTATCTCCGTCATTAAAATAGGGATTGAGACCCGGTTTCTGTTATTACAAGACTTGGAGTGAGCTATGCAGGGGCGTTCCATCAAGCAAGGGTCAAAATAGTGGGGCATTTTTATCTCCCTGTTCAACCAAGTCCTGCCTCCAAGTTAGCTGTGGTAATGAGATGAATCATGGGGATAATAGAATGTGTTGGATATGTCGGGCCTTTAATCTGGCATCTCCTCATTAAGGTGACACCTGTCTCGCATCACTCAATGGTGTGTTTGTTGTTCTACTTTGTTCTTAAAGTCATGCCAAGAACACGAAGCAATCAAACCGACCGACTTCCACATTCCCTCATAATTTAGTTTGCTCCAACCACTGCGCCAACTCTCAAGGGAGAGGAACTCCGTCCAGACCGCTAGATGCAATGCCCTTCACTGTCCCTGCTCGTACATCTCCTCATCCTCCCTCGGCCACTCCACCTCAAAAACGGCCTCGTCATCCTCATCCTCCACAAACGCGAACGCCACCAGGCTGTTGTTCTTAAGGCCCAGCTTCGTCGACGAGCTGTCGAGTTTGCTGGAGCTCAGTTGCTTCCAGCCCCGCGTCGGGTCGTTGGGCACGCTGAGAACTGCGTACGCCACGTTGGCGTCGGCTCCCTCGGGGACGGGCGTGGTTTTGGCGGGATCCAGCGATGTCGTCAGGCCATTGGGGTATCTCTCCTGCAGGACCTCCAGGAGCTGGGCGGTGATGGACTTGAAGGGCGCGAGGCTGTCGACGAAGAGGTAGATGGTGTGGATGCCGTGCTTGAAGCGCACGGAAATGTGTGCGTCGTCGAGCTCAGCCTAGGTCTTGTCAGTTTCATTGATCTGGGAAAGGCTAAAATGACCTCACCATCGTGACAATCTGGGTGTGCTTGGTCGTGAGTCGTGAGTCGTGAGAATCCAATGTGCACCCTGGTCGCGGAGGGGCAAGTGCTTTGAGGTCGCGAAGAGGGTCGCGACATCACGTGACAGCGCGTAAACGAGCAAAGCTCAAGAAGCTTCAAACGTCATGAGAACGATGAGATGCAAAGAAGGGTAGCTAGATCAGTAGCTAGTCTTAATCTATCTAGCTTCCATTCTTTTCTTGATCCCTATGAATCGCTGTCATGAGGCGTACGAGTAGACTCATGGCACCTGTCGAAAGGATTGGACCGTGCGGATACACAGTGCGTCAACTCTTACGCACCGTTTCGAGATCAAAGACCGGGGACGGCTTTTTCCACGACATGGGACCAGATATATTACGAGCTCAGCCGCCCGCGACGCCCGAGTCTCGCTGCCCACACGACCTCCAGCATTTATAAACGCCTCCCAGGTCCGACGCAAAACCGAACCGTTCTGGACACTCCCGTCCGCGTGACGAGAAGACAACCCCACCAGAGTGCTTGTCCCCGTCCACGATGGCCGCAACAACCGACGCTCCCCGTACCACAACCGGCCCGGTCACTGCCACTGCCAATCCCACAGTCACGATGGCGGCATCATTCCCACACGACTCCCACCCTCGCCTGTCCATCGCGACGCCCAGTCGGCTCCTCCTGGGCACTGTCTCGTCGGCGCTGCTGGGCCTCTCGCTCGGAGCCACGCAGGGCGGGCAGATGGCGCAGCTGCGGTTCCGTGCCGAGCACGCGCACAAGATGCCCGACACCACGGCCGGCTGGTACTTTTACCACAAGAGCAAGAACTACCACGCCATGCAGGGCGGCATCCGCGAGGGCTTCCACATGGGCTTCAAGACGGGGTTCTGGACGTTTGTGGCCCTGTCGCTGGAGAGCACCGTGGACCGGTGCCGCGGGGCCAGCGACATGTTTTCCACGACCATTGCGACCCTGACCGTGGCCGGTGCATTTTCCCTTTGGCGTAAGTGATGTCCTGTTTCTGTTCCTGTTCCTGTTCACGCTGGTTGCGGCTCTAGTTCCTTGACCAGGGTCTCTCGTCTCGTTCGATGGCCTCCCTGGGAGATGGAAATCAACGGCTAGATATTATTACCAGCAAAGTGGAACCAACCTGCTAACAAGCGCCGATGTTCGGCCTCGCGCACCAGATCGCCTCTCCATGACAGCCGCAGCCCGCACCGCTCGTCTTGGGCTCATGTTTGGGCTTGCGTACGGCGGCGTCCAGGACCTCGTGGGCTTAACCCGAGGCAGACCGATCGGTTACGTCGACTTTCTCAAGCGCCGCGGCGGACGGTCCCACAGCGACAACCATAACGGCCAACCAGCGCTGTGAACAGGCCGGCTGAGGTGGAGACGGTGTTGGACGCCTCTCCCGGCGCCGATGCCATCCGCACTCGATGAATGCTTTGCTGCTTGCGACCGGCGGCGGCCCTTTTTTTCCGTTGCTTTCTTCTTCTCTCAGTCGACCCCCGCAGCCGGCGGCGGCGATAGCCCCAAGCCTCCTAGCAAGCCTAGCAGCAAGGGGCTGTTGATGCTCCAACCACCACCGTAAGCGGTCCGTCTAGTCGAGTCGTGTCCCACCCTTGAGATCCAGGTGCAGAGCCCCATCTCGGCACAAGCAGCACTGTCCCCATCTGCCGGGTTTGCAATGAGCCGCAAAGGCCTGGCCCGGACAGCGTCGCAGCGATCCCCAAATCCCCACAGCGTACCCCTACCTCGCCATGGCCCCGATGTCGAATCACCGCCGCTGCCAATGCTGTGACACCTGCGAGCTGCGGTTTGCCCTGCGCAATCGGACGTCAGCAACCGGCCGAGCCGTCTCCGGGCCATGATCTATCCAGCCCATTTCTCAGTGGTTCATCTGCTCAGTGGGCTGCCTGTGGGGGGATAACACCAGCAGCGACTTACTTGCTCCTCTCCCCCCACGGCGGCTACACTCGGCCCTCACTCTAAAAGTCTCCCTAGTCAGCCCGCTTTCTGCTTGCCAGGGTAGCCACGTGACGCTGATAAGCTCCCAATTGCCCATTGCCATTTGCCCCCCCCCCCCCCCCCCCGGCCAGCATTAGCATCTAAGGAAGGACCACGCGATTGTTTGGCATCGGCCATTGCGGGAGTGAGGCGGGGGGTTTTCTCGAGGGGCAGGCTAGGTTTTAGTCAGTGGGAATCAATGGCTTGCTTTGCATGCAGCGGCTTAGCGGAGGTCCCTGGTGGACGAGAACGGAGGATGGATTGGCAGTCGGGGAATGCGCTTGGTTGCTTGCTCGGAGATAGACGATAGCGCCACCGCAGCCTTGATTGCCGTTCCTTCGTCGGTCGTGGACGGATACCTTATAAGGTGCTCCCCCTTCATGCAAACCTTCCTGGGTGTAATCTGCTTCCTCATCTATTGCCGTGTGTCCATTGTCCGTAGTCCTCTGCCAACTTACGCCCTCCATCCCACCACATATCTACCTACATATCTACCTACATACCTACCTACACAACAAACACAGCACTGCTACACGCCCAATCACGTACACCTCAGGTACCCAAACACCGCACCCATTCACTCACCCGCCAACCTAAACAAACCAACAAACAACCCCATTCACTCCTCCAACATGAACTTGGCCCGTGGGCGAGGGTCCTGCCGGCCTCTCCGCTGGGCAACCTCCTCCCCCTCCTGCTACACCAGACTCGCCTCCCTCCGACCAGCCTCCGCGTGCGCATCCCGGCGCCGAATCCACTCCTCCGAGAAGCGCACCTCGACGCTCGCCGGCCATCCCATCCCGGGCCCGCTGCCGCCCAACATGCCCGCGGCCCCGCGCGCGCCGCTCTCGGTGCTCTCGCTGACCATGATCCTGCGCTCGCTGGCCACCACCATCGTGTCGTCGTCGCCCGTGCTGCTGCCGCCGTCGCTGCGCATCATGGCCGCCCTGGCCAACTCGCACAACCCCGTGCTCAACCCCGACCGCAACCCGCTGCTGCGCTTCTTCCTCAAGAAGACCTTCTACGCCCAGTTCTGCGCCGGCGAGAACGCCGCCGAGGTCCACCGCACCATTGCCGGGCTCAAGAACATCGGCTTCACCGGCGTCATCTTGTGCTATGCCAAGGAGGTCGTCCTGACCAGCGACCAGGCCAAGTCGCTCGGCGAGCCAGCCAAGGAGACCGAGGAGGCCCTGAACAACGAGATTCTACCCTGGGCCGAGGGCACCCTGGAAACGGTCCGCCTGGTCCAGCCGGGTGACTACGTCGCTCTCAAGTAGGTCTCGCCCATCAGAACAACTCAAAAAGCTCCATCCGAGACTAACACCGTCCAGATTCACTGGTGCCGGCAGCTTGGCCCTCGCCCAGCTCAAGGCCCGCCTCCCCGCCACTCCCACCCTCCACAAGAGCATCGACGATATCTGCCAGCTCGCCCAGCAGCGCGGCGTGCGCCTGCTGTTCGACGCCGAGCAGGACATGCTCCAGGACGGCATCGACGACTGGACCATCGAGTTCGCCCGCAAGTACAACAGCGGCGTCAACGATCCCGTCATCTACGGCACCTACCAGGCGTACAAGAAGGCCTGCCCCGAGGTCCTCTCCAACCACCTCGCCCTGGCCCAAAAGGACAAGTTCTCGCTGGGCGTCAAGCTGGTGCGCGGCGCCTATCTCGGCTCCGACCCCCGCCACCTCTTTCACGACACCAAGGAGGACACGGACAAGTGCTACGACACTCTCGCCGCCAGCGTCTTGTCCCGCAAGTGGAGCAGCAGCGTCAAGGGCGAGGGCGAGTACCCCCCCTCCAGCCTGATGATTGCCTCGCACAACACCGAGTCCGTCCGCCGAGCCCGAGCCATCTGCGATGCCGGCGCCGCCAAGTCCGACGTGTCGTTTGCGCAGCTCCAGGGCATGGCCGACGAGGTCAGCTGCGAGCTGGTCGAGGCCGGCCAGACTGCGCGCAAGGAGAAGGGCAACCTGGCGCCCACCCTGCCCGCTTACAAGTACCTCGTCTGGGGCACCACGGGCGAGTGCATGAAGTACCTGCTCCGTCGGGCACAGGAGAACAAGGACGCTGTCCAGCGAACGCGAGACAGCCGCGACGCCATGTGGACTGAGTTGGTCCGACGGTGTAAGAGCGTGGTCGGTATGGCGTGAGGGTTTAATGGCAAAAGGAAAAGGGCATTGACGATTATGAATTTCCATCATGGGCAGCGATTTTGGGAGTCTGGGGTGATTTAGGACTTGGGACCAAACGGTAGAGCAGGATGCATAGATGAAGACGTGGCTTACAATTGTTCCTTGATCGCCTGCAAGTGCCTTGAAACTGTGCAAGCAATTTATCTCCATTCACTTATACTCCACGCAACGCCATGCCTCCCAGGACCAGCGTTTCCATCTCCTTCCGCTTGGCCTTTTCGTCTTTGATGTCATCGAGCCATTTGAGGCCATTTAGCTTGTAGTACTTGCGCACTTTGGAAATGTCTGTGGCGGCGGAGATGTGGTCGTCGGTGAGGGGCAGAGCTTCACCTTCGACGTTGGTTTGGAGGTGCTCCCAGATCCGCTCGCTGTCGATTGGCGGGGTGCCGTCCTCGGTCGGGAAGGTGACTTTGACCACGATGAGGTCTTTTGTGGAGGGAGAAATGCCGTAACGTCGATAGGCGTCAGCGATCTAAGTCACCAGTCAGCGGGTAGTCACGGGAACAGAGGCGGCATTTGTACATTGTTCGAGGAGCCTAGGGATATCACAATCTCCGAGTGGACATTTGGGGTCTTCAGTACTCCGTTTACTGCATTCAAGGTCGCCTTGAATACGGCAGAGAGGATCTGAAGCCGTGAAGCTACCTACGAAGGCATGGTGTCAACAGGGACTCGAGAGTGGCTACAGCTTGCGACTCGGAGTGGGACATACGACAGAGGCATCCACGAGGGCGTATTCGAAATCGGCATTTCGCGCGAGCAGTTGCTGATGCAGGAACGGCGCGTTCTTTACGTCACGGAAGAGCACGGCGTGGATCTTGTGCGACGAGGGGAGGTGCTCGAGGGTGATGGTTTCGAGAGACATGATGGATATGGGGGGTTGTCGCCAGGCGCGACTTGGAGCGTGGTGGAGGGGGCTCAGATGACGGTATAGAAATGGCACGGAGAGAGTTGGTAATGTTAAGGAACTCCGTAATCGGTCAGTGTCTGTCGTGGCCAGTCGTCGCAGACAGTCGAAGTCTTCAAATCGTGGAGGCCGTCGCACAAAGCTGCGTGGTGTGGAGGGGTAAGACCGGGCTTTCATGGCGGGGCAGGGCGACGTGGATCGTCACATTGCCGCGGAGGAGCTTGGTTGCACAGTCGAAATATCACATGCTCGACACTGTACTGGAATCACCTAATTCAACGCCTCACCTGAGCTCCTCGTGGGACCCTTGTCTGCATCGTTACGTTTTGGCGACGGCAGAGATCGAAATGCAAGTCTATGATTCGATGTGGTGATTACACTGCTCAGGTACCTTGGATAGGGAGATCTACACTGGCATGATCTCGGAGTATTCTGTCGCCATTAACAGTCAACCGTTCTAGTGCAGAGGCTATCCCGGCCCACATCTCTCGAGTCTCGACCGGGTTGAAAGACAGCCTCCAGGACGGTCAAGCGACAATTGACCCGAGGGCTTGCGTGTTACCTCCTCTATCTGGATAAGCGTGCTGGCGACGACCCAAGGCAGCGTGGACGAGCGTGGACGGGCTAGCAATGTGATGACGCTTGATGCACATCATGGTCGGTTCTAACTTTGGGTATGAATGCGGCTGTAGCTTTCCAGCACGCGGGAACGGGAACGGGATCCGCGGTCGGAATTCGGCAGGACAGGGCAAGGCAAGTAATTAAGAGACTAATTACCTACAGGCGACAGCGACAAGCGGAGGTAGGGCTGAGCATGCACCAACTTACACCGCATGCTACGTATGGACGGCATCCTGGTTGGGCCAGCAGCAAATGCGCATGCGCACAGGCGCCCAGCATAAGCGTATTTACTACAACTGCCGACAATGCAAGGGGGACAGCCCAGGTCACATTGCTACCCCTAGACGACCCTCTGCATCCTGTATTCGTACGGGCATTTCCTCGGCCTTGGTAATTGCTTTCTTGGGACTGGGCCTGCCCTATCTCCCTATCTGCGTCTGTATGCGTCGTCGACTCTCAAAGCCGTCCCGTAGCTCGGATCACGAGCGCGGGCTGATTGGTTTCCCCGGGATACCACCAGCCCAGAGTTCAATAACGGAATCTCCGGTGGCTCGTTAAAAACGACGCCACGGGATCATGGTGCTACACCTTTTGAGTCTACACTTTTGCAATCTCTGGGTGTGGCTTGTCTCTCTGGACTGCATCGTCTCGGATCGCCATCTCCGAGGCAGGGAGAGAGCACTTGGCCAGCATAACCATCATCCGTGTCTTTGAGTGTCTTTGACTATTGTCGAGTGTTCTCCAGTGTCGGTGATTGTCCTGTCGCTCCGTGTCCGGTCCAAGAGACTCGCGCCTTGCATCGGGGCGTTCTCTTCCCTTCTTCGGCGCTTCTCGAAGGCATCGCCGCGTCGGTTCTGTGGCTTCACTCGCCGAATGCGACTTGCATGGGACTTGAGACTTGGCACTAGGCAGGTGGCAGCTCGCAGGCCTCTCGGAGGGCGGACTAACCGACGAAACGTGTGATCCTGAATAGGAAGTGTGCATCCCCATCGCCAACCCCGATAAACTGTATGTGTACGTGTATATAGGTTGGAGATGGAGAGATGGAAACCGGGGTCATCATTCTACAGTCAATCACTCAGGCGATTAGACTGGACCAAGACCAGGACCAAGACCAAGACCAAGACCAAGACCACACGGAATCATCCTTTCTTTTGCAATAGACCAAGCTTCGTTTCTTCTTTGGCGTCGCACATTGGATTTGTCATTTTCTTCTTTACACATTTCCTCCTTACATTTCGTCGCCTGGGCCCAGACCAGGCCCGCCAAGCGCCGAGTCCCTAGGGAATCCCCGGCGCATCCCCAGCGAATCCCCAGCTACTGCCTGAGAGACTGCGAGTTAGGCTTCAGCAGCGACAACACAGTCCAGGCCGCTAATGCAAAGCCCATTCTCCGCTGCTTCGGCGTCTGCACACTCACACACAGTGCCCCCACCCCCCGCCTGCTACGGTCCTAGCAGCAGGGCGACGACAGGGAGCTCCTCCTTTGACAGCAGCCGGCCCGCCATCGACGGTTCCATGATGGAAGCCATCGCCGCCCAGCGCAGCCTCAGCTTTCCCATCGCCGCCGACCTGTCGCTGCTGTCACAGTCACAGCAGCCGCCGCCGACATTGACGCAGTTCCCCAGCTGGCAGCCGTCGTCGTCGCTACAGTCGCTGCCGTGTTCCTGGCCTGGCCTGCTTCCTCACCACCCGCCGTCGTCGTCCCAGGCCCAGTCCCACGTTGCATGGGGCCCCCCGGACGCGCGCATCAAAGCGTTTAATAGCACCCAGGCTCAAGCACGAGCACAAGCTCAAGCACAAGCTCAAGCACAAGCCAAAGCTCCTCCAGCCAAAGCGTCGTCCTCCACTGCGCCTGCAACTAGACCCTCTGGGCGGCGCCCGCGCCAGCAGCTGTCCGCCCCCGTCGCCATCCAAGCGACCGCGACAGCGCCTGCGCCTGCGCCTGCGCCAAAGCTGTCCTCCAGCCTCAACCCCCCCAGCTCGCCCTGCGACGACGACTCCGACTCCGTCTCCGTCTCCGCCGCCTCCTCCGCCAACTCTCCCTCCTCCTCATCCTCCGCCTCCGCCTCCGCCTCGTCCAGGGACATCTCTCCGCGCTCACGTCCCAAGCCCAAGATGCCTGGACGGCCGGTCAAGCGGCCGGCCGACAGCGGCGACGAGGAGAGCCCTGGCCATGCCGCAAACAAGGTCAAGCTGCCTCGCCTGGAGCGCGGCCCCGACGACTTCTCCAGCGTCGTCAAGAACCGTCTGCAGTCCTACACGCGCACCGGTCAGGCCTGCGACAGGTGCAAGGTAACCATCATGTCCCAACTGACCTCCCGTCTACCTCCTGCTGACCGCGTCGTCTCGTCCAGGTCCGCAAGATTCGATGCGACGCCCTCCCCGAAGGATGCTCCCACTGCACCAACCAGAACCTCGAGTGCTACGTGACCGACCGCGTCACCGGCCGCACCGAGCGCAGAGGCTACATGCAGGAGCTCGAGAGGGAGAAGACCGACATGTTGACCCATATTCGCCATCTCGAACGCCTGCTCGCCGACAACGGCGTCGAGGTCAAGCCCTGGCAGTGGACGCCCTATGCCCAGTATCCTCCCGGCGTCACCTTCGACAACATGGGCAACCCCATTCAGGATCCGAACTCGACCGACACCTGGACCCAGTTCGGCACCGCCTGGGTCAAGAACGACTCCAGTTCTTCCACGAGCTCCTCGGCGAAAGCCTCCTCCATTCACAGCTGCTTCCCCCGCAACTTGCTCGAGTCCCGTCCGGGAGAGGGCCATATCGGCGTGCGAGGCGACGACAGCGCGCCCTTGAGCTCTATCAAAGGCACCCAATTGTCTATCCTGGGAACCACCGTCGACCTCGCCTCCTTCGATGCCCCCGACATGGACGAGCCCCCGCCCGACGCCACCATCTCCGGGCCGCTCTATAACAAGTCCACTCAGGCCTTCCTCCAGTCCACCATGAACAGAAACCCTCCGCTACAAGTCGACCTTCCGTCTCGCGAAGATGCATTCAGCTACTCGGAGTGGTACTTCATGACCATTTCGACCTTCCTGCCCCTCCTCCACAAGCCGTCCTTCATGCAGCTGGTGAGACCGTGCCCCCGATATCATTGCTAAAATAGCATGCTGACTTGAAGCAGTTGACAAGAATGTACGATGAGCCTGATTTCCAGCCCACAGTAGCCGAACTGGTCATTGTGCACATGGTCTTCGCCATCATCTTCTTCCAGTATGGTGTCCGCAACTGGCAAAAGGCCGACCAGCGCGCTCACCTCAACGATGTCTCGAACAAGCACTACCATTTCGCCCTCGGCAAGTTCTTTGAGCTCACATGCACGCCGGATCTACCCTCACTCCAAGCCATGGCTATGATTTGTATCCATACTCGGGCTTTCCCTAAGCCTGGGAGTGCGTCCATCGTCGTCAACCACGCTCTGCACCGTGCTCTCGAGCTAAATCTTCACCGAGAGTCAAGAAAGCCGGGAGAGGGAACGAATCTCAACCACGAGCTACGCAAGAGGGCGTGGTGGGTTGTTCTGACCATTTACATCGCCATCAACGGTCGCCGTGGACTTCCCATGCCCATCACCGTCGAGGAATTTGACGTCGGGTTCCCCGAGCCCATCGCCGATGAGCTTCTCAGCGACGACGGCGTGGACACATCTCGCGAGATCCCATGCACCTACCAAGTGGGCATCTCAAGTTTCAAGATTGTGCCAATCTTGATGGAAATGTTCTCCAACATTTACAGCGTCCGTCGAGACACCAAGAACTATGTCAATATCGTCAACGCCCTAGAAGAACGGATCAGAGCCTGGGATGATGAACTCCCGGGATACTTGAAGCTTGGCCACGCCGAGCAGACGGAGCATACCCGCATGTGTGCTCTCTACATCAGGTCGTTTCTGCTCGAGTTCCGCTTATTGCTTCGCCATCCTTCAGTCGGTATGACGACTGACAGGAAGATGAACGCCGACAACACTCGCATCTGCGAAGATGTTGCTCGAGAGATGCTCCACTGCCAACTAGAGATTCAAAAACTCAAGTGTCTTGATACTACGTGGTATCAAATGTCACTGTACGCAGCCTCCATCTTCTCGATGCTTGTCGCCCATTGGGAGAGGCGGTTTGAAACAACCCCCGAGGCCACTGCCTCTTTGAGAGCGGAAATGAACGGCTGGCTAGGTATCCTCGAAGAGACCGGGTCTCTGCTAGGTCAGTATACCAACTTTTTGCGAATCTCCTCAACTAACGCACCCACAGGTTCGGGTCCTGAAATCAGCACCGAGATTGCGCAAATCATTGACCGCACCATGGCGTGGATTGAGCACGACATGCAGAACAAGAATGGCAAGCCGACTCTGTCAGCTCCAGTTGCAGAGGTCAAACAGGAGCAGTCTCAGCCTCTTGCGTACCAGGTGTCTGAAGTGCCACCAGCGCCGGCGCAAGTAAGGGCGCCGAATGGACCGTCTCCTGACGTTGCGCTCAAGGGGTTCTACCAGGAGGCGAGTTTGAACGGCCAAACTCCATATCCGCCGATCGCATACGGCGAACAGGCGCAGGCCAGCATCGCGTCTTCGAACTACGAAGCCGAAGCTGCCATGTTCTTCAACACGTCGGCACAGGCTGCTGTCGCCGCTGCTGCTGCGGTGACGACGGTCCAGTCGAACCCACTGATGGCTTTCGCTTCCCAGGCAGCTCAACACGTTGCAACCCAACCTGCGCCGGAGCTCATATGGCAAGGCCGTGGCAACAACACATGGCATGACTGGACGGCTGCTCTCGCCGATAACCAAGAGCGATACAGCGCAACCGCTCTTTTGACACTCGGCGGCGGACCCCGAGACTCGACGTCCGTCCCAGTCGTCCCGGAGGGAGCATCTCTGGCGACAAACAACATGAACGGCGTGCAGCACGGAGGCCAGTGGCCGCTGACGCTATTTGATACACCTAATGGGCCTTGATTTCATTTGTCATTTGTCGGTGCATTGATGGGACTACTGAACGAAACTCACGGCGGAACTCGCCCTGTAACATAAAATGCGGCGTTATGGTTGGCGATACCCGAGGCACACGTATAGGAATCGGCCGCGGGATTTCTGATACTTAGGGACGAGTATGAGCCGCCGGTTGAGCGGGATGCTTGATGAAGGACAAACAGCATTGTATGTATGTGTGTATGAGGTCTGACTGGAGACGGAGCTGGAAATACGTGGGAGAGAGATCCCGGTTACGAACAGATGGCATGTCTGCATCCCTGGACTATAGAATAATATCAATACCCACTGTAGTGGAATGAACCAGTAACTCGGTGCTCGGATATTGTTTTTGAAATTTTTGTGAGCTCATCATCGTAGAGTTAATAGAATTGAGGTCCAATTTACCAGGCTGCCCGCTATTATTCACTGACTCGACTTGACAGGAGGCTGAGGGAGACGTCGAAGTACAAAGTACCGCCGGAGCTTGCCACAGCCGGCCTTTAACCGACAGAGCTATCCACCCAGCCTTCTCATCGTCGCGTTGAACCAGCTCAACTCCAAGCCCTACAAGTCGTAACCATCCCAACGCAGTCTCGCTCCCTCTGCGTCGCGCTTATCTGAGCCTCTCCCGTTCTTGAACAGTTTCCGCGACCGACGATAAGATGGGCAAGAAGAGGCGCGGCCACCCCGACGTCGAGGAGATCCTCGGCCGTCCTTGGTGCTACTACTGTGCGAAGCTTGCGCCTATCCTTGCCAACGAACCCAGACTGACCCTCTCCCAGGCGAGCGTGACTTTGAGGATCTGAAGCTGCTCATTTCCCATCAGAAGGCGAAGCACTTCAAGTGTGACCGATGCGGTCGTCGGCTGAATACCGCAGGAGGTTGGTTATCCGGCGCGGATCCCCAGCGACGTCGAGCTGACCCGTGACTACTAGGTCTTTCCGTCCATTTGAACCAGGTCCACAAAGAGAATCTCTCCCAGGTCGAGAACGCGCTCCCGAACCGACAAGGCCTCGAGGTGGAGATCTTCGGCATGGAGGGCATCCCGCAGGAAATTCTCGACCAGCACCGCAATCGCATCATCCAGAACTTCTACCAGGCGCAAGAGGACAGACGGGTCGCGACCGGAAACCCCCTGCCCGGTCAGGCGGGTCAGGATTCTCGAAAGAAGCTCAAGATTGAAACGGCGGACGATCTCAAGAAGCGGCTCGAGGAGTTTCGCATACGGCGGAAGACGGCAGGATCCAATCCACCCGAATCTGCCAACCCCTCTACCGCTAGCCCGGCGAATTTCGTAAGCTTCTTCTCCCGTTCCGGCCTTTCCACCAACTAACGCATGCAGAACTCTCCTTACCAGACTCCCCAACCGCCGTACGAGCAACACAGTGGCCAGCCTGCCTACCCCGGTCAAGCACCTCCAGCAGCGGCATACGGCTACCCGGGAGGCGCGCTGCCTGCGCGACCATCAGGGAACCTCCCTCCGGCGCCCGGCCTGCCTCAGCGGCCGACCCAAGGCGGGAGCTGGAGCGGTCCCGGCGCGGCGCCTGGAGCTGCATCCGGCGATGACATTGACCAGCTGATACGCATGGCGGAAGCTGGTATCAAGCCTCCACAGAAGCCCGAGGCCGCCGACGACGGCGACAAGAAGGGCAAGAAGGAGAAGAAGACCAGGATGCTGTACGACGACGCCGAGATCAGTCCGGAGGAGAGGATGGCCGCGCTGCCCCGGTACGTCTTCACGCCCGAGATCGCCGCTGCCTGAGCTATCGACGCCGAAGGTGCGGGGCTTCACGAACAAGACACTGGTGGGATCAATCGTTGGATGGCCTTGTATTGCATGGTTGGCGTCACGGGTGTAAATTAGGGAATAATGTGATATTATTTGGTCACCATGAAGGTCCTCGTGAAAGTGCTAGCATTTATTGATGCTTAGACTATAACGTGAATCTTGTGTTGCCTGTTATCGTTGAATCAAAGAAATTGCCCATCTTAGGCCAACTATCTCTAATCAACAGGACGAAAGTAATAATTGACAACGTAGTACTGGCAATTCGAGCGTGTTGGCTTGTGGTTGGATATGAGATTGACGCCGGGTCTATGTGTAGGGCGGTCTGTTTCAAACACGGCGACTTGTTGTTTTCGTCCGCACTTGGACAAGGATCATCGCCAGCGTTAAATAATCAATCTAACAGTGAATATTTATTAAATTATAATACAATTGTGAGAGTTCTTTTCTAAATACTAAATGCATTAAGTGGGCATTACAATGCAGCACTGTTAGACAAATTCGCCAAACAAGTCGATGCCGTAGGGTAGCAGTCAGTGCCACCCCTGCATCCCCTGAACGGCCCCTGCCGCACGCCAAGTTGCCAGAGCAACGCGTCTTCCCCAGGCCTCGAACAACAAACCACGGTAAACGTCACACGCACCGTACTCGGCCGTCCTCACCACGACCAACAACGACCACTACGGCCTCCCGCGACGACGACTATTTCCGGGCGGCTTCCATCTTCTCCCCGACGTCCTCCGCTTCACCCAACTCCGAACATTGTTCTCATGACTGACCGTCTGCGGAGGCGCGCGCATTTCATTCTTTGCCATTAATCTTTGTTTACTTGACACGCTGAGCAAGACGAGCCGGCGGACAAGACACCACGAATATACCATGGCCGCGACTACGGGACAGTCATCTATTTCTGTTGCCAGTATGTTCAGTGCAATCTGGCACCGGGGATGTTACGCTTGCTGACCTGTCTAGTCCGAGTTCGGCCGTTCACGATCCGAGAAGCTGCACAGCTGTACGAGAGCCCTCTTCGCCCGAACGACCTCACCGCTGACAGCATACAGACAAAAGAACGATGATGGCACCGTCTTTCTCGGCGACGGCTCCCTGGCTTCCGTCCCAACGCCGAAGCTGCACCAGCGTGGCATCCGAAACGTCATCAAGGTCGTCGATGACCGGTGTTTGTGCGTGCGCTCTCCTCCCCGTCTTGGACACCCACTCACCAGTTCGCAGAGTCTTCGACCCCCCCGAGGAAAACCCCGTCCACAAGTTCGGCCGATCCGTTGCGCCCAAGTCCAAAAAGGTCAAGGACCAGGTCTTCGCCTTTGACCGCGTCTTTGACGAGAACACAACGCAGTCCGAGGTGTATGAAGGCACCACCAGAACTCTCCTGGACAGCGTCCTCGATGGGTACAATGCGACTGTCTTTGCCTACGGCGCCACCGGATGTGGCAAGACGCACACCATTACCGGCACGTCCCAACAGCCAGGCATCATCTTCATGACCATGCAGGAGTTGTTCGAGAAGATCGACGAGCGCAGCCAGGACAAGACCACGGATCTTAGCCTCAGCTACCTGGAGATTTACAACGAGACGATTCGCGACCTGTTGGTTCCGGGCGGTGGCGGAGCGGCTCCCAAGGGCGGCTTGATGCTCCGAGAGGACAGCAACCAGACCGTCACCGTCTCCGGCCTGACGAGCCACCACCCCAGAGACGTGCAAGAAGTCATGGACATGATTGTGCAAGGAAACGAATACCGAACCGTGTCGCCCACCGAGGCCAACGCCACGTCGTCGCGATCGCACGCCGTGCTGCAGATCAACATTGCCCAGAAGGACCGAAACGCCGACGTCAGCGAGCCTCACACCATGGCCACCCTCAGCATCATCGATCTGGCTGGTTCCGAGCGAGCATCCGTCACCAAGAACCGCGGCGAGCGTCTGACCGAGGGCGCCAACATCAACAAGTCGCTGCTGGCTCTCGGAAGCTGCATCAACGCGCTGTGCGACCGTCGTCAGCGAGCACACGTGCCCTACCGAAACAGCAAGTTGACTCGTCTCCTCAAGTTCTCGCTGGGCGGAAACTGCAAGACGGTCATGATCGTCTGTGTCTCGCCGTCCAGCGCTCACTTCGACGAGTCCCAAAACACACTCCGATACGCCAACCGGGCCAAGAACATCCAGACCAAGGTGACCCGCAACGTCTTCAACGTGAACCGCCACGTCAAGGACTTCCTGGTCAAGATTGACGAGCAGATGGCCCTGATCAACGAACTCAAAGCCCAGCAGAAGGACGCCGAATCGACTTTCTTTGCCAAATTCCGAAAGCAGTGCGAGAAGCGCGACACGACGGCCCGCGAAGGCATCCAGAGGCTCCGAGCCGCCTACGACAACTGTGCCACGGAGCGCAAGGACCGCGTCGTCAACATGAAGAAGCTGAGGGTCTTTGAGCGTCGGATTGGGATGCTTTCAGGGTGGATTGCGGCCTTCGACGCCGTGTGCGACCAGCGAGGTGACGAGGACGCGATGCCCCAGAACCTGGTCAGCATTCGAAAGACGGCCCACGGCATCCTTGTCGAGTTGGAGAACAGCCGACAGCACATCCATCAGAAGCTGGACAAGTGCAACTGGGAACGCTCCATCGACACGGCCCTCACTCATAGCTTGCAGCAGCTTGAGGGCGGTGCCAGCGCCGACACTGGCGAGGTTGCCAGCTTGACTCGTGAGGCGGAGCTTCTCAAGTCCAACTTTAGCCGCGAGTGCTACCGAGATGTTCTCGAGCAGGACAAGGCTGGGGATGCTGCTATGGTGCAGATGCTCCTGACTGCTCAGTTCGATATCCTGACGTCGCTTTCCGACACCATCAGCATGGATGAGGAATCTGCCGTCGCCCACGCCAAGGAAATCATCAACCGGCTTCTCCAGACTGGCTTCACGGCCGCTTCGCAGGTTGTCAAGCCGGATGGATCACTCCCCGTTGTCGAGATCTTCCCTCCTACTCGCCGGGGCACTCCCAAGCGCAAGAAGATGGTGTCCGTGTACGCCTATGGCAAACCCATCGCGGCACCGGCTCTGGCGCCCACTCCCGAGCCCTACATGAGCCCGATGAAGGGGTCTCCACGACGACGTAAGGCGTTGGGAGCAACCAAGAAAGGCATCAGTTTCACGCCAGTGAAGAAGGTCAAGAACCGGGGAGTGCGATGGCGCGACGATGAGACGGAGGAGGGCACGTTGGCCGACTTTGAGAAGACGCCGCAGAAGTTCAAAGGCTCGCCGCCACCTGAGCAGTCTCCCGAGAGGAGCATCGTCGCTCCTCCTATCCCAGCCTACCTCGAGCAAGAAGAGGAGGAAGCGGAAGAAGAGGAAGTGGAGGAGGAGCCGAAGGAGGAGCCGAAGGAAGAGAAGACTATCAACGACGAGTCGAGCCCAAGCCTGGAGGTTCCCAAGACTAGCAGTCTGACCGGCCCCAAGCCAAGCAGATTTCAGGCTGGTTTCCTGTCCAAGGCCAGAGGTTCTCCTGGAGGAGGATCGCCCATTCCTCGAGCCCCGTCATTCAGTCTCAACCTGGCTTCCAGCCCCGACATGCAGCGCACGCCGCCGTTGCGATCGTTGGATGTCGGTAAGACCGGCAACCTGTCGCCATCGCCTTCAGGACTGGCAATCCCGGTTCGAACTCTGCGATCGCGTCCATCGATCATCGACGAGAACAGCCCGCTCAACGCGTCCTTTTCTGGATCGGACTCGGATACGAACATGGATGCCCGCAAGCTGCGCACGGCGTTGCACTCGGCCATGAAGGAAAAGGCTCGTAGAATGAGCCTCATGACGGGAACCACGACTTCAACGGCGAGGCGAGTCTCTTCGATGAGCTCGTTGAACAGCGACAGACCCGGACCCAGGCCTAGCTTGCCTGCGCTGGCGAGTAGCACCAACGGCATCTCTCGACTCCGACGTGGTAGTGCCGAGCGACGGAGAAGCCCTCCGTTGACGTGCTCTCCTCCTGAGTGGAAGGGCGACCGAGCCTTGACGCAGGGCCAGGCTCGACGGATGAACATGGGAAGTCCGCCAGGTCTCGCCGGTGACAAGGCCCGAAGGATCACTATTGGTGCTGGGTCAGGCTCGGGTCACCGCAGACAGGACAGCCGGGGGAACACATGGCGATGAGCGGATGTCAAATTGCAAGGAATGGCTTTGGATGAATGATTCGTGGTTGCTTTGAGCCTGGAGTTTCGGCAGGGGAGTTCCGGACGGTAGAGGTTGCATAGGACCTTTGCGTGAATTTGTACCCAATTTGTATTGCCTACCTTGTGGTTTGTCCGGTCCATTCTGGTGAACCGAATGACAGTGCTGGGTGACATTGCCGCGTTGTAACATTGCTATCGTCCACTCGGGGAGATTCTAGCAACCTTCAGCTCGGCCTATGCTAACGCCGAAGTCATCGCCGTCGCCGTGTTTTCGGCGTTAGGACATGGGCTTCTCCACCCGGAGTTGTGCAGCTTACGCGATGCAAGTCGGCGAGCTACGCCGATTCTGCGGCGGCTGAGACTGGTTGCTTCTTTCGTGCTAAGTCCTGGAGCGTCATGTCCGAATCGTCGGTGGCTGAATGCTTCGGCGATAGTTCGTTGCTGGGCTGCGAGCTGAACTGCATTGGACTGTTGATGCTATCGGTAAGCAGCCACGACCGAGGCTTGTGATGGATGGGTGAAGGATGTATATATAGATGGGATCTAGCGATGGTAATGGTTTGGGTTTTAGTCCGAGCTATTCATTGCATCCATCTTGGTTTACCTGAGCTCATCACCACTTATACAACTGCCTCACCCACTTCATACCTGAGCTCATCACCAATACAACTGCTTCACTTGCACCAAAATGTCCACCCCAACTCCCGTCTGGTTCATCACAGCCGCCTCGTCGGGCTTCGGGCACGAAATCGCCCTCCTCGCCCTCCAGCGCGGCCACACGGTCGTCGCCACGGCGCGCAAGGCCTCGCGCATCCAGGACCTCGCCGACGCCGGCGCGCACACGGTCTCGTTCGACGTCACGGCGCCGCTCGACGACATCAAGGCCGTGGCGCGCGACGTCTTTGCGCGCTTCGGCCGCGTCGACTACCTGATCAACGCGGCGGGCTTCATCCTCGCGGGCGCGGTCGAGGAGTCGACGCCGCAGCAGACGTACGACAGCTTCAACACCAACGTCTTCGGGGCTGTCAACACGGTGCAGGCGTTCCTCCCGGGGATGCGCGCGCAGGCGCTGGGGGCGCACGACACGCGCGGCACCATCGTGACGTTCGGCAGCATCGGGAGCTGGCGCGGCGGCGCGGGGTTCCCGGTGTACGCCATGACCAAGGCGTGCATGTCGTCGCTGGCCGAGTCGCTCTCGGCGGAGCTGGCGCCGTTCCGGATCGCGGCGACGGTGGTGGAGCCGGGCTACTTCCGGACCAACTTCCTGAACCCGGGGGCCAAGGTGACGACGGCCCCGCTGGCGGCGTACGACGAGGGCACGCCGACGGGGCGGATGCGCGCGGCGCTGGAGGCCACGGACGGGCGGCAGCTGGGCGATGTGAAGAAGGGGTGTGCGGTCATCGTGGACGTGCTGACGCGGAGCGGCGTTGCGGCGGGGAGGGATGTGCCCGTGCGGATTGCGCTGGGGAGTGATTGCGATGCGTTTATCCGGGCCAAGTGCAGCGATACGATTGAGATTTTGGATGAGTGGAGGGATGTTATTCTGAGTACGGATCATACGGATTAGGATGCGTTGTGGTGGAATAGGAGGGAGACTCGATGTGTAAGTTGAGATGGTTGGTGAATGCTTGATTCATGATTCTTCTCTTGTCTAAGAAGATGTCCTCAGTCTCATACCTAACTGCTTAAATTGAAGTCATATGCCTTATATCTCACCTTACCTAGAATAGTGACCCTTCTGAACCGACAGAGGAGGAGGAGGAGGAATTTCCTGCCTTGTAGACACGGACAAAGTCAACGTCCCATGTTGGTTTCGCAACAAGGCGTAAATTATCATCGACTGCATGTCGCACCAACAGAACCCGCAATCTAGCCGCCCGACATTGATCGCATCCGCTGGTCCCAATCGTGTTTCGCCATGTTGCACCAACCGAAACCGCAGCCTAGTCGCCTGATGCCAAAGACAACTGCGAGGTCGAACCAACACACACTCACAGCCACCACCAAATGTACAAGCATGTTTCAACATCCCCGCACCAAATCGCTCATAGCTTCAAACCTTCCCCTTACATCAACATCTCATCTCAATTCCTCGGAAACACACTCGACAGTTACCTTTGGCGGTAGCCTGTCGCGAATCAACATGGCTGCTCAGCAAGAGCCACCGGTTGGTGAAAGCAGCACGCCACTGCTGACAAAATGTCGCACGTTGGCGAAGGATGATCCCAATGCATTTCTGTCGTACTTGCGGACTGAAATGGACCGTGGTGGGACTGAAGCAGAGGAGCTCCTGTCTCAGGCAGCAGAGTTGAAGAAAATCAAAGGCCTTTGTGAGAAAGGAGCACGACGGCCCCTCTCGCAATCCTACCTGCCCACAGCAAGGCTGCGGTTTCTTTATAGAAGATACATGTTGGAGGATGAGTGGTTTCCTTTCATCGAACTCGAGAAGCCACTGACAAGCAGCGAGGGCGTCGGGCCGTGGGCTTTCCTTCAAACACACTTCGGCGTTATGACAACAGATGGCTTGGACTTCTACCTGCATCTCCTCTTTTATATTCGGTTGCATAATTGGAGCGAGTCCATGGAAATCGAGTATCCCCGTCGAGTATTGGAGTTGTATCTCCGCATCCACGCAGAATGCAGGTCGTCGAGCGATTTCCCAACAGCCCGACAGAGGGTGAGGTGAGTCGATGCTGATACTGGTTGTCGCTCAGCCCTGTGAAAACTGACGCAGCTACAGGACAATGTTCGAGACGCACAAACTCGTCTTGACAGTCGGTTCATGGACTAAGCCTAGCCAATGTCTGCAGAATAGCTCAATTCACTTGCCCTTGAAAGTGGTTGTTCTTCCACCGCCGAAGTCTTGGGACGCTACAGACGCCGAGTGTGCAGAATTGACGCACTTCTATCACGACACACTGGGAATCCCTAGCACATATTCATGGACTGATCTACTGGATCATCTAGAAGGAGATCAGGCCAAAGGCGCCTTCCAGTCAAATCTCCCTGCATTTTACAGCGCGCTTGATGAGATGGTTCCACGTCTATCCGATCAGGATGTCAAGGACTTGAGGTAGGCACCGTCAACTGTTTCTCCGAGGTCTATGCTGATATACTGGCAGGAAAGCGTTCGACAACAAATCGTACATCGGCTTGGTAAATGGCACCGCAGTTACATGGTACAAGCTAGTCGACTGCGTTTGGGCGCCGGGATTGAACTTCCCCGGAAAGCTCGACTTGAGCGAGCACTACCCAAAGCTCGAATCGTTCTTCGCTGGATTCCTGAAAATCCCGAAATATGACTGTGGTGTGGTTTACAAAGAACTGATCAATCTGGATGCAGACCAGATATCGGTCAGCACATTGAAAGACATGCTGTGGTCATTGAACGCAGCACTACCAGAATATGGTCATTTAATGGACGCAGGCAAACTCCTGGAAAGGCCAGTCTTGCCTATCAAGGATACGAATGGACAGGTCAACCTTTGCTCCGTCGAGACCGAGTACTTCATACCCGACCGGGAATTTCTTCAACAACAATTCTCCGACAAGGTCAGAATGCTGGATTTCACCCCTCACGAGATTTGGCTTCTCGAGCCTCTGATATTATGGGCCAGTATTGAGCACCTGTACTTGTCCTGGAATGTCGGGGTAGCTACCTATCGAAGTCGCGCTCCTGTTGAGCCAATAGCCAATATCTCAGCAGCTCGGGCTCTCGGTCTTCTCCGGTTTGTATTGAAGAATCCTATTCAACCTATCATTGTACTGACATTTGAAAGTATCGCGAGCCATTTTCGGAGTCCGAGAGTCCAGACTGCTGACGAGAGAGCGACCGTCCTTAGGAAGCTTCAGCAATCTCAATTTTTCCAAGCAGAGGAAATGTATCTGCGACTCTTTTTGAGCACGAATGATTCAGTCATCGAGGTTGACGAGATTGAAACCGATCTACACATTGAAGAGAGTGACGATCGGTTGCGTATTTACTTGCCCCATGACGAAGAGGCCCATGAATTTTGTCTAATATCGAGGCTTCCACGTCGCTTGGTGGGCTGGATGATGACTGACCCTGCCTCTGAGGAGGTAAGGGCCGTAGATGAGGTTGCTGTGAGCCTTGTCAAGAGTATCCTGAGGGCCCGAGACACCTTGGTCCCTGCTGTGCTCGACGCGGAAGGGGTCGTGAAAGCCGAGGATCTGGGCCCTACGAAAAGAGAGAAGTTAGTGATTCTCGATAGGTCTTATGCCCTCATACTGACATTATCATAGGTCACGGCACTACGGCTCATGGCCATCTTGTGTTGAATTTGGCTCAGGTAGCGCCACTACCGACGTCTTTGGAAAGGAGGAAACCCATATTCCATTGGAACAGCTTCGCCTCACGGACGTGACCGCAAAGTCGCCGTAATCTTTGCCACATCTGTTTGTGTGTTTCGAGACGACGAGGGGTTCCCGGATGTGAGGTGGTCTGAAAAGGGTTTGTTATCGATACTGGGAGACGCTCGTTTGTTATTCAGGGGATTGGGTGCCAATGGAAGTGTTTCCTTCAGATGAAGACACTGGGGTAATGATCAAGCGGGATTGTACACTAAGAGTTCTGATTAGGCAAAGCTGTATGGTATACTTGTAGTCTCTCACTTTACTAAAGGGCGGTAGCTTCCAGTTTCACTGTTTCCAAACAGCCTGCCATCCAGGGCCAGGTCCAGGGCAGTCGAGTGCTGTGAGAAGGGATCGACGCAGTTGCCTCTGGAAGACCCCTAGATGGCCACCGGAGGGTTGACTCTCAGCGCCGTAGGCCCGAGAAGAGAGCGAGCTTCCCTCGATTAAAGACATAGCCCAAGAATTCTAGAAGACCACCAAGCACTAAGCTGGGGATAGGGGCTTAGGGGTAGGGGAAGGGTAGGGCTTAGGTTTGACTAAACTTAGTTAGTATATATCTATCAAATTGTCTAGAGACATTAAGTATAGGAAGCAGAGTTTAACGCAGTCACCTCTAGAGGACTCCCGGAGGGCCACTGGAGGGTAGGGGCTATAGTGTCGAGAGAGTGAGAGAGCTGGTTGAAATAGTTAACAGCTTTGCCTACAGCTAGGATGCGCGTCGCGGGCGGCATTAGCGTCTTGTCGTTACTTATAAGTTTGACGTACAGATCCGATACTAGTCGACCATTAATCCGCCCGTGACGCGCATACCCGGTCTGATAACACCAATACGTGATTACAACATCATTGACACCCCTCACGAACTAAGGCAAGGTCTTCAACACCTCGTCAGGAGGACGATTGGATTCTTGGGCGGAATGTCCTACCACTCCACCATTCGAGAGAAGCGGTTGAAACGAGTGGGCTTGCTGGCAACCAAAGCCGTCATGGACGAGGACTTCATCAAAGGTCCCTTGATGGAGAGCGGCGGTCTTGAAGAGGTACTGGTTCCTGAGAGAGACGACCGCGACAGGATGGATGGCGTCATCGTTCACGAACTTTCGGGGGGTGCTGCTTCTGATGAAACAAACCAGTGGATGGACGGCCTGGCTCGCAAGCTTGTTGAGAGAGGTGCTGAGGGCTTGGTGTTGGCATGCACCGATTTGCAGCTTGTGGTTCCTCCAAGGGCACATGGAATTCCAGTCTTCGATACTCTGGGGTTGCCTGCGAAAGACCTAGTTTAATGGACTATGAGAGAGTAGTTGTAATGAAAAGCCCAAGGTAGCTGCGGCGGTTGTCGCCATCATCAAGACTGGAAGCATTCCCCAAGGTCATGAGGCGCCGACGAAGGACTGAATGATGCAATATGCAGGGTGCAGTAAATCCACGCTTGGACAATAAAGTTATGACTAAGATATGCAGCAATGAATAACTCTAGTATCGAACGCTATTCACCCTAATTATAAATCATCTATTTATGAGGTAATAAACAAGGTACAAATAATAATAAGTATGGGTTTAATACGACTAATAATGAATCATGCTCATAGAAAACGCAATCTAGCTTATTGAATGCGAACTTCCGTTTGGCAGACAAACATAGATCCAGGGCGACTGGCATTGAATCACTCCTCTCAAAAAGAACTCCCTTAGGGCTCCCTTGCGCTCTTGCCCGTATCTCGTGAGTGTCAGTAGTCTGTTGTGTGATAGCGATGCTGTGCTTCTATAACGCAACACCCATGTATATAAATAGAAAGGACATCTTCCTCATTTAGCTGTGTACAATCGCTGTTAGTACGCTTGCCGTCAGCACGCTTGCTGTCCAGGTTTCGAAACTTGTCAAGCACATGCAGAAATCACAGGACCCAGCTACCAAGACATTGTGACTCGCCTCAGCCAATATTGCGGTTGTTGGAAGAATGACTGGCCTCGAGGGCCTTATCAGCCTAAAGGGCGGAAAGAGCGCTGGGGTTGGCAAATGTGGGAGAGAGAGATGTTTGTTGTTTTTGCAAGGAGAAGAAAGCGACTTGTTTGTGCGAAGCGCAAGACTTTTATAGCAAACATGCAGTGGTCAAAGCGAGAAGGACCACTCAAGAAGGAGCGAATGTATCAACCACAGATCTTTGCGAGCGCGCTGGGTTTGTAGCCATCCTTCCATCGAGATTAGTCCAATCGTCCTATCAAGCCCGACCAATAACCAACTCAGGCAGCCATGTCCTAACCAATCGGCCATGATCAATTTCAAACTTGAACAGCCCGATACCTGACGCCTGCTACCGCCATCCCGCGAATGATCTGCCACTCGTGTGTAATAGCAACCAAGTCAAAGGGTAAAGCCTGTTATTACTTGTATTGGATATGTCTGTAGAGGTTTCACGTATAAGACAGATATTGAAGGATGTACCCCTGAACAATACCAAGAATACGAAACAAAAGTGATTCATCGCAAGACGATAAAACATGGGATCTCATTCTACTACAGTACAGTACAGTACAGCTTGGACAGGCCACTCCTTTGAGGAACTCGTTGTATTACTGCTTGGTTTTGATACTTCTCGACAACAAGGCAAAGGTTTCAGTACCTAGTAACCGGGCAGGGCAATGGTTGTGCCAACAGCTGAGCCGCTGACCTTTCCAAGCTCTAGAGCAGCGTTGATAACACCTGCCAGACCTTCTCCGGCAATCAGACCGGCGGCCACAGCGAAACCGTACATCTCCCAGTGCTTGTTGAACCACTTCTGCCACCACCACGCGGTAATAGCACCGAATAGAATTGCGTTTGCGTAGCCACTGTCCACCCCAAGAACCCAGGCAACGCCAACAGACATCCAGTTGGGTAGCCAATCTCTGTATTTCTCCCGGGGACCGACCAGGTAGAAGTTCTTGAAGAGAGCCTGGAAAGCGCACAGGATACCCATGCCAATGGCAAAGTAACCCGAAGACTTGGGAATAGGAATCTTGTCTAGAGTAACAGCCTCTGCAACTGCCTTCCAAGCGGCAACCGAAGGGGCGGAGAATTGGCAGACCTGAAGGGGGTCGTCGCTCGGCTTCCAGACACAGGGGTAAGCGGCCATGAAGAGCACGAAAACTCCGGGAGCCAGGAACACGGAAACAAAGGTACCGATGGCCTGTGCGTAAAACTGAAGGTGGGGGGGAGTCTTGAGAAGGAATCCCACGCGGAAGTCACTGACGAGGGAGGTGGCGACGTCGGCGGTTCCGGAGGCGATGTTACCGGCGATGAGGTTGACTCGCTGGGCGTGCTTGGCCTCCTGGCCCCGGGTAATTCCACCGAATACCAGCTGCGAGGCCTTGGCAGAAGCAGTGAGGGGCGTGCAATCGGTGACGGCGCCTCCGTAGATGGACAGGAAAGCAAAGACAAGACCGAGGAGGCAGGCCAGAATGGCGAGTCCGGCGTTGACGTTGAACTGAAGCTCGGCAACAATGCAAGCAACACCGACGAAGGTAGCGGTTCCGATCATCCAAACCCAGAAGGGTACCTGCTGCTCAGGGGGAGCAAAGTCCTCAACCAGACCGTCGTCTATTGGGGTTAGATTTGCAATGATGATGACAAGAGGAATACTTACCGAGGTCGGCCTTGGCAGCCTGCTTTTCGATCCAGGAGTTGCTCTTGCCCTTGGACTGCATGGAGTTATTGATGGTGCGGCAGGTCGTCCGGATAGCGAACTTGGCGCCGTCGTAGATGACTCGGAAGTGGATGAAGAACTCGATCAGGCTGTAGACGATCAGGACCATGACACCGGGCCACAGGAACCAGAACCGCGGTGACGGGACATAGTCGGGATCCGTGGTGCCGGACAGACTGTTGAAAGTAGTGAGTCTCTCCCATCTGGGGTCCTCGGAGGCCTGGATTCCGATACACTCTCCGTAGTGGACGAGGAGAGGCCCGGCAAAGGCCCAGGCGAAGACGGTGCCTCCCCACCAAGAGATGGCGGCGTTCAGGCCGACCAGTATGCCGGAGCCGAAGAAGGCAGGGGTCAGCTGGATGTACCAGCCCCAGTTCTCGGGGTCGAGCAGACCGGGGTTGCTGTAGCCGCTCCAGATGTAGAACCAGGTGAAGATGTGCCAGTTGTGCAGGATGCCGTCCGCGTATTGGCCCACAACGATGAGCAGGAAAGCCCCGATGAAGGCGTATCCGAGAGCCTTAATCTTTCGGAGCGCGTCGGCAGCGCCGGATCCAACGGCGTGCATGGATCGAATGGTCATGGCCGTGGCCGTGGGAGTCGGGAACACGAGGTTCAGCTCGCGGGCGACGTTGATGATGAAGAACTTGCGGAGGGGGACGGCGGCGAAGAGGCCGAAGAAGGCGCAGACGAAGGTGATGGTGAGGATGCGGCCGAAATCGCCCTTGGGGTCGTCCGAGAGGAGTTCGAGTCGGTACATGGCGGGGAGACCAGCGACGAAGACGCCGGACATGCCCCCAGCGCCAGTGGCAGCGGCCTGGATGATGGAGTTCTCCTGGGGTCCAAACTTCTGACCGATATAGGGGATGCCGGGCAACAGCTTCGTCAACATGAGGATGAAGCCATAGCCAAAGATGGCTCCGAACATGGTGGCTGGGAACGTGAAGCCGGTCTTGAGACCTGTTGAGTCGTTTTATTAGTTTCGAATGCTTCGAGGGTATCAAGTAGCCAAAACGGGATACTCACCAAGATAGACGTTGGAGGCGTTGACAAGAGACCCCAAGACAACGCCAACAACCACCGCACGGACGGTCAAAGGGTTCTCCTCATGCTCAACTCCCTTGGCATGCGGAAAGCTGGTGAAGAGATCGGTGATGGTGTCGTCCTCGGAGGAAACGGACTTGAGGTCCTCATCCTGGGGGTTCTTCTCGTCGTAGATCTGGGGAGCCGTCTCCCGGATGACCTGGGGGGCCCTCACGTCGATGGCCGGCGGGTCCATGGCTGAAACGGACTGCGGAGTCGGTGTTGCTCGTCACAGTGGAACTCAGTACGGGGCGCGGAGGGGAGGCAGGGCTGGAGTTCCTGGAGTGAAGGCTCGGGGCCGGACGACGGTGATATTTATCTCTGGACGAAACAGTCACAGTCACACATGCTTCCTGTCCCGCGGCCGAGAGGGGACATCGCCACCCCTGCCTGTGTCTCCAAGCACCAACTCACAAGGGACCTTTTGACGGGGACTTTTTTGCAACAGGGAACTTTTTGCACATCGTCGCACAAGAACGGCCGGCTGTCGTTTAGCAAGCAACCAACGCGGCGGCGCTGGTGATCCGCCACCATCGAGGACGACGGGCCCCCGAACGGACGGGGCACGGCGATTCCAGAAGTTCCAGCGTCTAGATTCCGCACCTTATCTGCCGGGGGAGTCGGCGAATGGGACGGCGGGACGCCTTTGCCAGCTGCCCAAACGGGGGCGGCAGGGCGGCGATCCCCTCTGCACTTTTGTGCGGCAGCCCGCGCGCGATCTGTGCGGCCATGGATGATCCATGTGAGGCCAGGGGCGAGGCATATCGTGTCCACCCCCAGACGCCCAGCGCGGGTGGCACCGCGGGAGGTGATGAGTTGCGCCACAGGTGTCGATGCGGTTACGGATAGAGCGAGGTGTTGGTTCTTGGCTGTTGGTTGGTTGGTGATCGTCGTGGTTGTGGCTGGATGGTGTTGCACATTTGCGCACTAGTACACACCGGGATACCCCGAATGGGAACAGAGGAAAAACACGAGTGGTTGATGATACAGAGACTCGCAGGCCCCGTCAACTGTGCTTCCACCGAACGTGGCCTGTGGATAGATGCTGGGATGGCCATCACCAGAGTCACAACATATCGGCCTCTAGACAGGCTAAGACGCAACGATGCCATCGATTAGTCTACTAAGTATGTCGCCGACAGCGGAAACAAAGCACGCGTCTCGCTCTCATACGACGTCGCAAGCCATCAACCAGCATATCTATCTTATCGCCATCATCCTCGCGCATGGCCCCCGTCGGCTCAAATGCCGTCTTGGTCTAGTCGGTCCGCCGGCGACGCGCCACAGGGATGCTTGTTGGGTTCACGGACAACATGACACCCACTCTCTCGGATCCGAAAGTGGCGATGTTGCCGGACTTTCTGGTCGGCTGGACATCTAGCTGCCACTTATCCAGACCGGTGAGCCGCATGTCCAGTAGTCCATGCTGCAGGTTATTTGTTGTCAGTCATCCTTTTATTTGTTTTAGTTTCGGCTCTGGCTTAGGCAGCTCCAGGACGTAGCAAAGCGATGTCAAGCTTCCAGGTCTATGAATCATGACGGGACCAGGCTTGAGGAAAATGCATAACTCTGAAGACTGCAGTAGCAGTTCATCCAACCTCATCTACACACCCAATGTACTCCATACTTGAGTCCTTGAAGATCATCGTCGGGATCTGCACGAGACCCAGCTACACGACACATTTGAAATCGCCCGCCCATGCAAGCGACCACGACCCTTGTAGATTCCTGCAGCAATCCGGGCCTATCCACTGTAGCCCCCAAGACGGCGAAATACTACCCACGCCCCGCCAAGCAAGATATGTCCCAGGGCTCTGGATCGGATAGATACCTGCGGGCAACGGCCAGACGTGCGGCCGTTTTCGCGTGGCCCGGACTGATAGACGCTGTATTCGTAGTTGTTACTTGTCATTAATTTGATGCAGCAAGTTTTGCATTCCGGGTTCAATTGCTTTCTCAGATCTTGCAGGTAGGCAACCCCAGCTCTTCGCCATTTCTCACCATGTTGAACAACGGTCGTCGTCTAAGTCGGACTTACTGATCCAGCACGCACGCCCTCAGCTGGCACGTGAGATGAGACGGTGAGACTGGGTTAGCGTAGCTCATCCGATGGCGCCCTCGCTTCAACGCGGACCTTTTTCAAATAGGCGCAACAAAAGCGCTTGGTATTCCCAAATCAACAGCATCGTCGAGCTGAGCTCGAAGGTTCCCAAATGCTCGGCCCAGAAGTGGTTGGACATCCCATGACCCTGGCCCTTCAAAGGTCCCTTGCGTCTGGAGCTTCCATTTTTGGCTACAGCCCTGCCAAGGCCATACTTAGTAGACAAAAAGATCCCGCTAGGAGCACGTTACTGCCCTACTCGTCTCCCCACAGACAAGCTGCCAAGCTGTCTTGCCCGGGACCATTTCCGTCGCATCCCCGTCGTGTCGATCCTGCGGCTTATCGCTGCACCAAAAGTCCTGAGGACTACTGCCGACAATCACCCAGACTCGCCTAAAGACGAGGAGGCCTACCGTCTGTCTGATGGGCAGGTGTTTGTCTTATGTCTCGATTCGTTCCAGCCTGGCTATGATTGGAGAATCTCCCGATGTTATCCGCCGCTTGTTTGGACAATTCCTTGCCACGGGTATCAGCGCCCGTCGTGAGCTTAAAGTAAGCCGACCTCGTAAAGCCCAAGTCAACAGCGAATCGTTCATCCCAGCGTAAGCAGACATCCATGATCCCTGTCAAGATGTCGTATCTTGGGACGGACCGCACGTGCCGAGATCTAAGTGGCATTACACATTCGTCATACCGGGATAGCGGACGCGTGGGACCACTTTAGCTTGGCGGATGCTTCCGTTGATCCGTTCAGTGATAAGGCTGTGAATCCCTCACTCAGGTTGCCCTGTAAGTCAATTCAAGCCGCTGCCAACAAACAGTATTGAATATACTTGGCACAGGGAATCCCATCACCAAATTTTTGTCGCTGTAGTGGATGATAATGGCACTCTGTTGGAACCGTCTGTTGGTAGTGTTGGTGGATGCTTTCTTGATGAGTGACGCGTTCACGGATCATCTCACTTCAGTTGCAAGTCTTTCCATGGCGTATTTCTACGTAAATTTCAAATTGTATATGAAGTATGTATCACATCCAAAGCTATTGTGTTTGCGAGGGTGGACATGTGCGATGGGACGTTGGTGGATGCTCGCTACATGAGTGAGTTGACGACTCAATGTGGCATGCTCGTGAATCCCCTCACTTCGGTTGTAAGTCTACTCACATCACTTGCTGCCAAGAGCTGACCATGACTCCCAAAATAAAATGTTGTCAATGGCTCATCGCACTACGACAGCGGACAAAGTGACACTCTTATTAATTGGCTTTCTGGGAGCGATTCCCTTCCATGAGATTGTAAATTTACACCATTGTAGGTGCAAGCCAGCTTAAGACTTGGTGCTGAACATGAATATTGACTAACGTAATGTTGCTTCATACGAAGCCTCTACTGAGACGGTTTGCAAGGGCACGCACTGCCTTGGATTGGGAAGTTCGTGCATTCTTTTCTACGGCGACGAGCTTGGGAATGCCTTACACTGACAGCAAGCCTATCACATTATCACATATAAGTCACAGTTGTACTACGCATTAGCGGAGTTCGCATTCCATTTGCCGTAGCTAGCAATGCGATAAAGCCCCCTCAAGCCATGATCGTTAGGGGCCAATATTGACCGCAATGTACTTCCGGCATCCATGCTTCCGTCATTCTTCATATCGCTCGGCCAGGTTCCTCTCGCCTTGTCACTGATTCTTTTCGCAAAGTGTTCAGCACTTTGAGGCAGTGCACAAGCGGGAGAGCAACTTGCAACGAGATACTAAATTATCAAGGTTCTGAATCCCTCGCGCCTGTTCAGCCCAAATCTGCTGCTGAGAATTGGCCTCAACTACAGAAATCATCATTCTCACTAGCTGTTTTGTTGCATTGGAAGAATAGACCGTTTTCTCTTTGCCGCATTCGAATACTTTCACTACGAACAGCTGCATGTTGGATAAGTCTACAGAAACTGTCTTAATGGTTAAAGCGCTAAAATATAGAAATAGAGACCGCTCCCTAAAGCCAATGCCACTCTTGGTAGTCACATGATTCAAGTCATCAGAGTAAAGTGAGGCGATTCGCAAGCTCGTAGCTCGAGGAGTACGCGTCGACATCCCGTGGCTACGTGATCCTGCCTTTATACAATAGACTACGACAATGCCAAACGATTGACGGGAAGACTCCTCATTTTCTGAGATCAACGCAAACTTTCGGAGTACAATGGGTTGTATAGGGTAGCAAGTCGAGGGGATTCTCGAACGGGCACTTACCAAGAGGCATCCACTAACCCCTCATTACAGGATATGCCGCATTTGCAAACCATCCCAATTTCTTAAACCCTTTGCAAAACTTTTTGGACGACGGAGGTCACTAGTATGAAGACCATTTTCAGTCGGCCACACCAGCAAGCACATAAACAGTTGAGAGGAAGGGAAATCGCCACTTTATATCCCCTCATCCAGCCAGTAATGGCGGTGAATTGGCTACTGCAACGTTGTACTGTAATGGTTTGTCATCGACGTATCACTCGGTTCGCGTTCGCCCGAGCGTTGCATCACAAGACTCCGGGAGGGAGAAATGACGGGGCCCCCAACAGAAATCCCCGACAACCACAGACAGAAAACAGGGGATCCCCAGGTTAAAAGAAGCGCTTTGAGGAGAAACGAGGAGAATACGCGCTCAAATGCTCCGCATTCCGAGGACGATGTTCCCCGCAATCATCAAAGTGCCGTGTCACGTTGAGGTCTTGAATCGTCGCATTCGGGCCGTTACGGACCCCATGCTGGCAACACGTCGAGGAAGCCCACAAAACTCCGCAAGGCTCCGCGAGAAAGCGTCCAACGAAGCTTTGGCCACCACCTGGAGACGTCTTCCCCGCGAGAGAAACTGCGATCCAAGGGCACATCGCAGTGTCTTGGAAGGGCGGTGTTGCGGCTGCTGCCTTGGGGCCGGCTAGAACATCGGGAGATTTCCGGTGACGATCCTTCGCCCCTAGGCTGGTGTCGATCTTCACCCGCCGCCGGGGGCTTTTCATTTATCCTCTAGACCACCTGTGATGTAACCGTGCAACCATTGGTTTCTTTGCTTGGCTGGAGACCGCATATCGATACAATAAATAACCAGTGTCTCTTGCCATTTCTGCTCCAGCAAGCTGCGTCAAACATCATCGGGTCAAACGGCATGTCGTGATCCTGCCCAGCCTGTCGGTACGTTGACGTCCGTCAGTAATGTTAGACCGTGGACTAACAAGGATCTAGCATGTTCTCACTTTTTCTAGAACTCGTCACCCTAGAAACCACGTGGGAAAACCCCAATTCCTTCTTCTAGAACTTTGGGACTTTTCTAGTTCTCCATCATCGCAAGACATCGGGGACAACCCGAAAGACAAGAGCCCAAGCATACTGGCACGTCGATCAACATGTCTACCGATCCGAAGCCCTCGGGCGACCATGACTCCCTGGGAGGCAAAAATAGTCTTGAATCCCACCTGGAGACCGGACAACAAGCCCCGCGTGGTGTTCCGATGGACCGAGTTCACCGCGAAGCCGTCGAGAAGCGACTGAAGCGCAAGCTTGACACGCGATGCGCTCTCTTCGTTCTCATCTACATCATGAACTACCTCGACAGAAACAACATTGCCGCGGCCAGGCTCAAGGGTCTCCAGGATGACTTGAAACTCGACGACACTGAATACGCAACGTGCCTCAGCATTCTATACGTCGGCTACATCCTGATGCAGGTCCCATCCAACATGTTCATCAACCGAATCCAGCGGCCTTCGCTCTACATTGCGTGCGCAATGCTGCTCTGGGGCCTCATCTCGACCCTCTCCGGCGTCGCCCACAACTTTGCCGGCATGGTGGTTATCCGGTTCTTCCTGGGCTTCATTGAGGCTGCCTTCTTGCCGGGTGCTCTCTTGATTCTCTCCAAGTGGTACACGCGACGAGAGTTGACCAAGAGAAACGCCATCCTGTTCTGCGGCAACCTCATCTCCAACGCCTTCTCTGCTTTGGTTGGCGCCGGTGTCCTGTCCAACATGCAGGGCGTTCTCGGGCACGCAGCCTGGCGATGGCTCTTCTGGATCGAAGGTGCCGTGACCATGGCCGTTGCCATTTCCGCTGCCTTTATTCTCCCCGATCTGCCTCACAACTCGAGGGGATTCACCGAAGAGGAACGCCTGGTGGCTCAGCTCCGCATGGTTGAGGACTGTGGTGAAGCCGACACTGATTCCGCTGAGAACGGCGTCTTCTATGGACTGAACCTGGCTTTGAAGGACATCAAGATCTACGTCATGATGCTTACCTTCACGGCCTATGTCACTGGCCTTTCTTTCAACGCATTCTTCGTAAGTATGCTCTTGATCTTAGTCTTCAAGCGCAAACTAACTTGTCCCCTAGCCTACTCTTACCGGAACCCTCGGATTCGCATACGTTCCTACGCTTCTCATGAGCTCCCCGCCATGGGTGTTTTCATGCATCGTTTCCGTCATCAACGCATGGCACTCTGATAAGACCCAAGAAAAGGTTCGTTCAACTCAATGCCTGCGGAAGTAATCAAGAAAAAAACTAATAGCTTGACAGTTTTGGCACATTACGGGCCCTATTTGTGTTGGAATGGCTGGTTTCATCATCAGCATGTCCACTCTCAACGTTGCCGCTCGCTACGTCGCTCTGTTCCTACAGGCTAGTTCGTATGCAGGCTTCATCGTCTTCTACTCCTGGATCAGTTCGTCGTTCCCTCGACCACCCGCCAAGCGTGCTGTGGCCATTGCCATGATCAACGCCTTCAGTCAGCTGGGTAACGTGGCAGGATCTTACGTCTGGGATCTCAAGGACAACGGATACCGCCAGAGCTACGGCATTGTCCTCTCCATGTTTGGTGTCACCATCATGGGTTGCTACGTATTCAAACTAATCTTGATTGATCTGAACAAGAAGCTCGACGCAGGCGAGTCTGCTTGGGAAACCAGACCGGACGTTGCGGAGCAGACCATGCAGGTCGAGGTGATGGAGAGCACCGACGAGGCTTTGAGGATGAAGAGGGACTTCAGATACCTCATTTAAGGTTGGAATAAGGTTGAAGGAGTGGACAATTCGTTTGTGGTAGCTTCAATAGACTGCGATCCTAACAATGGTTCTCGAGTCACAGTCCACTAGGCAGTTACGGGATATGATCAGCATATACTACCCTAGCAGTTAACCTCATTGGATGAATGATGAAGCACGAAAGCAGAGTCTTATATCGCGACATTTGCATCAAGTATAGAATGGTAGCCTACGTTATCTTCGGGGCCAGTTCTGTGTAGGATCGCCGGAATTAACCAATCGAACCCATGCTATCGTCGTCATGATTTCTATCAAAGTGCCGGGAGGTTCATCTCATTTAGGTCTTATAGCCAAAAATAGTGGATGCTGCATGCATCACCACTATTGAACAGTCTGGGGATGTATTGCGCAATACCCCCACGTTTGAAGTTGAAAGTTGGGGAAAAAGCCTACTTATTCCATCCCATTCCCCTTGCTTAAAGTGTGAAAGAGACTCAGATTCACAGAGAAAAAGCTCACAGTTGCTTATCCGCATTCAACGAACATGGAAGAATCCAAGGTGGTCGAGACGACCCCAGACCTGAGTGATGGCTCCAACACCATCACACCAGACGCGGACATCAACGAAGCCTCGCTGTTACGGAAGCTTGATGCCAAACTCCTTCCAGCTGTGGGAATACTCTACCTACTCTCGTTCCTAGATCGTAGCAATGGTAAGACGTTGCCAACCACATTCATATATGTGTTTCTTACTGACAGACTATTCTAGTCGGAAATGCACGGATTGAAGGAATGGTTGATGACATTGGCATGAGTACGGATTACCAACAATGATGCTACCCAGCTTGGAGTATTTACTGACGAGCGGACCTTGATTAGCTGGCAACCAATATCTCACAGGACTGACCCTGTACTTTATTGGTTACGTTCTGTTTGAGATTCCATGCAACATCATTCTCAAGCGAACAACGCCTCGGCTTTGGCTACCGACCTTGACCATCGCATGGGGGATTGTTGCAACCCTCATGGGTATAGTCCAGAATCTTACAGGATTCTTCATCGCTCGTTTCTTTCTCGGAGTCACTGAAAGCGGGCTCTTCCCCGGCGTGGTCTTTTACTTTTCGATGTGGTACAAGCGACGCGAGAGACAGTATCGGATCTCGCTTTTCTTCAGTGCTGCATCACTGGCAGGAGCCTTTGGAGGAATCCTCGCTTATGTATGTCAAACCGCTGCTGAGCTACGGATGAGCCGATGCTGATGCTGGTTTGCAGGGAATCGGAAAGATGGGTGGTGTTGTGTGGGACAATGGATGGCGATGGATCTTCATTCTCGTAAGACTGGAATTCGTTCTTGTTGAAGACTGGTTCTAAACTGCACTAGGAGGGTATCGCGACCGTTGTCGTCGCTGTCGCGGCATTCTGGTTCATCGAGAACTACCCGAACACGTCGCGGTTCCTGACCGACGCAGAGCGCAAGTTCATCCAGGCGAGGCTCGCAGCGGACAGTGACTCCACCCACGACGAGAAATTCAGCTGGAACGCCGTGCTCCAAGCCATCCGGGATCCCAACTGTTGGCTTTACGGCCTGGGCTTTCACACGATGAGCCTGCCTCTTTACACGCTGTCTCTCTTTCTGGTTCGTCTACGCTGTCTAGGAAATGTCTGGATCCCGCTGACAGTTTGCTAGCCCACCATTATCAAGGATCTTGGCTATACGGCAGCGATTGCCCAGCTTCTCACCATTCCTCCGTATGCTCTGGCATTCCTGACGACTCTTGGCGTTGCGGTTGCGTCGGAAAGGCTTGGGAAGCGAGCCGTCTTCATCGCCGGATCCTCCGCCGTCGCTGCCATCGGCTACATCCTCCTGCTCGCCAACAACAACCCTACCGGACGACCCGGCCTCTCCTACGCCGGGACCTTCTTTGCCGCTGCGGGCATTTACCCTGCCACGGCGCTGGTGCTTTCCTGGCCGGCGATCAATGTCTCGGGACAGACGAAGCGCGCAATCGGCAACGCAATGCAGATCAGCATCGGCAATCTGGGCGCGGTCATGGGCACGCAGCTCTATCGTTCGGGCGACGGGCCGCGGTTCATTGTTGGGCACTCGATGGCGCTGGCGTATCTGGTCGCCAATATCGTGATTGTGGGTTTGCTGGGATGGAGGCTGAAGAGGGAGAATGCAAGGAGGTCTGAGATCGCGTCGGAAATCACGGATGTTGGCGAGGTGAAGGATTGGCAGGGAGATGGGGACGTGCGATGGCGCTTCGAATGGTGAAGACAGTAATCTGTTGTGAGTCAGTGGAGTCGATATTGTAGGTCGCGAGTTCGTGATGGAGTCAGCCACAAGCCACCACAAGTTGGTGCTGTGAGACATGTGCGGGCTGCAACTGTGATTTTAGCCTGGTCTGGACCATTGGATGTCAGCAGCCGGAAAAGTCTCAGCTTTAGCGACACCTCCGCTCATCTTCATACTTCGTACGGATAGGGAACCCGGTACCGCGCGACCGGGTTCATGGTTTGTTGGATTCATTTCCGGATGGGAGATTAATTTGCCTAAACCTCAACAGCGATCTTACCATCAGTTCGAGACGGCCAAGCAAGATTGTGTCTTAAGGTAAAAAAAAAAGAAATAAAAATTAAAAATTTTAAAAATTAAAAATGGAAAAAAAAAAAAAAAAGGGTTAAGGAAAAGGAAGCGGAAATACATGACGTCGGCAACCTGATGTGCCTTGATGGAGTAAAAACCTGCCCTCTGCAGCGATGAAGGTAATTATCCACGATCGGGGTTATTCCCCCGATCCCCGATCCATGGCGTGACAAAAAAGAGCGAGCCAAGAGCGTCGTGCAGTGAAGCGACAGGGATCTGAAGCATTACGGAACGCTGACGCCGCCTTGACTGTACTGACCGAGCTCGGGGGTGCTCGGCGAGGCAAGCTACGGACAACGAGTACCGGTGCGTGGGGAGACTGGATTGGACGCATCAGAAGACAATGAACTGACTGCTACATACTGTGTTCATGGGTGCCGGAGGGGTCGGACCGAGGGCTATTCTTCCCTGTGAGATGTGACTTAAAAGCAACAGCCGGATTACGAATTGGGCATCCTGGAGTTTGGTAATAATTACAGAGCACAATTACCGTCCTCTCAGCGCGTTTCCCCAACGCGTCCCGTCATCGCCGAGGTGTCGTGGTGGTTCATGCCGCAATGCGCCACCACTACACCACTAATCAGTAAACGATGCATGTACGAACTGCAGAGTACAGTAATCTCGGACGGCCAGCTCTCTCGACCTGCAGCTGCGGGCATCGTAAGCCGCAGCCACCTGGGCCTCACCGAGTTCCTATCCTCAACATCGATTCCGTGCCAACAGCCCGCCCTGTGGTGTTTTTAGTCGCTGGTTTCGGGCCCTAGTCGGGCTCACTTTCGACTCTTCGCATCATGGCGCCGGCTCTGGCCACTCCAGATGACATCACCGGATCCATCCGTTCCCCTCCATCCCCTCCACGTCCTTCTAGCAAATCTGGCTATTATGCTTGCGTCCATGCCGTTTACGGACTCTTCCACTACGTAGCATCTCACGTTAGTCCAACAAATGGGTATGCCTCGCTTGGCTCTGTGCTCCCCGCCCGTGCCGAGAACGTTGCTCCTCGGTGTTAATAAAGCAGCCGGTCCTCTCTCGGCCATCTCGCCACGTCCCCCTCTCATACCATTGCCATCATCTCTCGTCCATCACGAGCACTTTTCCACCTTTCACCAGTCTCACCACCATACCCGTCGAAAATCGCCCACCATGGTTCAACCAGTCCCCCAGTCCTCCAAGCTCCAAGATCTTTTCAGCCTCAAGGGCAAAGTCGTCGTCGTCACCGGCGCCTCGGGCCCCCGCGGCATGGGCATTGAGGCCGCACGTGGCTGTGCTGAGATGGGCGCCGATATCGCCATCAGCTACTCTTCCCGCAAGGAAGGCGCCGACAAGAACGTCGAGGAGCTGATCCGCGACTACGGCGTCAAGGTCAAGGCCTACAAGCTCAACATTGCCGACTACAACGACGTCGAGCGTTTCGTCGGTGACGTTGTTGGAGATTTCGGCAAGATTGACGGCTTCGTTGCCAAGTAGGTCAAGTCCAAGCTGCTGCGATACAGCACAACCCAGACCAACTGATCTATCCTGCTAACCACAATGTCACAGTGCCGGTGCCACTGCCAACTCTGGTGTCGTCGATGGCTCTGCCTCGGACTGGGATCATGTTATCCAGGTCGACCTCAACGGTACCGCCTACTGTGCCAAAGCCGTCGGTGCTCTCTTCAAGAAGCAGGGTCACGGTTCCTTCGTCATCACCGCGTCCATGTCCGGTCACGTCGCGAACTTCCCGCAAGAGCAGACCTCTTACAATGTCGCCAAGGCCGGCTGCATTCACTTGGCCCGCTCCCTCGCTAACGAATGGCGAGACTTTGCGCGTGTGAACAGCATCTCCCCTGGCTACATCGACACCGGCCTGTCAGATTTCATCGACCCCGAGACACAGGAGCTGTGGAGGAGTATGATTCCCATGGGTCGCAACGGAGATGCGAAGGAGCTTAAAGGAGCCTACGTGTACTTGATTAGCGACGCTAGCACGTACACCACGGGCGCAGATATCGTCATTGACGGTGGTTATACCGCTCGGTAAATTTTTCTCTTAACGGCAACAAAAGTTAAATGATACGTCTCTCGCTAGAGATTGCCATTATCTTCGACTAGTGCCACAAGCCTCGTATGACCGATCAATTCGCCTCGAATATGCCGGCAGCCTCTTATCCAGGGGTACCTGGCAGTAGGGATGCTGTGATGTGCCGCTGACCTTGCTCACAAGGACGTGCAAAAGAACAATGGCTGTGCTTTCTAGGTTCAGCCCAGGAGATTTCTCTGCATTTGAAACAGTAAGGCGACACCACGTCGAAGCTCGGCCGTTGATCCAAATACTGCAAATATCTTCCAGCCTCACCACGTAAATATTCAACATCAACCGAGTTGGGTTGTCTGTACGACTTCAAGGCTTGGAAGTGACTGGGACCCGGAGAGGTAATCGTGATTCGGTTTCATTGTGTAAGGCAGGTGTACTGAATAGGTGACACTTATTGAGGTAGTGTTACCTAGTACGCTTATTGTTCTCCGACATGACTCCGTATAGAAAAGCCGCAGATTATCGTAGATGCAAGTGGTCGACTGATGAACAAGAGCATGGCTGGAGATCTCGACGGTTCGATGCAATTTGCCTGCCCACATTTCAGGTATGAAATGTGCGACATTGAAGAGCATTAAGCACTTAGACTTACCCCATGCATATTTCTAAGGCTAGCCTGCGGAAGAATGAAACATAACGTGATGCATGTCGTCAAGTTTAGCTCACTTTTTGCCGTTGACGACATGACTACGACTCTGTCCCTCGAGCTGCGCTTTCGTCAGCTAAGTATGCAAAGAAGTGCTGCAGTATCCGTAGATCCTAGGGGAAAAGATGTGGGCGCTGTGTCGAGTGAAGTGACTTGCCCACTTAATTAATACCTACAGCCCTCAAGGATTTCAAACGTTAGTTCGGTACTTAGCTCAGTATTCCAATTTTAGGTATGTTCAACCTTTCTGCACCCCCACTGTATGGCAGGCATGCTTGTGATCTCAGCAGCCGAACCACCCCTTTCCCCCCTTACAAGCTAACATAAAGGAGTCGGTTTTCTCCTCATGTTTCCTCGATCGTCGAGTTCAATTGGCATCAGCTTATTGTGATTTCATGTCGCAAGCTATTAAATGGCAGAGCCGGAAAACGATGAAACCCCCACCCTCGTCAGCCAATGAAACGCACGACCGACGCCACAGCTACCGCCACAGCTACAGCCACAGCCTCGACCAGGACCAATCGACTAGCACCGGCACATTCCACTATCTTCCCACTGCGCCCAGAGTAAGTACTGGTGGTCTTGCTGATGCTTGGTAAGTTGGTAGAGCTCCTGTTGGATCTGCCGGTTATCTGTCGTTCACCCGAGCCGTCATTAAGAGTTCACCCACTTGTATTAGAACATGCGAGCAGTAGGCAAGTGTCTGACTGACCGTCGGAGGCAGCATCGGTCCACTAGATCCCTACATCCCCTGTCGTGCGTACCACCACCATTAGAGAAGCTACCGTGCGTTGAAGTCGTCAACACATTGCCGACAACGTTGACCCTACGGTGGTCGCAAACACACAATAGGTGCCTTGGGTTCTTTTATGTTGCCTTCGGCCGTTATCTCATCACTTTAATACAAAGTATATGAACCCGTCGCTAATTGCTATCAATTATCTAGGGGCCTGTCATCGAAGTCAGAGACGAGGTGGGAGTCGATTTTACTGGGACTGCGGAAGTGCCCTACAGAGAACATGTAAGTCGCATGCACGTGTTTACCCTACACTTTTCACTCACATTCCCGCAGGCAAAAAAGAAGCGGACCGTCTTTTTATGGACGTGCTGTAATTGCCACAACTCAGGCATGCGGGTGGCGATAAGCGCATGCCCCGAGTGCGGTACGCCACGGTGCTCATACTGTCGAGTGGACAAGGTTGTCGTCAAAGAGTGACCGGACTTGGCTGTAAGATCAGGTGTGATTAGGCGTAAGATAGCTGTTGGACTACTGGGTTTGTATCGATAATACTTCGGGCCTTTTATGTTGGTGCCCCGGGGGGGCGGGGGGGATATGTGCTATTCGAGTATCTAGTTAATCTAGAGACGCCATCTTCATGGAGGATCAATTTTAAAGACATTTATTGACTCAATCCTGAGGCCCTACCATCCCTTCATGTTGCAATCTCTCCAGATCCTCCTCATGCAATACTGATTTGACGAAATCTCTGACCCCGTGCGATATTCGATCCCATTTAAGCATTGTAACATATGCAAACCCCATCAGACACATGAATGTGCCGGCCAGAATGAGCAAGGACGTGTTGTTGGGTCCAAGGGCCCGTGGGATAGCCTTTTCATCCATTGACAACACTCCGGTTGCGAGTCCAATGGGTGTAATAAACTGGAAAAAAAGGAGCGGGTTAGCAAAGAGAAACAGTGTAGGACATGCTATTAGCTATTGTTTGAGAAGGAAGACTTGCTGTACTTACACACAGCATGACAAACGTCATGGTTTGGCTGAAGGAGGCTAAGCGCGCTTGGATATTGGCATCTCGAGTGCCTTCGTGATTGAGATGAAATGAAAGCTGCGTAGTTGAAACATTAGCTGAATAATTGAAGAGTAGAATTTTCGTTTCTTGTAGCTTACACCATCGTTGTACGCTTCACAGTCTTGGTCAAGGAATTGAAGAGTTTCTAGCGAGGTCTCCAAGTCTTGGATGCTTTTCTGGATTTCAGGAATGTATTCAGATGCGCGCCCGGGGACTGTCTTGAACACCTCATTTGATTTGAACGAGTTGGTCTTGCTGATGGTCTCTTTCAACTTCTGGATCAGGAGACGTAACAGGCTTCTGGTCTCCACAGCTGTATGACGGGCCTGCCTTACAACGTGAGGATCGTCGAAGCTGCCAGACTGGATATCTGCTTGTTTGATAGGGCAACTTTTGATCTTTTTCTGCGTCAGTACTCTTGAGCAAGCGGCAATAGTGATAAATATCTGAGAGGGGTAGGCTTAGGATATCTTACGTATGAGTGAATGCGAGATCGCATATTCGAAACCATCCCATCCCACTCGTCTTTTGTTTGATCTAATCGTGTCTTGAAGACAGTGACGTAGTACTCCCGAGCATCCAGACGCGGACGGCTTGCCTCAGTGTTGCCAGCAGTGAAGGGGTCTGGTTGAAATAGTACATGGCCGTCCTCCACTTCTCTCGTAGTATCGTAAAAGTTCACGCCCTCTCTATTGTCTTCATGCTCAAAGTATGTATCGACGAAACAGTACGCCACCCATCTCCAAGGGCTTAAACCTGTGACGAGAACCGTTGTTTGAGCCTCACAGAGATAGTCAACGTCCAGTATAGGAGCATCGTCTCTCGATCTTCTCCGGAGGAAAGAGAGGTCCTTGACTTTTCTGAGAGGACTGTTGTCTGCCATGGTTCGGGTGTCGTGAGGTGGTCTGTAGGGCGGTGCCGTCCTCAAAGCATAATAGGGCAGGTCAAATGCCAGCTGGAATGTTGGAACGGCCTCGGACTACCTTGGGATTAGGCTTCTGAAAGAATAGCTGAACTATGCGAGACTTACAGGGTATGTAGTGTCCAGGTAGCACTTGAACGCCAGATGTCGATACAAGCTCCCTCTTAGAGCCTTGGCTTGACTCGTCGAGGCCGTTGAGATGAGAGCCATGACTGTGTACGGACTCAGATCTGTAATAAAACTAGAAGAATGTATCAGAACAAAATTAGAAACAAAATGGCGGGGTTTCTCACACTAAACGACGATCGGCATTCAACTGCACACCAGCGTGAGATGAGTCACCGCTGCTATTCTCTCCCGACGTGTCTTCACCAACATAGAATCTCTGAGTAGTGTTAGCGTATTCTTACCGTCCGAATGGAACCCAATCACCTTTTTTCTAAGCTCTAGATAAAGTCGGTGAGCGCTGAGGGGGCCAAGGTAATCTCGAGGAGTAGATTGCACTCCATTGTTGGTTCGGTCATCTAGAAGAGCAACCTCTTCTTGCATGCCTGGTGGGTTGCCAGATCGCAGTTTCTCTAGATTGTCGTCTGAGCAGAATTGTGCCACTAATTCTACCCCAGGCATGACTCGCTTCGCAGCCCTAGACTCCGTCATGAAGAACCGAACCGGGCTTTCGTTGGGTGCCGTTGCTTCCCAAGTACTTAGGAAAGGTTTGTTTTCGGCCTGCAAGCCCAGACTTGAATCAGGATCGAAATCCAAGTCCCAGAAAAAGCGGTCCGTCCCGTGGTTCGTGGCTGGGTTGCGTGGCTGGGACCCGTTCTTCTTAAGCCCCTTCTTCTTGTTCTTCTTTCGGCTCCTGTTTTGAGACGCTGCCTGTGAGGGCATCTTACCCCGGCGGTAATCCGAAGTGGATGGGTCACATAGTCATGCGTGTTGGCGCGCCTGCGGTGGAAAGAAAGAAAGGGAATGAGGCGAAGTGACTTGAAAAAGCCCCACTGAGCAGATGTGGGAGGATGAAATAGTTTCAAGCGGGTGATTCGAGGTTTTATGTAGTCCATCTGACGCATCACAAATCTTAGATCCTCATCCCTCCCCAACATTTAGGATGGGGAAGATGGTGCTATAGACAAATGGACTCAATCAGTCCTCGAAGAGGCTATGCGACGCAACTGCGAGCGAGATGCAGTGAGAATGCCTTGTTCTCCTCAATCCAAGGCGGGTAATGGAAACGTGGCAGCTGGCAGTTCAGCTAGCATTGTTACTCAACCAGTCCTTCACCGTCATCGATTGAGGGCAACAGACGCCTCGAGGTTCTCGTGATCCAAAGTATCGGCGTACAATGGTTGCGGGGCGGAGCCTGCATAGTTGGGCAGCAAGTATGTTCTATTGGTCCGGGAACCGTCTTTGTATTTGTTTGATTTGCTAGCGAATGCGGTTGCCTCGTTGCCTTCTTGCTGACGGCGTATTCACAATGCCCTCATCTACAAATGCTCCTTTGATCACGAGCAGAAGCCCCAACTCACCCCAAGACAGAGAAAGTCGAGGCTGAGGCCACCGATACAGAATAGACTAGTGCCATATGATCTGGGTCTGATTCGTAGCCCTAGAAATTCGTTGGTTGAGGTTGTCGAGTAGTCTGCGCGCCGCGCTGCTACTCTTGGAGTAGGTTGGCTGGGCTTTTCGCTCCGCCCGAAATAACACGCGATGCACGCCTAGATGGGATGCGATTCGCCTATAAAGCTGAGACCGACTGAACTCACATGCGCAACCTCATCATTGAGGTAGACCGCCGGCCCAACATGCACCACCGCATACACAGCCCGCGTGACACTGTTCTTGCTTTGAGAGCTCGGCATTGAGTCTATGATGAGGGGTTGCGGATGCCGATGAAGGATGTGTCTTTGCCAGGGGAAGATGATATGGCGTTGATAATAGCGGTATCGGCCAGTATGATCTTGGTCACGTTGCACGTGGGAAACAGGAGATGAAGTTGGATTGTGGCTGTGCTCGGTCTGACGAAATCGAGGGCGGCTGGAATTGAAAAGAATCAAGAGTTGCAACAGGAACAAAACGGGTTGCTGGCAGATACCCCGGAGTCTCGGTTGCTGGATAAGAGGTTTGTACCGAGAAGCGTCATGCTCTAAAATATGAGCAGTCATTTTCGAAGACGGATCGGGTACAGGAGATAGATGGCTAACCACCAGCTTCGGCTGTAATCGCAGATGATTTGCATGACGGCAGCCATCGGCATTTGCTACTACCGCGAACCGGAACCCGGATGTCGTCAGATTTGCTTGCGTCTTTATTTATCAAGTTAGATACGTTAGTTCCCGGCATCTCGCTTGCTCCTTCGGCCTTGTGACCATTTCTTTGTGCGGACACTCGACTATTTCGGCTTCGGAACTGGACCAACAAAATTCGCCTTCTGTCGGGCCAGGTTCCAGCTCCGCCACAGTGCTTCCGCAAATCATCTCCACGGTACCTCAGATACTTCACCACAACATCCGCTCGCGCCTCTCATGTCGGAGCCAGGACGCTACATCCGCAGCCGCATCGCCAATGCCTGCGACGGATGCAAGTCGCGCAAGGTCAAGTGCGACGGCCAACTGCCCTGCAGCTACTGCGCGAGGCGCCAGCGGCCTCATGCCTGTCACTACTCGCCGCAGCGCCGACGACGGACGGGTCAGACGCCGCGATCGCCGCCGCGTTCCGATAGAGAGTCGCGGTCTCGCTCGACCGGGAATGCGTCGCCGGTGACGCCTACGGCCACGGATCTCGGGAGGCCGCAGAGACAGAGACTCGACGGGTCGCCCGAAGACGAAACCGAGGTCCCGCGAGAGGCGCGCTTGGTCTGCGATGCCCAGGGCAAGCTGATCTTTGTCGGGGACTGCGCGCCCTTGTCCTTCTTCCAATCGGTACGCCAGCTCGTCACCGCCAAGGTTGGACAAACGGCCTTTGCGCCGCAGTCCAGCAGGTACTCGGTTCTCGAAAATGCCCCGGCCTACCAATCCAGTCGGATACCTGGAGACCGTCGAGTTCCTGTCGTGCGCCCGGATCAGATTCCTCTGGCTGTCGCAACGTACCTGTCGACCTCCACGGGGCTTGTTGATCTGTTTGACAACAGCAGACTCCTCGACGACCTCGTTCTGTGGGCAAATCTCAGCCACAAGCCCGACGACGCCACCTCGGTTGTCAACTTTCTCGTCTTGGCCATCGGACGCCAAATAGACGACGAGGAGCTTGCCCAAGACTACTTCGAGTACGCCCGCGACAAGGCATTCTCAAATCTGAGCGGAAACCTCAGCGTCACTGCCGTCCAAGCCTTCACGCTCGTCACGCTCTACATGCTATGCTCTTGCCAGATCAATGGCGCATTCCTGTTCTTCGGCATCGCTGTCCGGGCTGCCTACTCCATCGGCATTCACAGGACGGAGGTCAATGCAAGATTCGGACCCGACGTCCACCGGCAGAGAGACCGTCTCTGGAAGAGTCTACGGGTGGTAGACTTATTCCTCAGCTCTTCCATGGGACGACCACCGGCCACGTCCGATGTGGACTGCACTGTCCCGTATCAAGCTGCCGAAGACAGTACCAATGACGTCCCAGATCTTCTCCATGCATCGGTCCAGATATTTCTCATCCTGGAAGGGCTTGTGACAGAGATCTACTCCAGAAGAAAGATATCACTGCAGTTGACAGAAGGCATCTCCCTACAGCTGCGCGATTGGTCCTTGAGGTGGCTCAAACCACTCAAGGACATCCTCGCAGATCTCGGGAACCACGACCAGGCCCAGGTCAGCGGGGCATGTCAGATCCTATCGACGTACTACTATGCCGTGATGCTTGTGTCACGGCCCTTTCTGATGTACGAGCTGTGCCAGCGCTTGTCAGATACGTCCGAAGCAACTTCTACCCGATCTACCTTGACATCTGGGAAGCTGAGGCTGGCTGATGCGTGCATCGACGCAGCGAGCTTAATGGTGGATCCGATCTTGGATCTCATCGAGCGAGGGGCCCTGGTCGGGCGTGTTCCCATCCTGGTGTAAGTTTACCTTTGTAAGTCCTGATGCTAAGCACTGACATGTCAAGTTCATGGTTGTTTGCTAGCTCCCTAGTTCTCGGCATCGGCCTGCTCGGCGGTTTTGGTCGGATCCTTGAAAAGTACACCCGGATGTCGATACAGGCACTTGACCATTGCTCAAAACACGACACCCACGCAAGGCAATATTCCCTCATTGCCCAGTCGCTTTTGACAACCGCATTGGAGTCTCTCGAGAAACGCGAGTTACAAGAGCGAATGCGGCGTACCGAAAGTTCCAGCCAGCTATTCGGGCTGATCCCGTCCAACACTGGCCTAACGTCAAGGTCTCCGGCATCACCGAACAACATCAACACTCACGCCTCCAGTCCTGCCGCATCGAATGTAAGGTCGCGGGACTCGCTAGAGCGGTCTTTCCTACAACACAACGGCCTTCAAGCCGTGGCATCTCCCCGCTTCAGCGATTTAGATTCCGCCTTTCTCGGGTTGAGCGAGTCCATGCTGCAAACACCGGATGCAAGCTACTGGGGAGGAAACATGGGATTGGACGGGGATTCGGGATCGGCCCTCAACCTGTTCGCTTTGCTGGATGCGGGCGGCGGAATTGATCTCGCACACCATCTTTGATAGAGCCGGTCGTAACCCCGGACGCTCGTCCGGCTTGTTATCATGCCAAGCATACAAGAACTAATGCATGCCACCATCGAGAACAAGTAAACTTGCAGAATTATGCGGCCTGGATGACAGGTGTCAGCGTTGATGCTCCACAACCCACGGAGAAGGTGGACGGAAGCACGGAGCGAGCGTCTTCTTCCGCCCTTCCGGCCACATATCCTCGCGGGCATTATGAATTGGTTAATAGCAATGCAGGACAATTGCGGTATTTTTTGATGATGACGACTGAGAAATTAAGCCTACGTTTGCCGATCTATTCTCAGCGGAATTATGCGGAGGTGGGATGCCAAGGTCAGCATCGGCAACTATTGTTGTTCTGTGATGTCTTTCTTCGGAGATTACGGACAACCACCTACCTAGATGGGCTAGAGTTTGAGGAGCAATCCAAAAATTGAATAATTACAACGATGATGTTCTCTTGTTCACTCCCATTGGGCCGAGTTTTCAAACACAACATGATGGGGCTGTAGTGTCACATCCCCCGATGACCGCAAGCTTGACGTATCACATTAATGTACGTCGATTCATGTCTACCAATTTGCCCAGTTTACCAGATCCTAGCCATCTCATAGCCCCAGAGCTCCTCTTAACACCTGCATGAACCTCCACACATCTTCAAATCGCGAATACAGCGGGACCGGAGCGACCCGGATCACGCCCGGCTTTCGCTTGTCACACAGCACGCCGTTCTCCTCTAAGGCCTGGCTGACGTCCTCCAGAAGGCCATCTTTCAGTAGCACACTCAGTTGAGTTCCTCTTTGTGCGGGATCCCTCGGGGTGATGATGTGGAAGAGGGGAGTCTCGTCTGCAGAATCGGCCTGTATCTGGTCCAGCAGATATTCAGCGTAGGCCGTCAGAACTAAAGCCTTGGATCGCAAGTCGTGCATGGTCGTCTTGCCGAAGACCGAGAGCGCACCGGAAAGACTGGCCAGATCAATTGCTGACGGGTTGGAGACCTGGTATCCGCCCGCGCCTGGCGTCGGGAGGAAGTTGTTGTCCATGTTGAACCGCACGCTCTTGTCGCCGCCGTACCAGCCCATGAGCCGAGGACGGTAAACAGGCTTGCCCGTTTCGCTGTCGAACTCGACCTTTCCGTGCTTCTCGTGGACGAAAACCCCGGCGATGGAGCCCGGGCCGCCGTTGATGTACTTGTACGTGCACCAGCACGCAAAGTCGACTCCCCAGTCGTGCAGCTTCAGCTCCACGTTGCCGGCGGCGTGGGCGAGATCCCAGCCTACCACGATGCCCTTCGTCTGAGCGTGTCTCGTGATCGTGGGCATGTCGAAGAGCTGGCCGGTGTAGTATTGGATGCCGGGGAGTAAAATCAGGGCCGTCTCCTCGGCATGCTCGTCAATGGTGGCCAGGATCTTCTCTGTCGGGATCAAGGAATCCTCGTTGGGCTGGATCTTGACCATGCTCTTCTCGGGGTCCAGACCGTGCATTAATATTTGGCTTTCGATGGCATAGTGGTCACTCGGGAACGGCTTCCACTCCAGGATGATCTTGTGGCGTTTCTCCGTCGGCTTGTAGAAGCTGGCCATCATCATGTGGAGGTTGGCGGTCAGCGTGTTCATGATGACAATCTCGCTGGCAGAGGCGCCGACGATATCGGTAGACTTGATGGCGCAGTCCTCTGCCAGATCTTGCCACTGGGTGAGGGGTGAGTTCTCCAGCGTCGTGAAGTGGCCGTTGACGCCGATGGACGCCCAAGTCTCGAGTTGGGCGTCGAGGTACTTGCGGACTGCCTTGGGCTGAGCGCCGAGAGAGTTGCCGACAAAGTAGATGCCCTGATCAGCATCGTCGGACTTTGCTTTGTGGCCGATGGTACCGTTGGTGCCATTGACACCGTTGCTCCCGTTGACGCCATTGTGGTTAGCCGTAGCGGACCCTAAACCGAGTAAGTCTTTGTGGTCACATGGACAGAGAGTGCAACATACCAGGGACAGATCCATCCAGAGCCCTCTTCTTGAGAGAAGACTTGGTGGGAAGGATAAACTCGTCCCGCAGATGGCTCAACGAGTCCTGAGAATCAAGTCGCTGGGCAAAAGCAAGGGAGTCAGCGTCGTGGGGGAACTTGGCAGCGTCCCCGTTACGCAAGCGGTCGACAAAGGTTGACAACTCCATGGTGCAATTCGGTAGACAAGGCAGGTGTTGAAAACGGCTAGAAAGGACGTGCTTGGAATCATACGATTAACCCGCGGAATCAGGCTTGCGAAAACACTTTATGTGCCATCGAACTCCATTCTGGGGGCCAACGCCGAGGTGGACCTCCGGATCACGGAAGTTCGGATGTGGGTCCCTTCCGCGATCCGAGATCCGCGACCAGCCGCATCATTACGAGATCCCGTTTGCCCCTTTCAAGAACCCGGCGACGCCTCATTGGCTAAGCAGGGATATGCAATGGATCCCAAGTTGTCCCCGAGCCACCGTTCCTTAGGTGAGCGTGTGTCACCTGCCCTCCGGGTCCCGCACGGAGTCACGGAAGCGGCTGTGCCTCGAGAGACGGAAGAGGACGAGGATCACGATGACTGGAGGGCGGTGTCTGGTATTCAAGGATGAACTATTTCATTGGACTGTTGGTCTCTCAAGTTCTACTCATAATCATCTCGACCAACTTTAACACCTCACTTACATACAAGCTCACACCTCTCCAGTCTTGATTTTACTACAATGTCGCCTCACGCTGTTCTACAACACAGTCCCCAGATCAACCCATCTGCCGAGCTAAGGAAATTCTCCGTCAGCCGGAATGCGTTCCTTCCCGAAGACAGCCCCTTGAAGGTGCTCCCAGATGCCTACTACGAGCCTTGGGAACTGGTTGTTCAGCACCTACCAAGCCTCGTCGAGAATGGAATCAGGAGAGCAGTCGATCAACTCCCTATTCTGTCAACCAGCCGTCTACAATCTGAGCCGGAATGGCGGAGAGCCTACGTGATATTGGCATTCCTGACCCATGCCTATGTTTGGGGTGGAGAGAAGCCGGAAGAGGTACGGCACGCATATGTTCTCTCATATTGTTCTATGTATACTAACACGAGTAGATCCTACCACCGCAAATCACGGTTCCCTTCCTCCAGGTCTCCAAACACCTCGAACTTCCTCCCGTGCTGACATACGCGGCTGCAAACCTGTGGAACTTCTCGTGTGTCGGCGCCGACTTTTCGAACCTCGACGATCTCAACACCCTCCTCTCCTTTACGGGAACCGAGTCTGAATCATGGTTCCTGCTCATCAGTGTAGCAATGGAGGCAAGGGCCGGTGCCATCATCCCCCCAATGATGGAAGCCATCGACGCGGTCAAGACGAGAGACTACGAGGTTATCATCTCGGCTCTGAGTGGCATCCGCACATGCATAGACGGTGTCGGTGTGTTGCTCGAGAGAATGTACGAAAAGTGCGACCCCATGGTGTTCTATACCCAGATCAGGCCGTTCCTAGCCGGAAGCAAGAACATGGAGGCCGCCGGACTTCCGAGGGGAGTTTTCTACGACGAAGGCAACGGCAAGGGAGAGTGGCAGCAGCTTCGGGGCGGCAGCAACGGCCAAAGCTCGCTGATCCAGTTCTTCGACATCGTGCTCGGAATCGAGCATTCCACCAGCGGGAACAACACGCCCGAGAAGGGACAGCCGAGCTATCACGAACTGGTGCGGGACTACATGCCCGGCCCGCACGCGCGCTTCTTGAGGCACATTACTCGACTTGGAAGCATCCGCGAGCTGGCGCTGTTGCCACCCGTCACCGAGGAGCAACACCGGCTGCGGGAGGCGTACACGGCGGCGACGGAAGCCCTCAGTCTATTCAGGAATAAGCACATCCAAATCGTCACGCGGTACATCATCTTGCCGTCGAGGCAGGCCAGCAAGGGAGGACGACAAAACCTCGCGAGCTCTTCGTCCCAAAAGGATGGGAAAGAGTTGACGGGCACGGGAGGAACCACATTGGTTCCGTTTTTGAAACAGTCGAGAGATGAGACGTCTGAAGCAGGGAAGCTTGGAAAGTAAAAGTATATGAAGCGATTTCGTAGATTAGAAGTTAGCAGGCCAGTTTTATCATTGCAAAACAGATCATTGGGTTCAATATTGTCAGCCCAGTAGATATCCTTCCACAGGGTCTCAAAAGATCGTGATTAATATGAGGGTATTAATAGAAGCGTTGTTAGTTCTGAGAATCATCACAAACTTCTTGTGGAGTTTTGTCAAGCTTCTTCGTGCTCCAAGCCGGCATCTTTGGCCTTCTTGTCCGCGAGATCGCACAGAGCCTTCCACTCCGTTTCGCTCACCTTACTGACACTGAGCCTCGACTGCTTCAGCATCTGCATGTTTTCCAGTGGTCCTCCCGGATTGCCGAGGTCCCGAAGCTCCTTCAGGGTGATGTTGACGGCAAATTTCTTGCGAAACTCGACGTGGACGAGATCCCACCTGGGATTGTCTTTGGTGGACTTCGGGTCGTAGTATGGTGTCCCGGGCTGACGTGCGGTCACTGATATTGTGATGAGCATCGTCCTGAAAGGACCATTTTAGGTACCTACCGTCTTCGGAGTACTCCTTCACAATCTCCATAATTCCCACGATGCTAGGTTCTTTGCAGTTTGAGTGGTAGAAGAAGGCTTTGTCGCCGGCGTTCATGTTTCGCATGTTGTTCCGAGCTGCATGTGTCAGTTGCGGATCTTGACAAGGCGCTCAAGCTTTCTCACCCGCATATGCTCTGATCCCTGGATGAATGTGAGTAATTGGATTGATCTTGTGATTGTGGGCGTGGAGCTGAACTGACCATCCCAGCCCTCCGGCTTCTTCTTTGCCCGCAGGTCATCAATGGAGAACCTCACGTCGTGGCCATTCTCTAATCGCGTCTCTGGCTCCGCCTTCATGAGCCAGTACCATTCGCCATCATGCTTGGGAGCGTTGGGATTCCGAGTGGGAATCGCATCCACATCGAGGTCCTCAGACACGGCGGGGGAGGTTTCCGGCGCGTTCGCGATGTCTTTGGCCTCGTCAGGGTCACTATTCCGGGCTGACTTCGCCGGCTTCTTGGTCGGTTTCTTGCGGCCCTTGGCTGTTGGCTTCGAGTCTTGGGTAAGCGTCAATTCCACATCGTCCTCCTCCTGAGCGCTCCGTTTCTTGGGCCTGGGCTTGGGCGGTTCAACGGCCTCGGCGCTGGGTTGGCTGTTCCGAAGCGTGGTGGAACGAAGGGAGCGCCTGATTGGGATTGCTTCATGCGCGGCCGCTTCGCTGTCTCCGGAAGCGTTTCGCTTGGGCGGTGCCATTTTCCCGGGCTTTTGTTTAGGTCCGATTGAGTTGGCGATGATGGGAGCGGACGATCTGGAAGTGGGCGATTTCTTGAGACGCGTTTGCGAGTGTTTGCTTCAGCCACAGCCAGCTGAGCCACATTTGGGCTCCGAGGGTAAACCATGACAATGGGTCAATAACGATGGCGCGACACGTTGCCACTTCCGCGACACGCAAACCTGAGGAACGGACGTGACGAAAGAGAGCAATTATGATCGTGATGCATCAAAATAACTGCGCTTCATATCAAAACTGCGCAGAATTCCATCTCGTGCTTCTCTATGCAATTTTTCCCTTGCTGGAATTTCGACTACACTAAATCCAATCGCGCCCAAAATGTCAGCCCTGCGTATTGTGCCCAGATAAATCAGCCAATTTGCCGTCCAGGAGTCCAAAACTCCCAACACTTAGTCACTGGACAGTATCAAGGACTGTATCAAGTTGGCAATGGACAGTAGCTGGTCCATTTGTCCACATTCTGTCAGCAAGACAATCTGGTGGTTCCGAATCATTTCCGCCGAGTAGTCGCCAGCGAATTGGTCCTCCGCGACATCCAATTGATCCTGGAGTTCCTGCAGATGCCCGGTGACGTCGTGTAGAATGTCCGGGTCGAGGGCGACGAACTCATGGTACGGGATAACCCGTTGGGACGTCGAAGCCAAGCCAGATTCGATCCACTCTGAGGCGTGATTCGTGAGGATGGTCGAAATGGCTTCGGCAATGCGGTCCAGACATCCAATCACCAAGGGAGCGTCGGGAAGAGGCGCGAGAGGCGCCGTTTGGCAGAGGACATTGAGGAAAACGGAGGTTCTGCGAACTTGGTCCTTCATGGCGTAGAGCTCGCGACGAATGCGGGAAACGTCTGGATGCGGGGGCTCTAAACGGGACCGCGTCTGCGTCTGGGACTGCTCGATGTCTTTGGCAGGCATGGTCATCCATTTCGCCTGAGACTCATCAAAGTCGCTGCAAGGCATGTTAACGCGGAAACGAATCACATCAGAACCGCGGGGGTGTCAGGCAACTCACACTTTAAAGATGGGCATAAAGGTCTCGATGGTGGCGAGGGCATCATCCAGCGCCTCAGCACAGCCTACCAAGGAGACGTTGACCTGCAAGGGTATGGATGCGGCGATCAAGCGGCTATTGGGTTTGTCGGTGTGAGTCTCGAGCGGCTGTATTCTGTCCATCTCGACCTGGGCATCGAGCAGATGAAGACGGACATGATGCATCCACTCCAGCAGGCTGGCGTTGAGGGGCATCTCGCCGGCGGCCATGCCCGAGCCCTTGGCCTCCCAGCGCCTGGCATAGGCGTCCAGGATGGGCTCGAGGTCTCTGGTGTGCTTGACGAGCTCATCACAGGCAGATTTGATGAACGACAGGGTGGAGATGCGCGCCGCGCCGAGGGCGAGGGCCTTTGCGCTGGTGGCATCAATGCAGTCGATTACGGTGCAGAGGGACTTGTGGTAGAAGCTGGGGTCATTGGCATTCTCCTGTTCAATGTCGGGGATGTCGACGTTGGTGTGTGGGGGAGGCGACGGAGGTGCGGGGTTGACGTGATCCTCCAGCGTTAATGAGGCTAGCCGTTGATCGATTCGGGTTGTGCTGGAAGGGGGACGCGAGACTGGGGAGCTGGTTTCGGAGCGCCCGTAAATGTCATCATCATCGCGGTAAGGGTTTCCCTTGGCCGTGTGGTTGTCGTTGTCGTTGTCGTTGTTGGCCTCGGCATTGTCGGCCTTGATGTCGTCCTTGACGTTGTCGGCCTTGACGTCGTCCTTGTCGTCGTCCTTGTCGTCGTCATCCGACGTCGACAGGGACACGACCGAGGCTGCGCTGTCCACCTCCAGCCAGTCGTCGGCGATGCGAGATTCGGGAACAGTCTGTGCGGCCATGGCGGAGCGAGTCGCGACAGGTCACGGCACCGAAAAGGACGATGGTGATGATGATGGATGACGGGCGATTAATGATTAATGAGACAGGCTCCCGCTGTGGTGCTGTTCTGCCTCGTCAGCCACATCCAGGCAGCAGTCGGTCACCTCCCACAAGCTGCCTGAGGTGCAGTGGGCTGCCTGACGGACAGCTGTTTGCCTTGCTGCTTAGGTCAGCCACGGGCTACGAGTGGCTTGACCGTCTCTGTCTTTGCTGCAAGATGCAGCTAATTTACATCTTGACTCGCAGCTTGGCTCCCACTGTTGCCGCGGGGTTGGTGGCTGCTGCCTTCACTGCCTACGTAGTAAGGAGGGACGATAGCTTCCTTGGAGCATTAGACCAAGCCTCCAATCTAATCAATCCCATCTCTTACAGCTCTCCGGTTGCGGTTGGTACACATGACACATCCCTATTTAACAAGTACGGATTGCTGCGGGATGCAAGGGATACAAGGGATGCAAGGGATTCGGTGACCCGCAATTCAGACTTTTTACTTCCCTGTGCCGGAACCTGCGTCGGTGTCCCCGTTGATGCGAATATTCCTTGCTTTGACGAACACGCAGACTGCAACTCTCGACCCTGAACGGATGGAGAACCAAGAAAGAAGCAGAATGATAGAATAGTCGCTCAACTGAATTGAAGATGCAGAGATGGGAACTTGTCGAGAGAGCAGAGCATCCCTCGGTCCGCGCCCATCAACCATCATACCTCCCTGCGCGCGGGCGCTTATCCACTCTCCTGCAGACAGGCAATTATATCCAAGCTGGCATGCTTGAACCAACACGATTGAAATTGAGCAAAAATCATAATCAATGCACGTTGATAATCGCTTTTGGGTGAGCCTTTACCCATCCCACCCCGATGCCGACGGATGACTGAGCGACGCGCGCGGTTATGATGGAGCAATGCCGGGTTTGAAGGCCCATATTGCCGAATCGGGACCCAGAGTCGCATGAACTCCACTTTTGCGGCCCCGGAGTAAACAAGATCTCTCCCGAACGACGCTAGCTTCAGAGTCAATATCGTCCTATGATGCGGCGCTCGTCGCCCAAATCAAGAGATCTTACGGCTTAGCCCCACTCATTACGTTTAACATGAGACGAAAAAGGACCGCCTTTCACCTCCGAGCCCTTCCCAAGAGCTGACAAAGCCCAAGCTCTGCTTCTATTCGTGCAAGGACTGGGGAGACCCTGCGAACTTTGCTCTGTAGCGTGATACTATGGCGACACCGCACATAGCCGACAAGAGATATATATATCATCCTGACGTCGCTCCGATCTATCACAATGGACACTCACCTCACCTCCCACCTCCTCATCCTCACAGCATCTGGTCCTCTCAAGCCACAGTTAAGCTTCTTGTCCTCAACACCACCTACGAAACAATGTTGCGGAACCTTGTCGCCACGTCCCTGCTCGCAGGCCGCGTGCTTGGCTTCGACCAGGCCCTCGGCTTCAATGCCAAGGTCGAGTACGAGACCCGATCCCTCGACGCCATTTACAAGGCCGCGCTGGCCGAGGGCGACGTTGTGACCGTTTGGCACGGCGGAGACGAGGCGAACCAGCAAGACGGTCTCAAGAAGGCCTTCGAAGACCGATTCCCCGGCATCACCCTCAACGTCACCGTGGACCTTTCCAAGTACCACGACGGTCGCCTGGACCAGCAGCTCGCCGCTGGAAAGGACGCCGTCTACGTCGACAGCATCATCCTCCAGACCCTCCAAGACTACCCCCGCTGGGCCCAGCAGGGTGCGCTTCTGAACTACGCGCCCAACGGGTTCGAGGAGATCGAGCACGCCTTCAAGGACGACACCGCCGCGTGGTACGGTGTCTATGTTTTCTTCTGGTGCGGAGCCTGGAACACCGACAAGCTCTCCGACATCAAGGACCCTGTTGAGTGGGATGACTGGCTGCGCCCCGAGTTCAAGGACAAGCTGGTTATCACCTACCCCAACGACGACGACGCAGTCCTTTGGGCCTTCTATCTGATGTAAGCCCTCAATTCCCTCCCTTGCGTGACGCAACACTGACCTTCACACAGCATGCAACAGTACGGAGTTTCTTGGTTCGACGACCTCCTCGCCCAGAAGCCCCGATGGGTTCGCGGCACGGCGACGCCCTCCACCCTCATCAACCAGGAGAACAGCACCTCGGCTGCTTACTTCGCCGCCTCCGGAGGCTTTGGCTCTGCCGGCCCCATCAAGTTCTCTACCCCAACCAAGGGCAAGTATGTCTCTTGGCCTCAGACCGCCGCTATCCTGAAGGACGCTCCTCACCCCGAGGGAGCCAAGCTTCTCCACAACTTCCTCCTCAGCACCGACTTCCAGGAGTCTTCCGGATTGTGGTCTGTTCGTCGCGACGTGCCCACTCCCAGTGGTTTCCCGAGCCTGTCGAACCAGACTGCGACAAACCCTGCCGAGTTTGCTAGGTTCATGGCTGATCGTGCACTGGTCGAGCGTTTGAGGTTCTACTTTGAGGCGCGTCTTGGACCGGCTGTAGGCTTGAACCCTATCGCCGACGATATTTAGAGAACAGACACGAAAGTGTACTGGTAGCCTTCTTCTTCTTCGTTACATTTTTGCCCCTAAACGTTAGATATGTTAGATGTGATGAGGAATTGAGTCTTCATTAGATTGCAGTCCCGACAGCATTGTGTGATGTCTAGTATCAAATCCTCTCGCATCTTCTGAGATAAATGATGCTAGAATAAAGTGACTTAATTCTGATGAGTGAGAACTTGCCTATAAACAGATCACTTGTTCAAGAGATCGTGACTTAGCGCTCATAGAGAGTATGATGCCTTCCCTTTGCGTGAACACAACCTTGAGCACGGATGTCATGCCATTGCCGTATGCAAACACAATATACACTGTCAGCTAAACATCGCTCTCCATCAGTAATAAAGCATTGTTTTGTATACCAGGTATGGGTAATTCGATTAAGTTTGAAGATTAAGTTTCGGGTGCGATGATGCTAGTCTTGACTTCGATTGCACTAGTCGCTGGGTCACGGAACTAACAGCCGGATAATACGTTGTGATACTTCACGCGACTGGAAGTGGAGAGAGGAACCATCTACCTAGCAAGGTGCGATGACATTAGGCTTATAAAGTACTGCGTAGGATACTACACAGTACTTGGTACATTGCGATACATCCGGGCGCGTGCTCGACCGGCCCGCCACTCCTCTGTCGTCTCCGTTCAGGCCAATCAGCCACAGCGTCTCACCGACAGAGACCATGCATGTAGTCTTGGCATTGACGGAAGAATAGACACGCTTGCTCATCTAACCTACAGCGTAATGTTTCTTGGAGATACGGATGCCATTGACGGCAACATATCTAAGGATTGAGACGAGCTCTTCCATATTCTTAGACTTTGAGTATAGACTAGGAGCTTGGCGATTTCCCAACGGCCAAATGAACGAAGAGTTCAAAGACAAGAGGATGATGTAAAACGGCAAAGGTTTGTGTTCGTAGTCTGCTGGCGCGAATGGTTTCTGCATGAAATGAATCGGATATTACTCAAGCGCGCAACGATCAAGCCTCTCTTCCTAATTATCCACCCCTTCTGTAAATATTCCCCCAAACACGAGCCCCAGCGACTTGACTACGGACAGGATAACCCCATTCTTCTACTTCTTTGGCTCTAGCCCCGAGAAGATGTGCGCGCTTACAGGTGAGCGAAAGAATACACGTGCATTATGCAGGAGAGGAGAGTAGTTGATACAATGCACCCGCATTCCATTGGTCAAAACGGGCATGAATAACTTATCCAAAACGAGGCATCAACCTTATTCTGAGCGATGGCCTGACCTGACGTGGCCGGAGATAATGACGGTGAGCTGGGTAGGTAGATCAGTTTGGACCTTGCACCTGGCGCAAAGAAACAAGCATAAGCGAGTTTCTTGGGAACCGGGATGAAACTTCCTATTCCAGACCCTGTCGTCCATGTCCTTTGCTGCCGCCCTTATTTGTCTTTGTGGATCTCGCCCCTTTGTGAGCGTTCATCCTGAGACGCGGGGCTTCTTCAACCTTCGTCATGTCACCTGAGAAGCACGTCTGTTTGGTTAGATGCAATTGGATCTCAATCTTTGCAGCGTCACCTGGGAAATTCTCGATGTTTGAGTTGTTGAAAACCAACGGCAAAGAAAGTGCGAAGCCGAGGAGAGAACAGGGCGCCAAGGCGTACCTGATTTTCCGTTTCTTCCAGGCCCACGACCACCTGAAACGATCGGCCGCCTACCGTAAACGAGGTTTACCGTGTTTCGGGTTCATCTGGAAATTTTCGTAGTTGGCGCGCGCTTGAATCTGCCAAATGGTTGCATTGGGGCTGAAACACCAAACCCCCTTGCCCGGACTTGTTTCTCAAAGCAGAGGAGGGCTCCACGACGCTGAGACTGGCTTCAAATTCCACCACTCTGAATTCGAACCCGAAAAACATGGGCTGGCAAGCAAGGAGGCGATGGAAAACCCCGGGAAAACAGAGGCAACAGATGGCTGCCGTGACTATAAAGGAACCAGAACCACTGGCCAAAGTGTGGGTTTCTGTTCTACTCAACGCTGCAGGTCGCATTCATTTTCTCTATTCATTATTCCATTCATTTCTTCACTGTGTGAAGCTGGTACTCGTTCGTTTGAATTACTCATACTCTCTTTACTTTCTTGACTCCACGACATCACTCTCGTCACTCACTTTCACTCAACCAACCCTTAACCACACACACCCAATCCACCCATCAATATGTCTTTCAAGGCCACCGCTGCTCTTCTCGGCGCCTTCGCCTCCACCGCCATCGCCCACGGCACTGTCATTGGCTTCAAGACCGACGGAGTTGCCCAGGACGGCTACAAGCTCGACTACTACTACGCCAAGCAGAACGGTCAGGCCGTCCCTGATATCCCTGCCTGGTCGGCCGAGAACCTCGACAACGGCTTCGTTGCCCCCGATGCCTACGCCACCTCGGACATCATCTGCCACATCAAGGCCGAGCCCGGTGCCGTCTCCGCCTCGGTCAAGGCCGGTGGCTCTGTTGAGTTTAACTGGTCTGCCTGGCCCGAGTCTCACAAAGGTCCCGTCCTGACCTACGTCGCCAAGTGCGATGATGAGTGCTCTGCCGCTGACAAGACCACCCTGAAGTGGGTGAAGATCGATGAGGCCGGTATCGACCTGAAGACCCAGACCTGGGCTGCCACCGACATGATCGCCAACAACAACACCTGGGTCACCACCGTCCCCGAGACTCTGGCTGCCGGAAACTACGTCTTCCGCCACGAGATCATTGCCATGCACGGTGCTGGCTCTGAGAACGGTGCCCAGAACTACCCTCAGTGCTTCAACATCGCCATCACTGGCTCTGGTACTGAGAACCCCGAGGGTGTCTTGGGCACGGCTCTGTACAAGTCCACCGACGCCGGTATTCTGTTCAACCCCTACAGCACCCTTACAAGCTACGAGATCCCCGGACCCGCCCTCTACGGCCCCGGTTCCGGCTCCGGCTCCGGCGGCTCCACCCCCGTCATCTCGGCTCCCGTTGCCACCAACACGACCATTGCCACCCCCATCGCCACGCCCACGAGCCTCATCACCTCCGTCATTACCCCCAGCAAGCCCACCACCACTCCTGCCGCCAACTCGGTCGTCGCTTCAACCACTGCCTTCGTCCCTGTTGCGTCCCAGTCCGCCGCCGCCGAGAGTGGCAATGACAGTGGCAGCGATAACTCCAGCACCCTCCCCGAGACATTCACCCTTGAGACCTTCATTCAGTGGCTCAAGGAGACTGCTGGCTCTAGCGTTTCTCGACGACACGCCCGCGCCCTGAACTAAATGGACACGGTCGCAACGTTAAACCGATAGCGTGACCAGTGAGCGAGGCTTTTTCGCGCACTCAAACCTGTTTCTTCTTCTTGTAACATTAATTCTTGCGTCGGCCTGAATATCTTGGACGTACATAGTGGTGCTACGCGTCAATTGCAAATAAAGACGTCATAAAATATTTCCGCTCCAAGTGATGTGAAGTGCCGTGGTGTTTCGTGACTAAGGGTTTCTGCACTCGCTATTTACATGCCGATCCATCCTTGAAGTTACGAGCGCCATATTTAATTTCCTATTTGCCTTCCAATACTCTCACACTGTCAAGAGACCTTGTTCGTAGCTGCCGTGTATGCCTTCAAATCTTCCATAGCATCCTGGAAATCTCTCTCAATCACCTCCACTTGCCTGGAGGAGCGGGGTGTGATGGAGCAGGGGAATGGAAGAGGACTTGAGTTGAATCCCTCCGAGAAAGCGAAACTGAACGACAATGTTAGTGCCGACACCGCCATAGCTGTGAGCCCACTTACATATCAGCTTCTATGTCCTTGCCATCTTTCCCCTTGGCCGGATTCACCTCAAACGCCCACAGTATGCGTGCGATGTTGATCGCAACGGAGGCAGAGCCAAGATGCATACCAGGGCAGATCCGCCGACCCCACCCAAAAGCACTGTGGCCAAAGGTGCCGGGATAATTTCTTTCTTCCAAGAAGCGCTCTGGCCTAAACTCGTGAGGCTCTGGGAAATCAGCTTCGTTGAGGTGAACTAAGGGAGATCGTGTTAGAAGCAGATTACGAATGGTGGCAAATGGAACTCACTGCCCCAGAGCGGCGCAATAATGGTGCTCCCCTTCGGAATAAACATTCCCTTGTAGACGTTGTCGGCTGTACTTGCATGAGGAGTACCTCCAAGCACCGCCACAGGCCGCCAACGCAGAGTTTCTGAGACGATGGCCCTTACGTACTCGAGTCTTGGCAAATCATCGAATGTGGGAAGACGCTCAAAACCGACAACTCGATCCAACTCTTCTTGCGCTCGAGGAATGAATTGTGGCCCGAACTTGACGCAAGCCAGGAAGAAGCTAGAAAGGGAACCAGCAGACTGTTCATACTGGTTAACATAGTCATTCCTAAAAGCGAGACTGGGCTTACTGTTTCCACTCCAGCCCCAAATGGAGATCCTGCAGTGTAGGCAATCTCAAGATCAGTCATTCCGAGATTTTCTTGCTCTTGTAGGAGATGCTTGGCGAAGCAAGTTGGCGCAGTGCCCTTCGAGACCTTGTTACGGACTTCATCCATGAGCTCAGTGTAGAGTTTAATATCCTTGTCCCGCTGCTGAAGCACTTGGGCTTTCCACGGTGCGAACATGGCTGGAACGTATTTTAAAAGAGGGTAGCGTTCAACCGCAAACTTTCCCGGAATACTATGCTTGTGAGGAACAGCACTAGATGGCAGGGTAGAGAAGCTTTACTTGACCATTGTGAGACGTTCCATTGACTCGGCATTTCGCCGCACTACAATATCGGTTGTCACATCCTCGACTCTTCGGCCGTACGTCACAGTGACAATGACCGAAGCCGCGTATCGTTCGAGATGCGTGCGAAAGTCGCTCGGGTTTGTGAGAAGGTCGTGCATGAGGACTTTCGATTCGAGGCTTTGAATCGGTCGATAAGTTTCGCTCTGGCGTTGCATGAATCCGCCATGCAACAGCTTTCGCCATCGTCTCCAATACGAGGAATATGGAGCCATGAGCCCACGCATACCCCCAGACAAGAGCTCGCCTCCCATGATAAAACGCGGTCGAGAGGAGTAGACTGCGCCGCGCTTCTCGAGAAGATCCCAAGCTGCCTGCGCAGAGCCCAGGACGATTGTTGGGGTTGGCCCCAACTGTAGGTACACTACATCTCCGTACTCTTGGCTAAGTTCCTGAAACCACAGCCATGGCTTTTTGATGCCGACTTTTATGATCTTGGGCCCCGGGGGCAGTTGTGAACGGTGAGAGTGAAGCTTCCATTCTTGTCGTAACTGGCTTTGTGTCAGGCGATGATGCGACGCAAAGAAGCGGTGAGAACTTACGCGCGGGAAGGACAAGGCAAGATAGAAAACCCCGACCAGGATGGCCAGGGCAAGGAGAATCATGTCAAACATTCCGAGGCAGTGGAAAGGAAGAATAGAGTAAGATGGCAGAGCAAAGGTCATCCGTTCCTTGAAAGTCGATCTTGAGGTTGCGCTTTTCTGTTGGAGGTCAGCCTTTGGGCCTCAACTGCCATGTCAACTGCCGACTTAGTCTGCAAATACAAGCTACCCCCGCCTAGTTATACGTAGAAAGACTGATACCGCGGCTTGCAAAGGCTGGGCAGACGGCTAGCTTGATATAATGATTTGATGTCCGTCTTACCCCGCAATCTGCTTAGCGAAATAGAGTCACAGGCATATGCTTGGTGCGGGGTGTGACAGGTCGTTAGCGTGATGGCTTCTGGGATTGGTCGGGTATAATTATCCCGTACTTAGATATGAAGTTCGGATAGATACCATTCTTAAGTTCGCTGCTTGTTCTGGTAGCTACCATCTTCAGCCGTGTCTATACGAAACCCTGCAGCTATGAAGCTCTATTCTTGGCTTGATAAGCCCTTCCTAACTGCCCTGTTTCTCGGAATCGGCGGGTTCCTCTACGGCTAGTTAGGACAGTGCTATTCCTTTTGTTCTGCGGGAAACTAACATGAGGACAGTGACTCTGGAATCATCACACCGAGCTTGGCCCTGACCTCGTTTTTGTCTCACTTCGGCAATCCGGACCCACCGCTTCGCGGCGCTATTGTATCTGTCTATCAAGCTGGAGGCAAGTGGTGCCAATCTTGCGTGTACAGAGTTCCTACATACTGATCCGTCAAACAGCTTGGCTTGGTAGCGCATCTGTCGGCATAACTAGCGATTGGTTGGGTAGACGCAAGGCCATTGCTTTCGGATGCATCTGGGGAGTTCTGGGCGGTGCTTTGATGGCCGGAGCAGCCCATGTGGCTATGCGTAAGTAGCCGTCACTTGGACAAAAGAGCAAGCTCTAATTCCTGTGTAGTCATCGCCGGTCGTCTGCTTGTCGGATTTGCTGTGGGAACAATCACTGGCGTTGCTCCCGTCTTTGGCGCTGAGATTGCAAAGGTGCGACCAAGCGCTAGCCTAAAGCCGAATGTTCCCTGCTAATTCCGTCCAGACACACCAGCGAGCGAAGATTACGGCGGTTAATCAGATGAGTAGGTCGACACTGTAATGGGATATCTTGTAAATGCTAATTCCCGGAAGTGGTTGCCTGGGGTTTCTTCGTGGCGCTGTGGACTGGTGTAGGCGAAGGCCGCTGGCACAGCGCGAATCAATGGAGACTTGGCTTCGCCCTCCAGAGCATCCCGGCTCTCCTGCTCGGTGTCGGAGTTTTGTTCCTTAGCGAGTCGCCCAGATGGTTATTGTTAAAAGGCCGCCACGATGAGGCCAGACAGGCGTTCCTTAGCTATCATCACGATGGAACCAACGACGCATGGTGTGAGACCGAGTTCACATTGATCCATATCAACATCTCGGAAGAGAAACAAGCCCAAGGCCGACTATCGTGGGCAGATCTTTTCCGCACGTCAGCCTTCCGCAACCGGCTCTTTGTCGGATCGTTTGTCTGGGCTGCAGCGATGCTCTCTGGCATCTCGTTTGTGCAATACTACCAAACTGCCATCTACGCCACTCTTCAGTTCGACCAGGACCGGCAACTCCTCGTCAGCGGGCTTTACGGATCTGTTGGACCGATTGCATGCTTTGCTTCTCTGTTTTTCGTTGATCGAATCGCTCGCAGGAAAATCCTCGTCTTCAGCTCCTCGCTCTTGTCGATTTGCTACATGGTCATCACCATTATAGCCGCGGTATTTCCTGCCCGCCCTGGTATGCCTACGAATGCGGCTGCTCAACGCGGTCTTATTGCTTGCATCTTTGCCGTCTCAGCGAACTATTCAGCTTTGCTAGGCCCCATGACTTGGATTATCCCGTGAGATTCATTAATAAGTATGATCTAGTCACTCCCAAGCTAACATATATCCCTAGCCCCGAGGTCTTTACTACAGAGCTCCGAGCTAAGGCAAACGCCATCGTACAAGTCATCCACTATTCCATCAGTCTAATCATCACCCAATGTTCGCCAATTGCGTTGGCAGAGGTGGGTTGGAAATACTACGTGGGTCGACCGAGTCCTTTCAATTTCACTGCACTATCTAACAAAAAACTTAGATCCTTTTCATCTTAACAAATGCCGTCTGTGCAATTGTATTTGCATTTGCATACCCCGAGACTAGAGGTGAGTTCATCTTTTACGATTTACGCTTGCTCATTTTCGATGTGGTTCTGCTCTCTGAAAAATGTTCAATGTTAACGGTTTCATCTAGGCAAGTCTCTCGAGGAAATTGATGAGATTTTCGGCGACATCAAGATTGTCCATGAAAGCGATGTCAAGATCCATCTAGAAGAGAAGATGGGCGTGGAAACTGTCGAGACGCGGAATAGCAAAATATAGTCTGTCATCGTAGTTTGTTCAAGCATCAAACTTTTGCATCATGCTTGGGTCCGTATATCTATGAGAACCTATTCGTGGCAGAGCCATGTTTAGGCAAATTTGCGAACTGCTAATACCTTTGGGCCTTCTTTCTGCGGCCTTCATTCTGCAGCCTTGTCTCGGGATTGGTTTTGAAGAAGCAGCGGAGAATATACGGAAATGTCTCCAGATACGCTCATCTTCGTAATGACCGACGTGACGGTCATCCTGCGGCCCTGTGACGGAGCACGCACAGTCTCTCCCATTGCAGCCGTCTCCTTTTCCATCATCTCTTCCAGGCGAAGAACAATCTCAACGGCATTTTCATACTCAATGACTTTGGGGTGGCGTAGCGGCCGTATTTGAAAATGGCCCAGTAGCAACTAGCAACATTGACAGCTGTGAGAATAACCTTGTAGGGCATCTGGAGTCGTGTCAGCGTCTATACAAAATTGGGAGAATGATGCGGTACGTACGTAGTAGATCAGCAAGACGCCCCAACCAACACGCTCCTCCTGGAAGACAAAAAGCTTCGTGCCGGGTTCGCACCAACCCAGTTTCCAACTGCCGATAATGTGGGCCATGTTGTTCCAGATGCCGTTGGCGAAGAAGAAGTTCCATCTCAAGAATATCTGCTTGAAAACAATTATCTCTCCAAACCCACCACGACTCCCATTCGTGCTGGTGAAGACGGCGGAGCACATCTGGATGCGGCCTCCTAGCCAACGAAAACTGTGTCCAGAGAACCAGTCTTCGGATAAGGAGAACTTAAGGGTGATCGTGGAAGATTTCGATGAGGAACTCCCGATCCCAGAGCGAGATGGCGCCGTGAGGAAACGTTGCACTGCCAATCACTCCCCCGAACGCACACCGAAGACAGGATATCTTGTACTCGAAATCTTGCGCCTGCTGGCAGTAGTTGCCTCGCGACGCATTGGGACCGACGCTCTTGATAGTGTAATCAATTGACGTTGACCTTGCCGACTAGACGGTCGCAAAGTTGGGAGGCAGTGTACATTCATCGTCAATAAACAACACATCGTCGAAGTCCTTGGCGGCGGAACGCCCGAACGAACTGCGCGACGATCTTGGAACCGATAGGAGACCGGAGGTGTGTGACTCCATAGGGCTTGCAAACTTCCTTGGTGTTGTCGAGCGGAGTGGGCGAGTTGCCGTTCGAAATGACAAAGATGTGTGACGGTGGAAAGACTTTGATGGCCGCGTCTAGAGTGGCCCCAACGATGCTAGCGGACTTGTAGCAAGGAATAAGGAGGGCGGTCTTCCGGATTGCGGGATTGGTTGCAGGATCTATGTCGGGGACTTCGGGAGCCGGTGGGGGATCACGTTCGAAGAGGACAAACAACGGCGCGTAGGCGTATCTGCGTTGGAATGGGTAGTAGTAGTCAACTCAGTGGCTCAGACAAGCTCAATATACTTACACGAGAGCGATGCCAAGCTTGATGGTGAAGCCGGCCGTAACGTTGAACCTGGTCTTTGCCAACTAGTACGTCTAGTACACTGCACCTTTCTAAAGAGGTAGCTCGACAAGAACGAAACAGACGAATGCGAGCAAGAACAAGTAAAAGCTATATTCAAAGAGAAGCTGCTCCCATAGCTTGAGTTGCATCTCAGCGCCTCTCACCTTTGCCTTCTCATAGACATCGAAGATGCTGCTCCTCCGAACAGCCTCACTAAGCCGACGCGCAGTTCTCTATATGGAAGGCGGCACGATGCTTCCAAGTCTTCCACGCATTGCGGCTGGTGCGAGGCTTCCAAGCCTTTCACACCTTCCGCTTTGTGGCGCAGTACTTCCAAACCTTTCGCCCCGTGCGTTTGTAGGTAACGTTGAGAGGTTGGCTGACCATCGTGGGTGGAACGAGTTTCGCATCCGAGGGTCCTTCTCGGTATAGGTATTCGCCTAGCCGGAGCTTTCTTCGTTCATCCGCAGGTTCCGGGCGAGTGACGGCGATTCTGAGGGTTCAATTGACATCTCCGCGTTGGATCTGACTGTAATGGGCGTCGGTGGCTTGTCGAACCGGACCATGCTCTGTAGCGGAGATGGCTAGCTCCTTCTGACGACTGCGGTAGTGGAAATCTGCTATCGGTGCCCTTAGAAGATTTCTAGCAATTACGATATCCGTGATTATCGACTTTCTGTTCGGATTCGCCATCTTCAAGTTACTCGGCAAAGGCTGTTTGACAAATGGGCGTGTTCAAGTAGAAATGATGCCCACAAAGTAGGCTTCGTACCGACTCTAGGACAAGGGCTAGTGACGAATGGTGCAAAATTCTTCCTGACCATTCTGCAGAACTGAACCTTCCAACGCTTTTATGTATTCATCTTCACGGTTGATCGACTAGTTCCAGACTACGCACTTGGTCATCACTAAATCAGATCCAGATCAGCCACTTCGTCAAGTCGCGAAACCGTAATTGCAAACTAAACGGATCGAGACCGTTTTCTCATTAGCACGGCGCTTAAACTTTTTCTCCTGGTTACGAAAAGAGAGTTCCTAAAGGCGCATGTCTTACATCTATCGTTCACAAGTAGCATTCCGGTAGGTGGGCCTCGTACCGTAACGCATTCCTCAGACGCCTCAGTATGTCTCCATCGCCGTTAAAACTATAGATATCGGGAGGTAGCAATTTAAGATCCAGAGGCTTCTCGTTTGACTACAGTGTTCTCTTTGCTAAAGCGAGCTCTCCGTCTCCGAGGGCGGCAAAAATGACCACGCCTCGTCCGAGACTCATAGATCCAAAGAAGGCCTCAGCGCTTATTTTGAGTTCGAGGCTTGGCAGCTCCAAGAAACGAATTAACCAAGTTAATACAAAACCATTTCCTCACAGGGAAATGCGGTTCTCTGGTTGCGGAAGATGATGCCGAGACGAGAGAGTGTGGCTTTCCTCAAGCAGGCCAGTAAGCCAAATGCGGTTTTTCTGTGGGTTTTCCCACTGCGGTTTCACCGGAAGCTGCTTATCCGATTTGACTCGACCTCGTTCTACGCAGATCCGTCAACCACTTGCGGAACTATGACATGGATACAGAAACGTGATTACAAAATGGCCAGGGAATGGCATCAAAGCTCGTATTGAAATAGACCGTATCCATACGGTGAAAATGCCGTTGATACCGTGGACTCGCCGCAGCTGGCTGGCTACCTAGACTGACTGAGCCTTGAAAGATTTGTCATTCCAGTCCCTTGAATCCGATCCTCCTCAACCCACCGAATTTGATTAAAGTTAACATGAGGTTCAAGTAGCCGGTAAAAAAGAGTTATGAGTTGCCTGCTCCGCCTGTGGTTAGCAGCCACACCACACCACATAAGTACTGGTAGGAGGGATATAATTTTGAACGAAAAATATTAGTGAAGAGGTTTATTACGTACTGCTTTCTGCATAGCTGTCTAGAAACTTACCAATTATTTTTGTATTGTCCATGTCGGGTACTGCGCATCCGAAGCTGAGCAGATTTCCATTGTAGGTATGAACCGAAGCTAGTATAATTGCAATTTAAGTATCTCTTTCTATCTAAGACCCATTAAAAGTTTTGTTATGGGCATTTATTAATTACTCAGGCGCAAATCAGTGTGCAACTGTCTACCTCCAATGTTGGGAGCTATAATGATTCTGTGGAGGTGTCTACATATCAGGTGTTCTCTCATAACTAGTCCATTTTGTTTACGCACGAATAATCTTGATGGGTTTCATACAGCTAGACTCGTGTAATCGTGTTATTTATTAAAGGCTTCCCACGAAGCCAACTACCAAGGACGGTGATCTAGATAACGAGATGCCGCCTGATTGCCTTGAAATGACCAAAAGAAAATAGGATTAAGTATATAAAACTTCAACTATTCACGAATATTTTGTATAATTGGAAGGCTGAGCTGTTGTCACGACCATTCAGAACTGAAGCCACTTTATCAGAAATGGTACTGTTTGGACTGGCATTGTTTACAAGTATGACTGCGGATGGCAAGATTGCAGAGATTTTCTCAGTCACGATACCAGAGCTATGAATTATCCACTATGGAAACATAAACTCATACACAACTGGTCTCAACATACATAGATAGGTATTGGCAGTCACTGAATTAATGGCTGGGTTTTCATAACTATGCTCAGTCTTACTTTGGGTATTACCACAGTCCTTACTACTTTGTTCTCCGTCACTCCCACTGTACAACATGTTTATTTGCAGGTGCGACATCTATTCAGTAGATCCAAAGTTGCATTGCATTACATATGGTATCATCACAAGGTTCATTCACCTACACCATAAGCTTCCTCGGCCTGTAGGCTCCTAAAGTGCCTTTTTTGACCTCTCTCGGCGAACCTAGATGTCCTCAACAACCTAGACACCCTAGAGGACACGTTTCATATCTCTTTCTAAGGGCTAAATCATGCACTCTTAGATCTATAATGCGTGCTGTTGTTCAGGACGAATTGAGGACGGGATGCAACGTCTCGGGAGTTGCTCTCAGAACGACAGAGGGTTGGAGGAATGGAATGTGTGAACTTGCAAGCAATGTTTTGTTTTATTCCTGGTGGAGTAATGTGTCCACGCTAAAACTAGATTCAGTTGATGATTATGATTATATAAATGAGTGTCGCCCAATGCGAATATCCCTCAAATTGCGTAAGCCCTCACTAATTGCTCCTCATTGCTCCTTAACGTTTGCATTCATGAGCATCCCCAGGGTTGCCTTTCTGTTGGGTGGAATTAATCAAGCCGCCTTACTATCCCAGCGAGACTTAGACCCTAGGAAGGCCGAGGAGAGGGAGACCGAGAGTGGTGAGAAGTCTAGTGAAAACGGGGATCAAGTTCTGCAGAAGGCTGGTAAGACCAGTGACGGTAACGGAAGCAGAAGCAGAAGACGTTCGGACGGCGTTGATAAAGACCAAGATGGGCAAAACGAAGGGGCTGATGGCGGCCTTGACAGCGTTGATCTCGGTAACCAACAGAAGGTTGACGGCTGGGCGTAAATCACTGGCGATGATGGTCAGGGTGGCGCTGATTTCACCGACAATCCGAATGGCTTCCTGGGCGGCGGTCGTGATGTCTTGGACCTCCTGCTCAGTGAGGGCTTGGACTTGGCCGCCGACCCCGACTAAGGCGGCAGTCGTGGCAGTGGAGATAACCACAGCAGCATCCTGCAGAGCCACGGCAATGGCGTTGATGTTGGCCCTGAGCTGAGCCGTAACCTGAGCGGTGACAGTACCGCCGACGTTATCCTTGATACTGGCAACAATGTTGTCTAAAAGGTTAATAAACTAGCGAGGTGACGGACGATTCAAGACTCACTGATTTGGTTGAGGTTCGTCTCCGTAGTCGTAGACAGTGTGTTGACAGCGTTCAGGATGGTTCCCACAACTGTGGCCCCCTGTCGCTTTTCTATGGAAGCCTGTCGCTTCTCCTGGGAAGTGGGAGCGGCTAGAGCCATGGAGGCAAAGAGGAGGACGTTTGAGAACTTCATTGTTAAGAAGTGGGCGGGTTTGAAGATGTCAAAGGGGGAAGTAAATGTGGATGTGCTGGTGGGTTGACGAACTGAGTGAGGGCTGTGGTGTAGAAGCTCGATATGTTCAAGAGAGAAGAGATCTATATATACCTGGATAACATGCATACGGATGGTTGTCGGCGTGGGAGAGACGCCCTTAGCCGAGGACTCTAAATCCGCTTTCGGCACGTCATCCACCTTATGTTATTTAGCTTGAGAGTTCAAACCAAGCCCGATGCACATTCCAGTGTCCACCGCTTCTTTTTGCTTCCGGAGCGTTGACCTACGCGGCCACGGGTGCATAGGCAACTGAGACATGCCTCGACCGGATGAGACAGAGATTGCTTTTCGATCCAGACCCGACTCTCCAGGTTTCTGTTCCCTCAATCAAGGTTGTGCCAAGAAGTATCCGGGGATCTGCAGATCTTGCCATCCCTGAGGGATCTTCCGATGCTTGATCATCGTGCTCATCCCTGAAATGCATACCGCCTTTTAGTCTCAAGGACATGCATGACTTGAGAATTTAAGAGCTCACTTGGCTGGGTCAAGCAGGACAGAGTTTCGTGATGAATTCGACAGATGTCAACTTGAGCGATCTGGTGTTATCCCCAGTTGTGATACAAGGGTGATAGGCTATGAAGCCTATACCTTGAGTTCGCGAACGACCCGGGCGGCTTGGACTTAAGCCCGGGTGCCCCCACAGCGGATGCAGCCCATTCCGTTATTTTGACACATTTAAGCTAGCGAACGGCTTCTAGGCTCTAGCCATGATTTGCGTCAGCCGCCGGAGAGTTTTGAACTGCGTCCCGAGCTCGATCCTTGCTCAAGCGGGTATATATGGGGAGGCTTGGTTAGCTTCGCAGCAGTATGTGAGATGGGCCGTCGCCGTCTCTGCACCACCGCAGGGTTGCGATCTGTCTGTCGGCAGCTGGTATGTAAAGTATATCGATGCTTTTGTCATATAGTATTATGTGATCATAAGCTCTGGATTTTGAGCCTTCTCCTACTTGCTTGGCAGAAGCTTTAACAGTATGTCTCGCCGTTTGCAAGACTGGCCTCGATTACCTGTGTCTCGTCCTGCCTGCCTTTGGCGAAGATGCGCAATGGCGAGAAACACCCAAAACATTGCGTCATGAAGCCGAGCCTCGTGCCCCAGAAACGCCTGGTGCTAGTCACGACGTCGGCAGTTGCAAACGTGCAGTCATGACGGAGCCGAAAGTCACAAAGACCTCGGCCTAGAGGACGATGGCGAAACCAGCCTAGTTCCCGTCCAATTGCCGTGCCGCAAGTGTCTCTAAGCCATGGAATATCCCGCGACACAAGGTTAACCGGCCCGCTTGGCAGCGGCGCTCTCTTGTGGCAAAAGGGAGTGAGTTGAGCAGGGCGGAACAAAGGTCCACAAATGACGGGACAGCGCTCCCGCTCTCAGAGGGATGCGCTGAACAATGCGCGCAATTCGGTCTAGGCTCTGAACCAATTCTGGACGATTTAGATGCAGAAGACGTAATGTCTCGGACATGCAGGGAGACGTGGGCATGCCTCGGATGATGACTGGCTGTCGTGTCGGCTGTGTGACCTAGATCATGTCCGATTCTCTCCCCGAAGCCGATCAACACCCACTCGAGCAATTACAAGACTATTAGCAAGGCTCTGTCGGCCGTAGCCTGCTGAAACGACATACGATGTTAGAAATAGACTGGTTCTCGACCGCGTCGGTACGAGTGGAACTTTCGGGACACCCTACATCCGGCATGGTATTCTCATCCACCAGCTATGATTGAACGCATCTCGCTTACTTTCGCCAATTTCTGCGACAATGGCATATGGAAGGAAGGTGCAATGTTGCGAGGTAAAATGAGCCGTGACCATTTTGTTTTCCCTCAGAGCTTGCATCTCAGCCCGTCTTTGCTCGGTAAAACCTGCAGTCAGGTTGTCATTCAACTGGACGACGATCATGTTCCCAAAACGCAGACACATGTCTAAGATCCAATTTTTCAGCTATAGAGGCCTTTGAGTAGTTGTGCAGTCGATAACTTCAGGCAATTCAAATCGGGCTTGCGTTGTTCCCATCATGATGAGAAATACGAAACATGTCGGATCAAGGGACATCCGAGAAATTTGAGACATTAAGCCGTTGCGTGCTCATGACGGGAACGATACAGATTCACCGACTCCATATGAATGAGGTTGCAGGGGTATCCATAGACTTGTAAATCATACAAAGATGTTTAGGAGCCACCTTGGGGACAATTCAAGATCGCAAGTCAACCCACAAAAGGGCCGATTGTGGGTGGCCCGCTAAACAACTACTACGAAGTAAAACATTTGCGATCATAGTTGGGAGTAGAGCTAACAATTCGCCATGACTGGTGAAAGGGGAGTCGATCATGAGCTCAATGACTCGACACGGGACGATTAAAGTTCAAGCGATCTTCTTGGCTGAAGTCATGCATAGCATAATGAAACTTCTCGGGTGCAAGTGACAACGCATTCCATCGAGGAACTCTCTAACCCTTACAGCAAGTGTGAGACATGGCTACCTATGTAGACACCCCAACGCCTCTGCTTGTCTGACCGGCCTATCACTCAAGAATAGTCTAGACCGTGAAGATCCTCGGTACGTAACGTTCCGAGCAGCGCGGCCATATGACTGTACAATTACAATCCAAAATTGGGAAGACGAGGTATTGATGGAAGCCTTCTCCGCTGAGAAGGCCCATGACTACGTGTCTCATCGGAAATTAGGATAAGAAAGCCTAAAGTAGAAGGTGATCTAGGGTCGAACTACCGATACTGTGTGTTTATAAGAATGCCCAGCCAAACTGCGTCGCTTCTGGAACAAAGAAAACAAGCATTTCAAACTCACAGGCCAGTCCTGCCTACTAAAGTATGAGTAAGTAGTGTTGAAGTTTTCGTATGGTCTATGAGCGGTCTAAAACTCGAACGCGTGGTGCACATGAAATCATAGCCCTACTCATTAGCGAAGAGGAATATGCCCTTTCCAAGCACCCAAGTCTCACGTTCGTAGAAGACGGTGGGACTCTTGTGGTGCTAGAAGCATCTAGCTTGAACTTTCTTCCATGTTCTTGAAGTACTTGAATAATACAAAGGTACCCATTAACTGCTTTAACTTTTCTATAGCTAACCCTAACCACAATGTTATGATTCCCTGCATGAGTTCTAGATCGTGGAGCTCTTCTGGCTATACTTGGAAGAGGAATAATCCAACGTCCTTCTTTTGGCTTCTGTTACAGCTCTCAAGGATTTCAAACCTTTGTTCGGTACTTGACACAGTATTCCACTTTTAGGTAGCTATCCCTTAGAATAGCACCTTAGATATACCCAGCCAAGTGGCAAACCATGAAGTACTAAAGTACCGAAAGGTACCAATCAGATTCCCTCCAATGAGTCGACCTCTCATCTTTCACTCTCCAGACCCGCGAGATATTGTACACAGACTAACGTTTGAAATCCTTGAGGGCTGTACGACAGGAAACTTGGAGGCTTCGCGTATAGTTCGTTGCACTGGTATTCACAAGTATATTCCTCATTCCTCACGTAGTGAGGTATGGGGACGATGATGACATATGGCTCCCTGCTGAGGTCTCGTCGCTCTCAGAATGCTGTGTCTCATCGATGGTTACAAAGATGCAAGCCCTTGCATTGGTGTATTCTGTGGCCAGAAAGAAGACCTTGGATCAAAAACCGAGGTTCTGGTAGAACGCGGTGAAGTGCGATGTCCTTTTCGTTATTTATGAGGCATATGACTTAAGTATCGTTTAGCATAACGCACAATACCTAGAAAATGACAGCAATGGCATGGAAAGGATATCTGAGCGACAGGTTTGTATGCGCTATCGTCCGTATGAGTACCAGTCGTAGTTCAGGTCAGAGACATCGCATTGATAGGGTTGTTCAGTCTTCATATTCATTACAGCCTACAGGAATGTGACTGGTCGACCATCAGATGAGTTGGGCCAGGTTCGTAGTTGCGCTTTATTAAGTCAGAAAGGCTTATATATGCTGAGATGCTACCAACTACAAAGTTTTATACTCTAAAATCAGTTGACCTGAGTCTCCATCAAAGGTCCCTTGTACACCTTGTGCGCCGACACCAGGTAGTATACAGTGCTAAGAAGCGCAACTCCACCAGTCATCAACGAGGCATAGTTCATAGTGTCGGGGGCGACAGGAGTTTGCGGAGGCCAGAAGCTGAAGAACCAGATAATAAGCATAAACAGGCATGCGAATGTGTTGTTAATGATGCCGAAAGTTCCGGGGACGTGCCAGGGGCCCCAGGCGAGAGACTGACCCTCACCAGCAGTGACGTTGGCCAGAGCGGGAAGGGCACTGGGATCGGGCATCTTGTAGCCCTTGCCGTAACGATGGTAGAGAAGAAGAGATGCGGCCATGAGGTAGGACGAGTATAGACCAGAGACGGCGACAGAAACGATGGCATTGTAGACAACTGCAGAGCCGATATTGATAAGGCCGATGAGGCAGGAGATGACACTGGTGATGGTGATGGCCCAGACAGGCACGTTGGTGCGGGAGTCAACCTGTATTGGTGTCAGTCGAGCTGGACACGGATTGAAGATGCACTCAAGGGCAAAAGTAAGGCTTACCTTGGACAGAGTGGACGAAAATGGCAGACCGCGGTCTCTGGCAAAAGCCCAGAACATGCGGGACGTGGCGGCGATGACACCAACAATGGCAGACATGGTCATGACAATGATCAGGGACGTCATAGCAGCGGTTCCGCCCTTGGATCCGGTAGCCTGGTAGAAGATCTCGATATAAGGGTAGCCGGTCGGGGTGTTGATGGCCTGGTCGATGTCGGTCGCGCCGTAGAGCATGGCAATGATCATAGCAAGGCCCATGGCGCCGTTGATGAGGACGCTGGTCATGATGGACCGGGGAACAGCCAGGGAAGGGTTGCTGACCTCCTCACACATCTATATACTTCGTCAGTAACCTTGTTTTAGTCGCCGAACAACGAATATGGGTATCCGGCAGGCCTTCACAACGGGTGATCTCACGTGAAAGGAGCAGTCGACACCTGGGGTAGTTCCGCGTTAGTTGTTGTACAAGCCACGACGGACAAAGACGAAGCTTACCAGCAAAGGAGAAGACGCAGCCCAGCAATCCCACGAACCACGACAGGCCTTGTGTGGGCCACATGCCTTCGTTGCGGAACTCGAGGAAGACGCTGGATGCGTCGCCGTTGGCACCGAAAGTGACCAAAGTAATCAGAATGGCGAAGAAGCCAATGATGTGCAGAATGAGGATCATCCCCTCAAGCTTAGGGAGCATAGAGCTAACAAGCGTGTTGATGATGACGGCAATGAAGACGCACAACCAAAGCATCAATGTTCCCTGCCACGTCTTGGCGTTGTATGATGGGATCATGAACGTAACAAGACCCTGGATCATGGTGCCGGTAAGAAACGCAGCAGCAGCAGATGTGCCTTGCCATCCAGCCATAGTCAACCAGCCCGTGATGTAACTCAGGTACTTGGAGCACCACCGAGGGGCCAGCATGGCCACCCAGTGATACTGGCCACCAGATGTGGGAGCAATAGAGACAAGCTCGCAGAGAGTAGAGAAGACACTGATGTTACCGATCCAGACGAAGATGAACCCGTAGATGAGACCACCGGGGCCTCCGTTTGCCAGACCCGGGGCAAAGTTCATGAGCGTGCCTTCCCATGTTACGAGAATGGCACAGCTAAAGCCCAGAATGGTCAAGAAACGAAAGTTCCGCTGTACGAAGACGTTTGGTCAGTTCCATCGTGATGACGACGTGGAGGTTTGGGAAGCCAGCCTGACGTACCTTGAGCACGGATTTCTTGCCGAGCCGTGCCAGTTGCTCACGATCATAACTCTCGCGATCAGTAGTCTCGGAAACATTCTCGACTTTGGCATTTGGGGATTTCGCGGGGCTTGCGGGGCTCGCGTCGCTGAGGTCGTGACTCTCACGTCCAAGAACCATCTTGAAGTAACGGGTGGCGTGTGTCGATTCGCGGATCAGACGGGACCCTAAGTGCGGGAGATTAGGGGATGGTGATGGAAGGAAGAAGCTGCAGCTAACATTGCACGGGGGTTATCTATTAAGTACAGTTCGGGGCAAGCAGAGAAAACGTGGCGAACCGGCGAAGTGGTTGCGGCGAACTCACTCGGGTACCGGGAGCAACAATGTAACACTCCCGGTAGTGTGTCTGAAACTGCCACGGCCGACGGTGCTCCTGAGTCCGACTGCAGACTAATTCCGGCAGCAACGGTTGGATGTTGGATGTTGGATGTTGGTCGGGTCGGAGTGTCTCACCCGATCCCTGCTGCATCGGCAAGACGCTGCTCGGCAAAGTCCTTGTGGGTAGACATACACGCAGGGAGTAGTACGCCCATGCACAGGCTCTTAGCGTATCGCTACAATGCCCACATTAAGTAATGAGGGACCTCCCTGGTAGGCTTCATGGGTGAGAATACGCATGAAGAAATCGCAAGTGGAAACCCGAGTCCACGATGTTAGTCAATACCACACAACGCCATCAACCCCTGACGCAGGAGACTAGAACGCTAGACCAGTGCCGCTGTCATACGACCAAAAGCAAACATACCTTGCTCGCATCAACTTAGAGTTTTCCTGGGGAAGAGATATTACGTATATTTATTCAGATCTGTCCGTGATTATTCGCGCAGTCTGCGCAGCACTAATTATTAATCCCCGGCTGAGCACCGAGTTTGGTGGGTTCTGGTTACGTTCCCCGTAAGCTAGTCTATATTTTCGTCAATTAAGCGCAAATGTGTGGGCTCTGCGGCAGTTGAAATGAAGTCCCCACGCGTTCGTGCTCGCGTGCTTCAACGCCTTCATCCCAAGGAACGTCTGACATTTATTTCGTTTGGAGTTGTCACTCCCTAAAGTACAACGTAGAAATCAGGCAACATCTCCTATAGCACTGTTCTTCCTATGCACATCCACCTTCCAACTCTGCTCAACCAGCACAGTCTGGCTTGTGTGGCTCTGACCATCCCACGATGCGCTAGGTTCAGATGCCGCCGTGACAGTAGCCTTGTTTCCCTCGTCGCGGGACTTGTCCATGTCCATCATTTCGTAATTCTGCCGCCGATGAGAAGCGTTCGAGGTCATTGTGGTAACAGACATGAGTCCGCCCCTCGCAGTCGTGCCTCGAGGGCGACTCGTATGACCAGACGCATAGCCATAGCCGCTTCTGCTTCTGCTGTTACTTCCCTTGCTGCTGGTTCCGCGCAGATCTCCAGCAATCATCTGGCCAGATTCCAGGCTGTCCAAAAATGGCTTCAGGTAAGGAATGCAGGTTGCCATGACGCTCATGCATTGGATGACTTGTAGTATAATGGTCGGCACCCACATGTTGAACAAGGGGTTCTTCGAATCGATTGCGCGTTTGTAGTAGTACATATGGCAGATGATGGGAGGAATAATGCTTTGAAAGGTTAGGACATTGCTATCGAAGGTGTCTTGTTGGACTGGGAGTGAGGATACGTACAAGACGCGGCACCCGAAGACCCCAATCACCAAGCTCTTCTTGGCCGACGATGTCTGCAAGTGGATGAACATCTCGATGAGGATAGCAGTAATGGCGAGGTCGGTAACAATATTCAGGACATCGACGTAGATCCAAAACACGGGCTATTATAGCAGTTAGACGCGATTGCTCGCCCAACATGACGTTACTCGGATGTGGAGCGTACCCGATTGAAGCATTGACCCTTGATGTAGTCCCAAGGCTCCGGAAGCGAGCATTGGAAGGATGAGGCGGCGATGGAGGATATCGCCCAGAGGCCGATCAGCGCTTCGGTACCCCAGATCAAGCCTCGACGCTTTCGGGGTGCCATGCCCCAGATGGTCCTCGTTGCGGATAATTTGGCCAACAGCAACGCAGCAACGAAGAGCACGTCGGAAGTATACTGGGCCTGTCGTTGAGAAATGTGTTTGTCAGTTCTTTGATTTTGGAAACACACGATGATTCTAGTTACCTTTAAAATGGACGAGACGTGGCTGGAGGTGAGGCCATTGAGCTTGCCCAGGCCGTTGGCTCCCTGCGCGATGACAGCTATCGACTGAGCAATACCCACCACCTGCTGCCGATCAGCAAAGTCATATGCAAGGCATGTTGTCAACAGAACTCACCGTGGAAGCAGCAACAAGCGTATCATCCAGCTTGAGGCTCCGGACAGTAACTAGTCGTATCACAAGCCGGGTGATGACGGAGAGTATCATAATGACCATGAGCAGGGCCGCCATGGCCCGTATCAGCGGCGCCTTGTTGAAGGGCGTCTCGTGCTCGCGTGGCAGAAGCATGTTGGCGGCGGAATCTGGACGCAGCCTTTGGTGAACGCACGGCGTGAGTGGTGTCAATGTCGCAGACTTGGAGTCAGGCGACAGGAAGAAGTTGAAGAGGCGAGACGGTGCATAACTAATCAAGTACTTCTTCACACGACCTTTTCCGCGATCGAGACGCATGCATGAACCAGCCCGTGGGTTGGAACTAGGAAGAGCGAGCGTCGAAGCACAGCAACCCAATACCATGTGACAAGTAAGACAAGCACCACAAGCAAGGCAAGCATCCTTTGACCTTGAAACTCCCGGTACTTCATCCTTCGTAGACTACTTCGGCCGTCAAACAAACCCCCAATCGCAACAAGAACCGGAAAGACTACCCCTACCCCTGCTGCCGTCTCGGTTCTGGCCGACCCACCCGCCATCCGCCCTCGACCAACTTGACCAGGTCTATGCTGGTACCATTGTAAATACGACGCTATCCGGCTTCCAGACTCGCTGGAGATCTTCCGCTCAGCCCACTCCGCGGCCCCTGCTACTGCCGGGTTCCAGGCCAGGGGAATCTAACGTTCGGCCCGGACACAGCCAACCGCATGCCAAAGTTGCCAACCCACGACATGTCGACCAACAACCAGCACGTCTGCAACAAGCCACAACGTCGCATGCGTGGTAAATACGCGACAGACTAAATAAAACCTAGTGTAAAGTTTTGCGCCCTAACAGTTCTAGCGCCGGTTCCTACCACAGTTGAGACGACCTGGCACCTTCACTTGTGAATAATGACCAGTAATTCCTCTAATTAATCCCTTGCATCAGCTCAGACTGCGGCGCAGGCACACCATAGCTGGCATGTCTCCGCCTGATTCCTTCGCGTGTCGATGGAGTTATGAGCCCTGAACAGGAAGGTCGGAATCTGTTCCGGAATCGAAAGACCAAGTGGGATACACGAAGTATACTCTGCGCTTCGCCGAGAATGGGCTGTCCATTACGCAACGGGCGCAAGCAGAATCTGCCGACAGGCGTTCCTCATTACCTCGTTGCCAGATCCAGGGCCTCGGAAGTGACAAGCATTGTAAGTTTGTCGTCCCAAGCCATGCTGCAGTCTGCAAGCGAGGTATTTGCACTAGTCAAGCTGGCCAGGAGAACTCGGAAGCGCAAGACATTCACCCCTGTGAGCCGGGAGAGATAGTTCGGATGATATGGGTAACCATGTAACATTGCGGCGCGAAAAAGCCAAGGAAAGAAGGATTCGGAATCAAGATGAAGCAAGGCACGAAAGAGAAGGGAGAGAATTTTGTCGTCTGCTAAGGATGCATGTTGCAACTGCAGGGGTGGCCTAGCATGAGAAAAGAGACAGCTGCGCCCAACGGTTCTGCCGCTGATTGGCCCTACAAGGTGAGGTTACTCTTGAATTCCCTGGCATACAAAATTGCAGCTGTCCATCCATCCATTCATCCTCCGTTCAACCCATTTTTGGGCCATCTTCACTCGGCACGTCGCCCAGTAACATTCTTTCAACTTCAACCTAAATCCAGCCACTGCTCCTCGCCAAGATGGCCTTGAGTCCTCTTGTACTAGAGCAAGTGACGTTGGACGACGTACCTGCTCTCACTGAGTTATGGTACGCCGCATTTACAGACCCCGGGGTTCGACGCTTGTGGCCGGACACTCCAGCTGTGCGAAAATGGTGGGACAACGCCAACCGCGACGACATGTTAAACAAGACTTTCCAGCATTACATAAAGGTAGTCGACCCTGCCTCCAGGGACAGCCAGGGTCGGCCGCGGATAGCTGCTTATGCGAAGTGGGACTTTGCTACGCCTACGTTGCGAGGACCTCGCTATCCCCCCTGGAACGAAGACATGCCCACCCAGGCATGCGATGCTTTCCTCGAGAGACTCGAAAGCCAGAGACAACAAGTGATGGCTCCCCGCAAAGAGCACTACTGTGAGAGTTCCTTGGTTCTGATCCTGGAGGTTTGCTAATGGCGAATAGATCTTGACACTCTAGTCACACATCCGGATTACCAGAGGCGAGGGGCTGGCTCAATGCTTGTTCAATGGGGCTGTGATCTCGCAGACAAAAATGGCGTCGAGGTGTACGTGGATGCAAGCAAAGCGGGTGTATTTTTATACGAAAAGTTTAGGTTTGTCGATAAGAGGCTGGGGAGCGAGTCCGAATCTGACATTGTTCCCATGGCTCGAGCTGTTAGAAGCGATAGTCTTTGAGCTGTTGTGTATCTGTAGATAGCTTGTTCTCCTTCTAGAGCTGCTGAAACCATTGATTTTCTTCCTTTCCTCGTTCTCATCAACCTCTGTTGCCCTCAATGAGTCACCATAATCGCTGCTCATGATTTTCAGGTACATTACGACCCATCGTCGAGGGGTGACGTGCCCTATTGTCGCACCAAAACGAAGAGGGTTTATTCGGATTTCACGACCATCATTCTTCAAAGATAAGATGTGATGGTATTCTTGGGTGAATTTATTTGTACGCCTACTAAAACAGCCACGGCCAGCACAATCTCCACACCCTGCCAGTGTGGCAAATACTCAACGTCCCATCATCTCCATCATTCCTCTACAGCGCACGTCTGGCCCCTTCGGCCGCATCGAGAGACAATTGGGTATTATCTCGGTTAAAATCGCCAACAAACTCAGAGACATAGGACGGCACGTCTACCCGGTTATATGAGCTAGGCATCGGCTCGCCCATAGTTTGATGGATGGGAAGCACTCCTGTCCAGGTAGAATCAAGCATAGCCTCGTTGCCCATGTCGGTTTTATCGTCATGGGCTTGACCGGCACTGATTTTGGCACTCCCAGATGTGATGCGAACCTTGAGGATGCCAGTGCTCTGGATCTCTGCCTTTGTTGGTGGTAGACGGGTATGGCGCCAACGGTCTGGCACGACGCTATTCGTGATGAGCTCCATGGCGTAAAGCTTCTCGGCATCATCCTTGACATGCGTGGCATATCCAAAGAGAACAGTTGAGCGGTAGTTGTAGTTGTGAGAATATGAGGCGAGAGTAAGAACCAGACCATCGATATGCGAGGCAGAAACACAGACGGGCATCCCTTCCTGCTCCCCGCCGTCAACATCGCCGTTGCCACTGTTCTTGCAAGTGTTCATCATCCGGGAGGAAACATAACCGTGCAGGTAAAGCTCAAGGGGGTCGCCAACATCTGCGCTAGGGCGATCGAAGGATCCCATTTGCCCAATCATTGGAAGAACCACGGGGAATGGTTGAGACGAAGTATTGAAAGAGACGTGCAGGATTTGGCAGGTGTTGACGATTTGATGGATGGTCTCGAGAGCGTAAACCGCGTGGGCATTGTATCGCTTGACGGTGTTGGTTGCATCTTTGGGGTATTCCAAATTGTAAGTTCCCATCTTGTCATAAGCGCTAAGGCGTATACGAAGTGTCGATGTTGCTATTACAAATGTCCAGTGCCAGTGCAATCGTTAGGTGTATTAGCTTCTGGCAGAGCTTCCGGATCACTCGGGTTCCAATGGCGTACTTATATATCTATCCATTGGATCAAAAACGGCAATAAAATTGCATTGATTACCCTAGATATGAGTATCTCCACTAGCTTAATCTATTTTCAGATAATAGATGCACTGCCTTAAGCGAACACGCTCCCTTGATGAATAAGGGCTCCCGGGTAACTGCACTGATCTGCTGCCTTGGAGAGCGGGGAAGTCGATTTGGCGATAACAAACGCCGCCTCATCAGCTTAGAGTACGCCACTGGGCAAAAATTGCCTTCTAAGGTTAGACTAGAGAGATTACAAATGTCTGATGATGGATTGGTAGACTAGCCTGAATTATTGGACTATCTGGTAGCTTTCTACTTCTCATGCACATTCAGATTCATATTGGATGCTCAGAACGATAAGAAAGATGCTCGGTATTAGCGAATTAAGCTGTCCACTTTTTCTTGTCGGTCTGTGTCAGCAGACTGTGCACGTGACTCAACTGGCCCAAGCATTTGTGTTCTCTGGATGTTAATTTAGAACCACAAGGTTTACTTCTCAGGCTCCTCTCTGGAACATCTTCAAGCCCCTAACCACTGGCTGCTTTGTGTATTTTGCATAATTTAGACTTACTAGCCATTCAATGCCCGATCAGATCCTCACGGCGTGTCGTTTTTGCGTGGACATCACAGACCGCAGTTTCGGAGTCGGCCGGGTCTGATCTCATGGCTCCGCAGTGTTCCGACCATCCTATCCCATGCCTCAAGCAAACTCTTAAAAATCGACAGTTGAACCGCAATCGCCCGTCTTGCCTGCCATGCAGAGAACGAAAAGTAAGATGCAACAAGCAGAGTCCGTGTTCAACTTGTTCCAAACGTGGCCATTCAGATCTGTGCCTATATAATGGTCCGGCGTTGCGTCCACTCCACGATCACCATGCCGTCGAAGCCCAGGTTTCCAGCTCGGCCATGGCGCACATGTCCAAAGCCAACATGGAGAAGATTTAGTGCCACAATCACCTATTGGCAACACCCTCACTAGTATGAAAGATGACCTGTACAGCAAAAATCACCGCTAAGAAAGTTTCAGGGTCGCCACAAGCCGATGGCCAACATAGAGAGTCGAGTCTCTTAGACGAGAACTCCCTGCTTTCCATTGCTGGATGCCGGTCTTCGGCCACCCCGGAAGATTCAAACCGGACGATGGCATTTCAGTCTGGAATTCTACCTCTCCTAGGTGCTGGTGTCAGAGATCAAACACTCGTTGCCTCGCTGGATACTCGCGCTGCGCTCTACCAAAGCTTACCAGACGACCAACTGATATTGGAACTGTTCGAAGTATATCGCATACGAGTTCATCCATTCCATGGTATCACCTATAATCTAGATGGAATCGAGCAGAAACTATGCGTCTTCATCAGCGATCGGGAAAACGTCAGAGTTGAGAACTCCCCGCAGTCCTTACAGGAGTGCCAGTGGATATGCCTTTTGCATGCTATACTTGCATCGGGGGCGCAATTTTCGGACTTGCCCTCAGATCGCCGATCCCAACTAGCCCAGAATCACAGTAAGAAGACCTGGACTTGATGGACCTCAGTTGAATCTAAAGATTGTTGACCAAGAATAGTCAAGCTTGCCTTTGATTCGCTGAGAGCAACCGATTATCTGGCCCGACCGTCCCAATTTACACTCCAAACGCTTCTTCTCCTTGCAACTGCTTTACAAAACGACATGAATGCTCAAGCAGCATGGGCCCTTGGAGGCACCACAATACGATTAGCTCAGTGTTTGGGGGTTCCCAAGACATCAGGGAGACGTCCACACTCTATGTTAACACTCAAGGAAGCATCCTGCCTTCGGTATTACTTGCCATTCTCTTACACGTCCATCACAAGCTAACTTTGATAAAAGCATGGCCATAGTTTGGCAAGATTCCTTGCTGTCCTTGGCTTTTGATCGTTCACCAGGGTCCTACGATATCGATTGCAAAGATGATCTTCTTGACTTGACTGTTGCTGCGGGCAACGGCGGCCTTGGATACCGCCCAGCTATGAATTGGCTGTGTCACACTGCTTTAAAGTACTTACTACGCAAGTCGACAGTGAGCTCAAGCTGCGACATTGCATCTCTGTTCCAAGACATCGAGTTGATCAACAATGCTTTGTCAGTACACCTCAAGAATCGATCATCTTGCATATCTATTCAACAGGTCCAGGAACACTTTGCATTCGGTCTTCACATGAACTTTGCGATAGCCACACTCTGTCGCCCATTCATATCTGGTACCAGCTTGCCTGATCTGGGGTCTACTAATGTCGCAGATGTGCTCGGTCGGTTCCAAAACGCTCTGAGATGTAGCGCTAAGGCGTATGTTCGTCTACGATCTATTGCTGCCTATTCAAGTCGGTCCTGGGCGTTCATTCACAACGGACTATCGTCTGTCCTTTTACTAAGCCTAATGAAGAAAACAAACAACACTATTGATACTCGGAAGCTTCAAAGTGAGCTGATTGAAAGCCTTTTAAAAGCAGACACGGAACCTGCTTCTATCGCAGGAACCTCCTTGGCAACACATCACCTTTCCCCTGCGCACAAAAGAGCACTCAGTGCACTTCAGAGCCTTAAACGAATATCAGATCAAGACCAGAACCCAGAGGTGAACCGCGACGCCCTTGCGGACCACTCGGTTGAGAACAGCACGTTTCTTAACGACATAAGGGTATCTGCATCAGCAGATGATGGCAATCAATCGGAGTACTTGGGTCATCACATCTTATTACTGAGTATATTACTGACAAACATGCAGGTTTTGGAATGGGGATTGGTTTCAGCCTTTCAATGATGATATTGCTCCTTTAGATGCCTTTGACTCTTTTATGTTGGATCAGTATCCAGGACCTGGAGATTTCTATAACTACCAGTAGTTCCTCGCAAACTCAGATACGGATTTCATCATTTAATACTGTATCAAAGTAAACCCCACAAATCCATATGTATACCACCATGCACGAGTCTAAAAATCTGTTCTGTCACTTAGTATATCCGTAGCTCTCCCACATTTCGAGGACTCTGGCCTGAACATCCGCAGGGAACGACTCCTTGAAATCGGCCGCTTCCCAGTCCTTGCCAGTGGTGTACTCAACAGGCATCAAGCAATCCGAAACAACCTTGCCTCCCATCGTTGGACTTCCATTTCCGTGAGACATGTACGGAATCAGCGGGAAGCCACGAACATTCTCAAAGTTGTACTCGTCGGTCCCAGGGCGGCAGCGTGTGCAAAATGCCCAGATCACATCCTTGAAGTTGTATATGTCAATGTCATCCCCAACGACAACTAGGCGGTGGATTGTATAGCCAACTTTGTGGTTAAACACAATCTTGCCAATGTTGCGGCAAAAAGCTTCTGGCGTGGTTTTCATGTCCCGAAGCTCGTTCGTATCGACCTGAAGAGCCACCCAGGTGACTTGAGATTCGAATGGAGAGAAGGCTTCGGTAATGGGGAGGCCTTGAGATCTCAACAGAAACCCTATCTCAGCAGCTGCAAGGGGGCCAATCATCGTGTGCTTAGAGAGTTAGCAAGCTGAACAGGTAATTGGGACAGAAGTCTTACGGTCTCGTCTGTCAGGCGACCGCAGTTAGACACTGGCAGGATAGCATCCTTTCTATGAGTGATCATGTCGACTCGATATTTCGGCTCCAATTTGTCATCGGAGGGAAACACGTAACTATATACCATAAGCAAGAGTAATCAAGTCTGACTGAGAAAGGATCTTACCCATGCATCTCACCAAAGGGCCCCTCTGGGACCCTCTCGGTTATAGAGCAATATCCCTCAAAGACAATCTCGGAGTTGGCCGGAACCGTAAGACCGCTGGTTTCACATTGAACGACCTCCAGAGGTGAACCAGCTAGAGAACCAATGTACTCAGCCTCCGAAAGGCCATCGGGCAGCGGCATGCTAGCAGCCATTATGGCGGCAGGGGGGACACCGAATGCCAGAGCCCACGGCATGTCCTTCCCTTCTTTCTTCCACATCTGGTGGATCTGCCATAGGTGCTGAGGCTGGATAACCAACCCAGTAAGGTGGTTTTTGTCGTAGACCATCGCTCGCGCAATCGACCAGTTTGTCCATTTGCCATCGGGGGACTGGACAATGTGCATGCCGTACGTCTGGACATACTTCCCACCATCTGCCTGATGTAGAAGAGGAGCTGGTAGCGTAGTGAGGTCGAATTGGTCAGGAGTGAGGCGAAACTCCTTGCAAGGGCCGGTGCTAACGCTCACAGGCGGAACGGGAATGGCAGTCTTGGCACCGATCATCTTATCAAGAATATCCTTAATGGTCGCAGCAGGCTCCAAGCCCAAGTGACGAGCAAGTCGACCGTATTTCTGCATTGGATCGGACCTCAGGGAGTTTGGCGCACCAAGGATACGCCAAAGGCCGTTCTCGTTCTGGCCTTTCAGGTTGTTGAACAGAGGGGCCCTTTCGTTGGTCTCGACGACCTTGCGAATGATTGCACCGACCTCCAAGTGAGGGTCACATTCCTCATTGATCTCGACGAGGTCGCCATCGTCTCGCAGTGCTTGAACAAAGGCTCGGAAGCTGAGATGAGGAGCATCCTGGGAGAATGATTCGGGAAGAGGTGACATTGTTGATGAAGTGATGGGTGATGCAAGTAGGTATGAGAGTAACTGATGTTTTCAAAAGTATCTGCTTGCCCATGGGCCATATCTTTGGTATTTAAGATGCTGTTATATTTCCAAAACTATTGCGATGTTAACCCGAACTTCGAGGTGGTAGGTGGACTCCGAATCGCCCGAGGCCCCCGAGCGCACCGACGCCTCCGAGATCGCCGAACCCACCAAATCCACCGAACAAGATACCATAAGGGGAGCCAGATTCGTACCGTGGTATTCGATGACATATCTACCACGTATTAGCGTCCGAGGAGATCCGAAACGCCCGAATTGAAGCTGGGAATATAATCCAGCAGTTCCTTTACCTATTCACCGACAGATACTATCAAGACAAGACGATCTTTCTGTTAGCTTTCTTCGGCCCAAACGTCACCTTTTTCACGCCAGCACCTCATCCCGGCTCTTCATCACCAGGCATATTCCAGCAAAAATGCCTGAATTACAACGGCGGAAGAAAATCATTGTCGCCATTACAGGAGCCACCGGGGCAGAAATTGGCATTATGGTTTTACAAACTCTAAGAAAGCTTCATGTCGAAACCCATTTGATCATCAGCAAGTGGGCAGCTGAGACAATAAAATCCGAGACGGATTACACACCAGCCGCTGTCAAGGCACTCGCCGACTCTACCTACAGCTCGCACGACCTGGCTGCGCCTATTTCAAGCGGCTCTTATCAGGTGGATGGCATGATCGTGGTTCCGTGCTCGGTGAAGACTCTTGCTGCGATCAATGCTGGGATCTGCGACGACCTTGTCACCAGGGCCGCCGATGTGTGTCTTAAAGAACGGAGGAGACTTGTTCTGTCAGTTCGAGAGACGCCCTTCAGTGAGATTCACCTTCGAAACATGCTGGATGTCACGCGGGCCGGAGCAATCATTGCCTGTCCAATGGTAGGCTTCTACACAAAGCCAACCTCGGTGGAAGACGTGGTACGTCAAATAGTTGGTCGTTTATGAGATTTATTCCATCTTGACAGTGGGGACTTTGAGCGGTGGCAAGGAATAAATGGACGATTGGAGAATTGAATAAGCCAAGATATTCACTCTAAATAGCGCGTGGTAGCTTTAAATACACTGCAAGTCATTTATACAGGTCCTCATGATAGTCAATCTAATCGTAGTGTCAACTCCTCCACCGAACCTAAACATTGAGCGGAATATCCTTAGAAATGTTCTGTACAGAAGTCTAATAGGTGAGTAGGTTTACAACACTTGAAGGTCGAACTCGCTAGTGCAGTGTTAAGACAGTGGTAGGTAGAGAAGTGAAATTAAAATCCAAAGGTTAAAAGCTAACGCAGTCCATCTAGCCATTTCTCTGTTAGGACCATAAGCTCTGACTACTATTCTAATTTCCATTACTTCGTCCTCTCTTCCAATATAGTCTCCGTAGTAGCCATCTCAACTCCATCACTCACGTTCCTTCTTTTGCTCAGCTCACTTGGATGCCGCAGGAAAAACAAAGCCATGGTAACTGTCATGAGTGAGGCATCGAAGACGTAAACACCCCACTCAATGCTCAGTAGGTATCCATCGCTCCCCATGGCATACTCTGCGGCTCTGAAGATACTTCCGACTATGATAAACGCCGACGTAACGTACAGCATGTGAAGTCATTTCTTCCACGGCACATACACCATCTCCTTGGCGCCCTCGTGTCGACGAAACTCGAGTTGAAACCACACGGCCGTGGTTACGTAGACGGGAAAGACAACAATCTGGAAAAGGAGGCCGCTGACGATGATATTCAAGCCCAGGTTGGGATCCATGTCGCTCTTCCGCTCCCGGCCTGGACACAAAGGCCGGCGGCGCTGGACTGAATCAAAAAGCTGAAGGCGAAGATTCGAGTGAGCCATCGCGGGGAAATCATTGCGCAAGACTCTCCGTGTACGGCGACGATGATCCGACCAAGAGTCATGTAGATGCTTGCGGCAAAAAAGATCGGTGCGATTAGGAGGAAAATCGATTATAAAACTAAGGGATGAGAGTGCTGGTTGAGTTGTATGCCGCGACTCTACCGATGTAGCCTGTAGTTTCGGCTTGAGGGAGGCGACGTTGTTGATTGGAGGCACAGAGGACCTAGACGAGACTTACATGAACCGCCCGCAGCAAAGGGGATGCAGAACCACATCCTGTGGCGGAAGAGCTTCCAGCAGTGCATGGCCGTCAGAAGACTAAACACAACTGTGAAGATGACGGCAGCTGGCAAGGACGGGATGTACCGCCATAGCGGGTAGCCATTGTACGTCTCAATACTCGGCATTTTAAACGATGGAAGGGAGCTCGAGAATGCGCACGAGGTGACCTAAGTGATTTGTTGATAGAAGTGGAATAGAGAGAATTGCAATGGGGAGCTGTTGCTTAAGTGTATTCTGCACCTGCACAACCATTCACAGGTCCTCAACAAGTGGTCGCATACGCCTGACAAGGCGTACACGCGTAGAAGGCTGGGCCACGACCAGATGTGACGACTTTTCCCCCTTCAGGCACAACCCAAAAAGGTAATGACTCGACCCTAATACATTGGTAGGCTTTGCCATTCGCCCTGTTGGAACAGGATCTGAGACCGACAGTGGACTGAGATCTAATGGAACTTAGTGCATGCCACACTTCCGTACGCGTAGAAGAAAGTGAAGTGTAGATCTAGACAAGAATCCATGGTTATCATGTAGATCTAACTCAGATGAATGACAAATCACGTACTTATATTTCGCATATTTCTCTCAAGGGAGTGCACTAACGTATTCAACATTAACTAATTTCAGTCGAAGATCTAGCCGCCATTACTTCTTTGTACTCGTCCCAGGTCATACCTCAAAGGTAAGGTGATTAAATCTCAGCACAACACTTCTCCGCTCTGGCGTATTCACTAACAACCCAAGAGCAAAACCCTAGTAACCCTTCACCCAGTTTTGAGGGCCACGCGTTAGGGCCAAGGGAGATCTGGCTTGGCTATCTCGATGTATGAATTCCTCTTTATCGGACATGGAGTGGGCCCCTACAATGGCTCCTCGGTGTGGGATCCTATTTTCGCATCTTCCTTCATCATGCTAGGTGCGTCAACTCAACTCGAAGAGTAGAAAGATGCAAATATGTGATGAAACTTGGTCCTTCCAGGTCTTATCACTTCGTAAATTATTGTATACGTGGCATCCCTTTTCAGTGCGCGCTTAATTGCACGTCCAACGTTGTCAATACCACGGGTGGTGCTCAATCCATCGAGTAGATAGGTAGAAGATTACAAAACAGACAATTGTTACTGAGATGACCAGAATTGTCATGCATAAGCGATGTAGCCCTTGGATTTTGAGTTTCATTGTCAATCGCGGCAAAGTGTTAAACAAGCAATGTAAGTCTGTTTTATTCCTCACAGAACATAATCACATCGAGCGTAGGTACTTACACATACTCACAGTTTCACATACGAACAATCTGTCGGCTCACTTATGATTAAGCACTGTAGTTGACTTGGTTTTCAACAATAGGTGCTGATACATAGTCTCGCCGGTGTGACACATTTGTGCTGCGCCCCAAAATCAGGTTGACTCTGTTGTGAACACAAAGTACATTTCCTGCCTGGCAAATAAATCATTATATTTACACACTACAGTCTTTAGAATTAAACCAAGCTCATAATATAGGCTGATGGGCGTCGTTGTTTATTAAAGACTGAAGCTTGTTTCATCTAGGACAGCTATAGGGTAGGGAAATTGGATTATTTTTTATGTACTGGTGACAGTAATGACTCTGAATCTGAACATTGTAATCAACTTGAACCGCACGTCTTATGTATGTTTGTCATCGGTTTCAAGACATGGGATTGGAGTCTTGAGGGGAATAGAAACCATATTCAGGACTTCGCACTGGAAAGGTGAACAAAAGTACAAGCATTGTGATACGTCACTGTCGGTCAACTGCTTTGAAGCGGTCACCGCTATGGACTAGGATAGTAACGTGGAATCTCATATGAAGAAGCTAGCTCGGGTCGTAAAGCCCCGAACATGAATGCGAAGGTTCTTTCGGAGCCCTCTTTGCGATGTTAACTCTTTTCAGTTGATGAGCCCATCATGGTGCTCAAAGACCCCTCACACGATTACGTCATTGTCCATGGATCGGGACACAGAGCTCCGACAAGTGGGGGGTCTGCTTCCTTAACCCACTTTGCGTTGTCTCCTCAGATGACAATGAGCTCATTATAAAAGCCTCTGATACAACTTCTTGTGGATTGCTCAAAGAAATAACAAAAACAACAAAGGCCATAAACATGTCTATGAACACAGATGACTGCACGAAGCTTCGAGACGGGTTCCCTCGGTCTTTCCCCGACACGCCTTCTAACGTCCTCGAGCAGTTCCAGTTAACTGGGAAGGTTGTAGCTATCACAGGTGCCGCTGACGGCTTGGGCCTCGCCGTTGCCCAGGCCATGGCCGAAGCCAATGCCCAGGTTGCCTTCTGGTATAACTCGTAAGTCAAACTGTGTGGTATCTGATGTCTTTCTAACACTGTTTACAAGAAACGACACTGCCGTTCAAAAGGCGGAAGAGATTGGAAAAGAGCACGGTGTCAAGACGGCTGCCTACAAGGTTGACGGTGGGTAATCCAGTGACTCCATAGGCTTGTGGTGACTGAACTAACACGATCCAAAAGTCTCGAATTCTGAGCAAGTCCAGAGTACCATTGCCGAAGTTGTCAAGGACTTTGGAAGAATAGATGTCTTCGTGGCTAACGCTGGTAAGGAGAATTGCAACAGGAAACAAACAACAACACAACTGATCACCTTACTATTAGGAATGGCGATTTCAAAGCCCATCTTGGAGCAGACTCTTCCCGAGTTTGAGAGGCAAATGTCTGTTAACGGTCAGTTGCTTACCAATAGAACCATGTGCTGCCAGTCAGAAACTGACATTGCATAGTTAACGGAGTTGTATACTGCGCCAAGTACGCCGGTGAGGTTTTCCAACGACAAGGCAAGGGCAACCTTATCATCACGTCAAGCATGAGCGGGCACATTGTCAATGTCCCAGTTGACCAGCCTGTCTACAACGCTTCCAAGGCTTTCGTGACCCATTTTGGAAAGTCTCTGGCCCGAGAGTGGCGAGACTTTGCCCGCGTGAACATCGTCTCTCCCGGTTTCTTCGACACCAAAATGGGCGCAGGTCCGCAGGCACTTAATGAGGCTTATCGCATGGCAGTCCTTGGTCGCCAAGGTCATGTAAAGGAGATTAAGGGACTGTATTTGTATCTTGCCAGTGATGCCTCTACCTACATGACGGGAAGCGATGTACTGATTGATGGTGGCTATGTTCTGCCCTAAATAGAAAGGTATCTATCCTCAATATGAATTTTAGAGCAATGAGACCAGACTTACTGCCCATCAGGTATCACGACTGATATAAAGGGAGAACGCGATGTTTGAAATTAACCGTTGTTTTGCGATTCAAATTGAGGATAAATCCAATCATTGAACATTGCATCCATGGGAGTGTTGTCAAGATAACCCCACGGCGTCTGATCGAGGATCATGCGCAAGGTCAAATCGGAAGCCTCATCGCAGAGGCCAAGTTCGTTCACTGCAATGACAGTGTCATCATTCCCAGTCTCCTCAGCCAAGGGCGCAATCTCACCATGGTCATTGATGACTTGCTGGTGTTGATACCCACCTAATATTTCGCCAGGTTGTGTAGTGGCCGGTTGCTCCTCTACAAAATTCTGCACTCTGGTCTTTCTATGAATGAGGTCCAGAACCTCCAAGCATCGACTTGCAGATTTGCTCTTTTGAGCAAGTGTCACCAAGCAATCATGGGCTTCAGACACCACCACTTGCCAGATCGCGGTCTCCTCAACAGACCGTTGTTGGTTCTCCTTGTTAAGATAGCTTGCTTCGAGGACTAAGGCGGCCTGGAAGAGGAAATACGTTGCATACCAAGCAATGCCAAGGTGCAAAATGCCGTCGTATGTCTTGCAAAATGCGGCAATGTCATGGATGCTTTGCATCGCAACTTCAAGACAGCGCTTTTCTGCGTCCATCTTGCTGGGCAGAAAACTGTGATATCGCGTAGAACCTCGCCATAGAATTATGCGTAGGTTCTGTTCCTTCCAAAGCACAACAGCCCGAGGACCTAAGAACCACGTTGGCACGTCCGGCGACATGAAGTAGCTGGGCAAGGTCTGCCGCCAAGTGATCATGCTGCGCTCTGTCGCTTCAGCAACTTGGTACTCGAGTTTTGCGTTTGCCGTCTTGGCCAACAAAAATTCGTGATACATGACATTGGCAAGCTTTGCGAGCTGTGCCTGCGCGATGATAGCGGACAAGGCCGTCGGGAAATTCACCTCCTGTGGGACTGGAGAGATGAGATCAAGGTCCTTGGTTTTCATTAGTTACTACAGTTTAATATGGCGAAGGGATTGCAAGACGTACCTTGTCTTGTATGTTCCTTGGGATTCGAGTATCGACAACACCTTCCGACACGTTTGGTGGTCGGCCCGTGGTGATGTTGAATCCACTGTCAAAGCAGTATACGATCCAAAACAGCTGTCGCCGTCGTTCGTGGTCAACATTGTCCTCGACACCAGGGCTTTCTCGGTGCAATCCAAGGCCCAAAGCCATCTTGTATGCTATTCCTATGAAGTTGTAGCCAGTGTTTGGTCGATCAATCTTCTGTAGGTAGTTCCCCATCAACAGAAATGCTTGAACGGTTTCTACTGTGCCCGACTCCAGCATCTGAATGGAAAGGTAGGACCGCGCAGCGGAGTAATAGTTCGATTGTTCATGATGAGCGTCTGTTGTGGATACCCAATGCCCAAATGCCAAAACCATAAAGTAAGTGACGTTCCAGGATGATTTGCATCTTCTCTGTTGTCGACCAGCAACCTTCTCTCGGAAGGTTCTTTCGTGGAGGATCGGGTACGAGACATTGTAGAATAAAAAATAGGCGTCAATAAGGTGTCCTGTGATGGCTGACGAGGCTAGTCCCGGGAGATCGAGAAGACCCCCGGGGACTCTGTTTGGTTGCCATGATCCAGGCGAATGGTCTTGATGTTCACTGGACACGCCTGGCGTGGCTAACTCGGGGAGCATCGAGGCGATTTCTTGAAGGAGGTTTGACCCAGAGCTGCTACCTATAGTAAAAGTCGTGAGTATGGAATCTGTAGTCCTGTGGGGAAAGGGTTTACCTAGATATCCGGCATCGAGAGTGGAAAGCATAGCCATGCCATCCTTGACTCGCACATTGCCGGTGGGGGACCCAGAGTCCAGTGGTAGTAACGTCTCATGCCACTCAAATTTATGAGCCGGCTGTTCCCTCTCTGCAGAAATACGTGTCTGAGTATCGTCGAAATCAACAGGTTCGATGCCGCCCTGGCCTTCAGCTTCAAGATTCGCAATGGCCAGGTCGACATTCAGTTGGGGATGGAGAGACTGCAGCAGCGATTGCAGTTGAGCGCATCGAAGCTCCGCTGCATCGAGGTTCCTCCTCGTCAGGGGTGTTCGGTTCGGGGGGTTGACAAAGCTACAGATCTTCCCGGTCCGAGAGCAGTATGCGCATGGCTTGTCGCCGTTCTGGCTGAGCAGGCAACGGCTCTTCCGCTTCTGGCAGTTGAGACAGGCCCGGGACTGGGTTGGGGACCGAGATCGCCTGGACGGACCCATTCTGGCCATGGACCACTAATAGACAGCGGCTTCTCACATGAACGTCTGCAGGATATAAACAATGATGTGAGACGCATGTAGAAACATCCGCTGAGGACTGTCATCTCACGTGAGCTCCGACATAGGCACCGCGGAGACAGAGCGAGCGGAGTGTGGAGGATTGTGCGGGGGCTGGCTTCGGAGCACAGAAGGCCGAAGTGGACCAACCTAGTTAATTAGTTTGCCTTGGCTGGAAGTAGTGGTCGTTCCGACTGCGGGGAACAACGTAACTTAAGATAGACAGCCAGTAGGATCGGTCAAAAGCGGTTGGGATGGAAACCTTGAACATAAGCCTACATCATGCCATGGAGAGGGGGAGAGCATAATCTTTCTCTGCTGCAGTCTCTCAGCGAACCTGCATCGCCATGTGCCATCCGTTGACGATATTACCGAAGTTGAGCAAAGAATTGATTGGAGCTCAAATCTCTAAGATCCCGCGATACTCTCCGCAACAATTAGCTAAGATACGAGCCGAGGCTTACGGTTGATACACATGTAAACACCGACCACTAACGGGTACAAGCAATGCCTCGGAAGTCTTAATCCACCTTGGCCTCATCAGACTGTCTCGACAACCGATCGGCGATGGGACCGTTGACGAGATCTCCAAACATTGCGCTGAGAGTAAGTACGGCAACCGTCTTTCCCTGCAGGTACTGTCACTGGCCTCCCAGTTGATCTCAGCACCCGACTTGATATGCCTCGTAGAAACGCGCTGCAATGCTAGCGATGGCCTACCATTGACGAACCAAGTGTCATCCACGTTGTCAAAAATCTGCTTCCACGGTTCCTGATTAAGAAGTAACCAATTACCTTCAATGATGACAGTTTCAATATCCGGTTCGATGCAAAGATCGTCTGCGACAGAATCTTTGGATTCATGGTCAAAACTTGGGGTCGTGATGACGTCCAGAGACCCATGTCGTGAGGCGTGCAGTGTTTTGACAAGCTCCAATACACCTTCGGCATCGAAATTCCAGTAGATTCCCCGGCGATTGTAGGCCTAGCTTCGGTTTGGTAACGTATCAAGGTGCGCGCGGGAGTGATGGAAGCCATCTATTGGAAGGACCATAGCAGTAGATTGACATGGGTGTTGATGCGACGTGCTACCTCGGATGCAAAAATTGACTTTCCTGAGCCTGGAGGACCCGAGATGGCTATAATTATCCGGCTGGTGGATGAGCTTTGGGCCGATTTCTTCGCATGTCGAGTGCCCGTTCGGGCAGAGTTGAGAACATGGAGTCCATGATACTGCTCTGTTCTGTTAATCTCCTGGTCACAACTGGAAGCTCTCTGAATTCCCCACGTATCTCGCCTCATCTTGTAGTGAGCAGCTCAGTATTGAAGTAACCCCACAGCTTGGACTAATAAGACGATATCGGGCGGGCATGCTCCGACAAGAATGTGGATTCTGTGCTCCAGCCATGATCCATTGCCACATCAGGCCGACGTTGAATATCAGCTCCTATCACGCTTTCGTGAAATTTGTTGAGTTTGTGTAAAGATCCATCAAGTAGATGCTTGTCCATGGCTGAACTGACGCGACATTCTTCAAATCAGTTGTTCAAACACTCACAGCGAATATGGGTTTCCCTGAGTTAGCAGACCGCGCCGACCTGGCCGCCAGAACGGTTCCCAAAATGGCCCTGAGCAACGGCTCTGCTTCGTCAATAACACCGCCGCCAAAAGCAACTACTTTGAACGATCCCATCGCCGGAGCTAGGGATCGTTTCAGTGTCTACGGCAACATGATTGTCACTGGCGGAGTGGGAGGTCTCGGCCTGGCCTCGTGCGACGCCCTGCTAGAGCATGGCCTTGGTGGCTTGATGATTTTTGATGTGAACCCCGCGCAGTCACAGAAGGAAATCGACGCCATGCGCTCAAAGTTCCCGCAGGCCAGGATAGAGGCCATCAAAGTGGATGTCACGGACGAGCAGGCCGTGCTAGAAGCCGTCGTCGAGACTGTCCGGAGCCTCGGGTCTGTCAACGGCCTCGTACGCTTCGTTGGTATGGTCGGATGCTCGAACAGTCTCGACGTGCCGGTGGCCCAATGGCGGAAAATCATCGATATCAACACCACAGGGTCTTTCATTTGTGCACAAGCTGTTGCCCGCCAAATGGTCCGGCAAAACGCTGGTGGTTCCATCACCTTCACGGCGTCAATTTCCGCCAATCGCGTCAACTATCCCCCGCCACAGGCGGCCTACAACGTGAGCAAGGCTGCACTATTGACGCTCAAAAGCTGTTTGGCTGCTGAGTGGGCACGCTATGGCATTCGACTGAACAGCATCAGCCCAGGATATATGGACACAATTCCTCAACGAGGGAGATTATGGAGCTCGAAAGATGTGGGCATCTCGGAACCCAGTGGAAGAATGGGTAGCCCATCCGAGCTGACTGGAGTTGTTGTACTATTGGCGAGCACGGCAGGGACGTACATAATGGAATTGACATTGTCGTGGATGGCAGTGGAATTATCTTGTAGTTACTTATTGAATTCCTGTTGTATAAACTACAGTACCATGGTTACAGTGGATTCAGAAGTTGCATTCATACCTTCCGAACCCGACTTCTTGAAGTAATGCCTCTCTGAGAGATCAAATGCACCAGTTGCAGGAAGCGAGAGCTCCTGGATCGTGCCCTTTCTCCCACTCTTGACATCTGCGGCCAGCTCATCAAAGTGCTCTTCAGCATCAGCCTTGGCGTCAAAGTCTAGAACCCAAGCCATGCGAGGAATGTTCAGGACTTCGGGGTGTTCCTTGATAAAATCAGACTCCCAGTCTATCGTGTGCATATCGTCTCGAGCTGTAATGGAGGACTGGTGAATGACATGAGATCGGTTGAATCTAATTCTCTCAAAGACTTGCAGCGCGAGGGGAACATCGCCAGCTGCCTTTTCTAGGCAGACAGCAAGCACAACACCGTCCTCGACTGCTTGACAGCCGCCTTGCGCAGAAGTGGGAAGATGGCAGTGAGCAGCATCGCCAATAGTCAGACTTCGCTTGTTCTTTCCCAGCCATGTTGTGATGGGCTCGCGCCAGACCAATTTGTAGTCGATAATCTTGTCCTGGGGTGTGAGGCGGACGACTTCCTTGCAGATATCTGCGAAGTTTGCTTCATCGAGATAGGCGATGGCATCATCAACATTTCCTGGGAAGGACCAAGATTCAGATATATCATCATTGTCCTATTGGTATTGCAGTATTAGCACCGAGTTCGAGCAAGCAACAGTGTCCCGTCATACCTTGTGCGTAAAGACCCAGGCCAGGTCCTTGCCTTCCTTCCACGTGTAGACAATCATGTGCAAGTCCTTTCCCACCCACATGCCTGTGAAATTGGGGCTCTTTCGACATAAAGGCCCTATCAACGGATGGTTGCGATGTTCATCGGTGATGTGACAATGTGCTCGATAGATGGCATACCCACTGTTGACCTTTGTCTCTGGCAAGCCCAGAATCTGAGAACGACCTAGTGACTTGGGTCCATCCGACGCAACGACGACATCTGCCAGGTACTTCTGACCAGAGCCAGTGAGAACACCCAGCTCCCAGTCGGTGTCAATGTATTCAATGACCTTCTCGCCAAAGGACATCTCCACACCAATCCTGGTGGCGTAGTTGCACAGAATCTCGTGCATTTCGCCGCGATGTCCAGCAAGCAACTGGTAATAGTGCTCCTTTTTCAGCAAAAAAGGCTCGTCCAAGACCTTGGTGCCATCGTATTTGAAGTATTCAAACTGGTCTGTGTCGTTGAGACAAACTTTCATAAGTTCTCGGGCCACGCTGCCGCCGTCCCATCTTTCCATGTGCATTCCTCCATTCGGCGAAAAGTCCAGGATGTCACCGTAGTTGCGGCTTGTCGGGTAGCTCTCCAACAGAGTCACCCGCATGCCACGGTGGCGGCACTCAATAGCGGCGGTGAGGCCAGCGAATCCGGCACCGACGATGAGTACGTGCAGATTGGACGCCATTTTCTGTGGTCGGTTTGAATCTGCGGATATTTATCTCATTGGCTGGGCGCATATCTTTTCACCCTTCTCCTATCTGCAGAACTGGTGGATATGGTAATTTTAGTTAGTCCGTGGTTTGTTCGAGACAGGAGCGTTGCTCTAGTTCCGACATTCCGAGCATTTGAGTTCTGCGAGCCCACGCGATTGATGAGACCTCAGAAATGGAAATAAATCATCATGCAAGTTCAAACCGACCGCAACGTCGCAATTGGACTTGGATGACATTGAAATGAATGTGCGATCCGATTTTAGTGAAGTGCATGTCTACAAGGCAGCCCCCATCATCAAGAGCGTATATCTTTTTTGTATGATGTTTTCGAGGCAGAAGGGCAACCTCGTAGGTCCTTGGTGGAGGCGTCTTTCTCTCAAAAGGCTGAGCCCTTCCTTCATGCTTTTGTTATCTACCCGGGCGATGATGTCCTCGCTCCACAGCCCGTATCAGCCGGCTCGCCCGCGCTACTATACGTAGTCGGCCATCTCTAATGGCATCTTCAAGTATAGCACAACCCAGACATCGGGGCCGTCGATGCCAAGACTGACAGCGTTCGTCGCCACGATCACCCTTCTGTCGCCGTACTGGTCTCACTCTGTCCATACGAATGGAGGCTATTGTACAGAACCAACACCTGTATAAGCGCTTTCATTGCAGCTGGGTTGGCTCGGGTAGAGCGCCATTAGTAAGTAATAGAGGCGCAGTCATCCAGGTCTCCACTCGAATGAGTTGGTCGACCCCTCCTCAATCTCAACCGTCCTGTCTCCTCCAATCTCAATACTCAATCTTTCACACATTCTGTTCACTACAAACAAGCCGATGATGACCTTGCCTCTCAAAAAAGTGGTCGCTTCACCCAACGACTCGGGATTCCCTACTGGGAGCACATCCCTTCACGACAGCACCACCATCGACCGAGGCGACTTCGCAGATTCAGACGACGAATATGAGATCGAGGAGGTTTCCGAAGACCCCCACCGTTACCTACAGGGACTTTACTACCCTACCTGCATTGGCGAAACCCTAGCTGGGCGGTATTGAATTGAGCACAAGCTAGGCCATGGAGGCTTCTCAACTGTCTGGATGGCATACGACATACGCGGGAAGACGGATGTCGCTCTGAAGATCATGTCACCTGGGGCGTCAGGAGAGCATGAGTATAGTATGCAGAGAGAGATCATTGAGGTTGTGCAGGATACCTCTTATCTTATGATCTGTCAAGACACCTTTTTCCTCCATGGGTCCCACGGTGACCACCGTGTTCTCGTCCTGCCCTTACAACGTCCTAACCTTCGAGATTACCCACGAGGAAAACCAGTTAGTATACGAATGTCAGCTGCCAGGCAACTATTACAGGCCCTCAAACAGTTGCATGATGGTGGAATTGTGCATAGGGGTTAGTCAGCTCCCCAGAATCCTCCTAGTCCTTTGTGTATCATTTTAAACTGAACTTCAAGCTGACATGTCTTACAGACCTGAGTAGTGCGAATGTGATGTACTCTCTTCATCCTCTCCACCACCTCAACACAACTCAAAAGTATCAATACCTAGGGGCGCCCCAAAAAATTGCCTCTGGTCCCCGTCCCATGGAAAAGAGGCGAGCTCGTCATGCCGATGCATGTACAGCAAAGTCTGATAGGAGATACCATATCTGTCGGGGATTTTGGACTAGCGATCAAATCAGGTACTCTAGTATCGCAGAAGCTACAGTCGCCTGCTATATATTGCGCTCCTGAACTAGTCCATGACAAAGACCCGACCTTTGCCACTGACATATGGAGCTACATGTGTATTTTTGCTGAGCTGTATACTGGCTATGCTCTATTCCATGGCTCAGGAAACTCCTCTATCTTGTCCTTCATGGTTCATACCTTGGGCCACCTTCCTACGTCCTGGAAAGGCACTTATCGGGCAGATGGCATGTGTAATGACTGGTGGTATGATCAGGGACAGGCACTAGAACCCTCAATGACGCTTGAAAACAAGATAACAAGACTTCAACCTGATGTTGATCCGATGGAGCGAGGACTTGTGCTCTCTATGTTACGAAGGGGACTTTCCTATTGGCCTGAGCATCGTCCTACTGCGGCACAGTTTCTAGAAGATGACTCTTTCAAAACACTGATGGGAATATATGGATTACATTAGGACACCAACGACCGTAGACTCAATATTAACACTCCTTATGGCTACCATACAGTACATATTCTGCACATGACCCAAAGACGAGAAGACAAGACGTAAAATGAACGGCTAATGTGACTATTCCGCCCTAGCCGCTAACTGTTACTAAGAAACTACTGTCATCAGAGCCTGCGTTCACGCCGTCATCCAACCAGCCAATGCGTCTGAGAGTTCTTGCGATTAGCGCCATGCCCCCAATCTCCTGCCATGCGACTAGGTTCAAGCGGATGAGTGGTAAGGCATTTTTGTCACCACGGAACTATTTTTGGAGCAAGGGCCTGAACCTGTTGTGTTGCATGATTGGATTGGTCGGTACTTAGTGATGTTTGATTCCTTGAATAACCAACGCGCAGGCGCCCAGTGAACGGATTTTGACCATGTTTGTTGCCTGGCAACTACGGGCTGCCGTTTCGAACTGTTGGTTAGTTCTACACTCTTACAAGTAAGCCTGGCCAGGTTGTGGGCAATCGAACGGCCACCGTACTGACTGGTAGATTGAGTGTGGGCCGAAGGATTAAGTCGGGTTTCAGCGCTGTATTAGAGCAACAACCTAGACACATACCCTGTCTTTGTGCCAAAAAACTGTAAGAACATGGTTGAACCAACATTCTTAAACCAGCCGTATCGTGTAATCTGCTCAGCTTAGCGCCAGCGGGATGAGAAGCCAACAGAAAACGGCTTCACATGTTAGCAATCGAACAGCGGCTAGTGTGCTGATTGGTAAGACTAATCAAGTGTGGATTCGAGATGGAACCGAGGCTGAAATGGCAGCGTCAAAGTACAGCAACCAACAAACTTAATTGGGTTCCCTGCAGCACTGAAGTTACTCGCCTGCTGTTGTCCTAACCTACTGTGTCGCATGATCTAGTCGATCCAGCGCTGGTGGGATGATTTTCGGAATAGCCGACCGACTTCTACGTGCCAGTGGGAAAGGATTGGCCGTGGGGTTGCTCAGCAACATCAACATTAGGTCAAAAAGATGGTTGAAGTATGGTATGGTGGTATGGTGGCGTTGTGTCTAAGCGACCAATAACACAGTGTAGCCCCCCTCTTAGTGTACTAACATTAGTTTAAAGGAGTATATAGGATTAGACACTGGCCCCGTCTTCACAGACACCCACCCATCAAGCAATACAATCAACCTTAGAAATTGAGATGAATCATAATATAACACCTTAGAGCACTTGGTAAATAATAGAATAATTTTTTCTCCTTTTAACGATGACGAGTTTACAAACATTGTTCAGAAAGTGACCAACCCAGAATTGCTTTCTCTTAGAATTATCCCGGCTGCGACTCGGGCCCCATCGCCCTTGTCTTTGCATAGCCTCGCCAGATCTCCCGCCCTCTTCTCAAATGCACCAGCATCCGGGCCCACTATTACATTAATGAGTGACCGCGACAACTCCTCGGCTGTCCACAGAGGCTTTGTCTTTCTGCTCCCTATCTGACCAACGCCAAGCATCTCGACACGTTGAGCAAAGTCATAGCAGTCTGTCCACTGGGGGAGGACCACCTGTGGGGTTGCTGTGCTGAGGCCTTTTAGTCAAGGATGGATATGAAGAGAAGGGGGGACAACTCACACGATAGCCTCGTTGAACGAGTTAGCACCTCCGTGGTGGACGGAACACACGACGTGGCCAGTCTTGAGAATTGCAATGGGCTCAGCCACGGCCCAGTCAACGATCCTCACCTGGCCGGCTTCGATTTCTTTACCAACGGCATCCCTTAACTTGGAACCCTCTTCAAGAACTTTGACGTCTCTGTTGGCTTTTAACTTCCACAAAACCTGCAGAGGTCGGTTTGGTGATTGCTTCTTTTTCCGAAACTCGTCACTGAGGATTCTTATGGCGCACGCCATCTCGGTCATCTGCTGCTCGTCAACCTGACACATGGAACCTAGGTTAATGTAGAGTGTTGGCCCCTTTGCTAGCCACTCCCCCAGCTCCGGATCCAACTTGGAGACCGGAGGCGCACTGCGGAGGATGGGACCGCACGGCAAGACGTGGTCGGGAAGAATGCCTTTGAAGTCGAGCTCTGGCAGGGAACCAACGACAATTTTGAGGTCTCCTGGTCGGTTACGTAGCAGGTCGACTGGTGTTCTGAGTTCGAGGCCAAGGTTGTCCTGTAAATACTGCTCCGTCTCCTTCTTGTCAGGATCTGAGATGAAGATATACGTCATGTACAAGAGGAAATAGATATTTAACGGGACAAGGTGCAACGGCACGGGGTAAGAATACCCGGAGAAAAGTCTGGCTGACTGGTCAGTTCATAGACTATTTGCTAGGGTATAGAGTGTCAAGTGACGCACGCAGGGTACTTCCAAAAGCTTTCTCCGCGTGGTTGTGCCGAAGCGGCAAAATCTTTGATGGTGTTAGGGCTGAGGCAGATGTATTTGACTCTTAGATGCTCCAAGGCTGTTAACCCGGCGGTCATGAGGGCGTCCACGACCACAAGATCTGCATTGACCTCTTGGATAATGCTGATCAGTGATGAAACAATCTCCACCAGCTGGCTGCCCGTGTAGGGCACGAAGATGGGAATCGAGTCTCTGAGAGCCCGTTTAGTCACTGAGAAATTGAGGGGCACCGAGAATGACTCTGGAAAGTAGTAGCCAGCTCGACTTGGGATTTTGTTCCGTTCGATATAGTCTTGAATTCCCTCGCGCATTGACATGCCCTGGATTCTGTGGTAGACGATGGGCTGCGCCCTGGGGGTGGTCTTCCGCGCGTGCTCTGAAACTGATGCAACAGACTCTTCCAGGCCCCCGAAAGTTGCCAGGTGAACCTTAACGTGAGGGTTCAGGTGGAGGAGAGCGTGGGCGGTTGCGAGAAAGACGTTGGATTGGCCGAGTTCAATGTTGGTGAGCATGAGAACCTTCTTGCCAGGGGCGTCATCTCCGATGGTGTGTTGAGGTTCCATTCTTGCGGCATTTGAAAGTCCGATACGAATAGGGGGTCTGTATCTAAACGTGCGAATGGGGAAGCGAGGGGGAACGAGACGATGATGATTTATGCATTACTTGTATTTGGCCATGGACTGAAACATGTTATTTAAATACGGAAATGCCGAAACTCAAAACAGCTCTCTACGAGCCGGCAAATTGTAGAGATTCAGCTAAAATCTTCCCCTGCTTATCGGGGCATGTTTCCTAGGATCCAAATGGTTTGGGCCTAACCTCCTGTTATCAAAGTAACCTACCTAATCAAGCAATTGATGTACATCACACGTTCTCCCCTCCCCCTCCTTTTGACCAGACAAGATAACTACTACTATGGTATCAGGCATAAGTAGGGGCACATACCACACCCTACGAGAAACCCACTTTTAGGTCAACTTACAGTGCTAATCGTCTCCAGCAGGGGTCATCAAAAATAGCTAACAAGGGTCTAGATCTTACTTGTGCAAAGAAAAAGATCAACACGTAAAGAGACTTAGGATTAGCTATAAATTAATACAGAATAGAGGTCTTTTAGATTTATATTTATTGATTATACTATTGTAAGTTTAATACTTTATGAAAGGCATACTGTGCTAATAGCAAGGATAATTAACACTGTAAGTTGACCTAAATGTGGGTTTATAGTAGGGTGTGGTATATGCCTCTACTTATGCCTGATACTGTAGTAGACAACCTTTCTTCGTCAAGTTAGTCGACTAACCGTCCCGAGTGCGGGTAGACCGGGCTCATGGCTTAAACAGTGTCAGTAGTAATAGGAATGAGAAACCGGCCGGCACTCTTTTGGGTTGCTTCGCCGGTGCTACCATCTCTCGGGGCGGAATGAACCGGAACTGCGTTGTTAAATACATGACTTGACAGACAGAGTGCGCGAAAAGAGGAACAACCATCTTGTAAATTTTACAATCATCACATCCGCTCATCGCCATTCTGCTCACCATGAAGTTCCTCTGCCTCCACGGCGCATATGGGAGTGCTTCTGTGAGTCTCACTGCCTCACATCTCGCTTCTCCTTGTCACATCAGCCAAGTCACTGATAAAGAAACTCTGTCATAGAACTTTCAAGTCCAGCTCGGCCCTTTCATCCAAGGTGTGCAGCGAGTTAGCTCAAGCACCTTCAAATGGATAAACGGCGGCCATGGCGCCACTCCGCCGCCCGGATTCGCCAACTACTTTGGAACCCCCCCCCTGTTTCGTTTCATGGAGTACGACGGCGTTGAGGGTCTGGATGACATGCTCGTCAAGATACGTAACTTTCCAGAAGGGATGACGCCCGAGGACGCGATCCGGAGACTTCTGGGGGAGGAGGAGATGTTTACCGGGGACGCCGTTCGCGGTGCTCTGAGCAGACTGCTCGAGACTATTGACGCCGACCCGGAGATTGATGCATGTTGCTACTCCCTCTCAATTACATCGACTTGGTCGGTAAAGATTGACTGCTGACGGACTGGCGTTGTAGGGCATCCTGGGATATTCAGAGGGGGCGACAACAGCCGCGACTCTTGTGCTCGAGGAGCGTCGACGATTTGAGAAGGATGGAACTCCTCGCCGAATCAAGGTAAGAGATAACCCCTTGGTCTGGACATGGTTGCTCAACAAATGACTAGTGTGCCGTCTTCTTCGCCGGTTGGCCTCCCGTCCGCTTACACGAGGACAACCGAGTCCAATGCCTGCTGGCGGACGAGTGCGAGGACATGATTGACATCCCCACGTGCCACATTGTAGGCTGTAACGATCCGTATATACAGGGCGCCATGGCCCTCTACAGCATGTGCGTTGAGGACGTGGCGCTCCTCTTTGACCATGGCAAGGGCCATACGGTGCCAAGGGATCAGAGAACGGTCCGGGAGTTGGCCACGGCAATCTGCAATACTGTAGCTAAGGCGGAGAACCTGTGCCACGATATAGGACTGGCGGGCGAGGGTTGCACCAATGCTACCTCATAGAGACAGAATGGTAATAATCATCATTGTTACTCCAGATGGCGAGCCGAGGTCCTATGTACTTAGGGGAGCCAAATTCGGCTTAGCCAAGCTAGCGTCGTCGTAAGTCATTTATCAACTATACCGGGAACCTTTGTCACCAGCGCTTCCCATCTGGCATATAGGGGGGGAGGGGGGGAGAGCTCTAGGTTGCATGATGGATTAATTCGAGTTGTGGCGATCATGGTGAAGGTAGATAACATTAGATCCGATCGCTGCGAGACAGGCATCTCTCCACAAGATATTTCCCCACATGTAGATTTGTCCATGCAACTGGTGATGCGAGTAAGTGGAATCGTCTCGTTTGGCAACGTGGCGACGAAGGCATTCATGTTTCTGGGGAGCAGCAAATTGGGCCGGATAGCTATCTTGTCGGCAGATCTTTCTCGCAGTGCGGGCTTCTTCCAAACGCCGCTGAATAATGAAGTGTGGTATCTTAGTCTAATACATCTAGGTTCGGTCGGGTTCTGTTAATTTCCCGTCACACCGAAGATCGATAATTACTAGTTGACAAGCGGTGTAGATCAGCGTTGCCAGCTAACCCGATACTAAAGTTATGCCAAGGAATGGCACAATCCGACGGACTGCATAACTCGAAGTCTGTTAGGAAAACCAGGGGACTCACATACCCCTAGGCCTTATCTAGCTTACGACCAAAGCAGATATATATAGAATGGCCCCGTGCGGTCATCTAATCTGTCCACCACCGGCTAAGCATTTGTCGGCAACTACAAGTACCAGTTCCAGGCATACAAACAACACGCCGGCTGGACATTGACGGTCCGGCACCATACAGACGATCTCTACGGGCAATGAAAGTAGAGGATACTTACATCCTTTTTCACATGCTGTGGAGCAGGTATGCCAATGGACACGTAACGGTGGATCGGCGCTCTTAGGATCATCTGCTAAGCAAGCTCCTTGTAGGCGAGATAGTGAGACTCTGACCATGGGAAACCCATGCTGGGTGATGGAGCATTCACAACATGTATAAAAAGAAAATTACGTATTTCCATCTTTTTGAGTCATCCAAGCAAGCTCAAGGTTAAGACTTATCTCCTTTCCCCCGCTTTTCTCACTGTTACCTCCAAGTATCAGAGTCAAGCTATTGCATGTTATCCCAGAACAACGCAGAGTATATACACAGACACAGCCAAGATGACGGAGGAGACAGCGCGCAAGCCAGCGCCCGTGGCCATTGTGGGCATGTCGTGCCGCCTGTCCGGCGATGTGTCCAGCCTCGAAGACTTTTGGACGCTTCTGTCTCGGTCCCGGAGCGGCTGGCGTGAAATGCCCGAGGATAGATTTACGACGGGCGCCTTTTACCACCCAAACCCTCAGAAGAAGGGATGCTTTAACGCTAGGGGTGGCTATTTCATGAACCATGATCTCTCGCGGTTCGATGCTCCGTTCTTCAACATAACGAAGCAAGAGGCCATGGCCATGGGTGAGATTGAATACCCTGGAACCATCTCACGTGCAATGTATCGTTCTGACTGTATGATATTTACAGACCCCCAACAGCGGCAACTGCTCGAGTGCACATACGAGGCGCTCGAGAATGCCGGCATCCCCAAGGAGACAGTGGCCGGCCGCAACATTGGAGTGTTTGTCGGCGGTGCCTCGTCGGACTACCGCATGGGCACTCTCCGTGATCTGAGCCAGGTTCCCATGTTTGATGCTACCGGGAATCACCAGTCCATCCAAGCCGGCCGGCTGTCTTATTACTTTGACCTTCGCGGGCCGTGCTTGTCGGTCGACACGGCCTGCTCCTCCAGCTTGTACGCCTTGCACCAGGCCGTGCAGAGCATCAGGTCTGGCGAGTCTGAGCAGGCTGTTGTGGCGGCTGCAAACCTGCATCTGCAGCCCGACGACTACGTATCCATGTCCATGCTCGGGTGAGCTTCATCGACCGCTCGTGAGGGTACCGCAATGACTGACGGCTTGCACGCAGCATCTTCAACGATCAGGGCAAGACATTTGCGTTTGACGAAAGAGCCAAGTCGGGCTTCGCCCGGGGTGAGGGAGTCGGCGTCCTGATCTTGAAGCCTCTGGACCACGCCATCAAGGACAACGACAAGATCCGCTCCGTCATTGTCAACACGGGCACAAACCAAGACGGCAAGACTGTCGGTAAGTGACCTATCGGGAGGTTATCCCAGGATGGACAATAAAAGCTAAACAACAACAGGCATCTCCACGCCAAATGGCGAGGCTCAGGAGCAGCTCATGCGTGAGGTCTACGCCAAAGCCGGCATCAGCCCTGACGATGTCGGCTTCGTCGAGGCCCACGGCACCGGAACCAAGGTCGGCGACCCCATCGAGGCCGGTGCTCTGTCCCGCGTGTTCAGCAAAGGTCGCACAAGACGCTTCCCCCTGTACGTAGGCTCCGTCAAGACCAACGTCGGACACCTCGAGAACGCCAGCGGCATCGCCTCCATCATCAAGGCATCGCTCATGCTAGAGAACGGCTTCATCCTGCCCAACCTCAACTTTGCCAAGGCAAACCCCAACATCCCCCTCGACCAGTGGAACATGAAGATCCCCACCGGCATCCGCCCTTGGCCCAAGAACAAGCGCTTCGTCAGCATCAACAACTTTGGCTTCGGAGGCTCCAACGCCCACGTCGTCCTGGAGCGTCCGCCAGTCTCTCTCGGTGACCTGCCGCTCGAGTCCAAGAACCAGTGTCCCAAGCTGTTCGTCCTGTCGGGGAATGACGAGGGCGCCGTCAAGCGCCGGGCGGAGCAGCTCGGCGTCTACATCGAGCAGCACCCCGAGGTGTTCCAGAAGCGCCTCGTCCGGGACATGGCGTACACGCTGGGCGAGCGCAGGTCTCATCTGCCCTGGCGGATTGCCCTCGCGGCAACTTCCTGCGACGAACTCGCCTTGGCGCTCAACGGCATCGATGCGCTGCCGGGAAGAGCGCCAGAGGTGCTGCCCAGGCTGGCCTTTGTCTACACGGGACAGGGGGCGCAGTGGCCAGGCATGGGCCGGGAGCTGTTGGGCAGCCACCCTATCTTCGCGAGCACTATCCAGGCTGCCGATGACTTCCTCGCTCGGATGGGCGCTGACTTCTCCCTTGTCGAGGAGCTCAACAAGAGCAGAGTGGAGTCGCAAGTCGGCAAGGCGCACATCAGCCAGCCCATCTGCACTGCTGTCCAGCTAGGTCTGACGGCCCTGCTTGCGTCCTGGGGCATCGCGCCCTCGATGGTCGTCGGCCACTCGAGTGGTGAAATCTGCGCTGCCTATGCCACCGGCGCCATCACGCTCGAGTCTGCCATGGCTGCCGCATACCACCGCGGCCGGGTCGCCCAAAAGATGAAGGCCAAGTTCCCCCATCTCCGAGGTTCCATGCTTGCCGTCGGCACTGGCCCAGACGAGGTCAAGAACCTGATCAAGGCTCTCTGCCTGGTCGACGACATCGTTGTGGCCTGCGAGAACTCTCCCGCCTCCGTCACGGTGTCTGGCAACGACGACGGCATCGACAAGCTTGCCGCTGAGCTCGAACGCCTCGCCATCTTCAACCGCAAGCTACGCGTCGACGTGGCATACCACTCCTCGCACATGCAGCTTGTTGCGGATGACTACATGGCCTCCATCAACGACGTCAAGCCCGAAGCAGCGGACGGCAGCGTCGCCTTTTACTCTTCTCTGCTTGGGGGCAAGCTCGACTCAACCAGCTCTCTCGGTCCCTCCTACTGGGTTGACAACCTGACCAAGCCCGTGCTCTTCTCAACCGCCCTGAAACAACTCTATGAAGACGGCCATCCCGACGTCATTGTCGAAGTTGGACCACATTCAGCGCTGGAAGGCCCCATCAAGCAGATCCTCAAGGGGATCAGTCAACAAGCCGCCTCCCAAACCAAATACCAACCTTCGCTCCTGCGCAACCAACACGCCACGACCACGGTTATTAAGCTCGCCGGTGCGCTATACGTCAAGGGCTACCCTCTAAACTTCAAGGCCATCAACAAGACCGACAGCGGCGTACAAAAGCCCACCCTGGTCTCTGACTTTGCTCCGTATCCCTGGGCAGACCACAAGTACTGGTTCGAGTCCCGTGTCAGCAAACAGCATCGCCTCAAGCCGTTCCCTCGCCATGATCTTCTGGGCAGTCTGGAAGACAGCTACAGCGATTTGGAACCCACCTGGCGCAACGCCATCAGCGTCGACGACGTGCCGTGGCTGAAGGACCACAGGATGCAGTCCCTGGTGACGATGCCGCTGGCAGCGTACCTGTGCATGGCTGTCGAGGCTGCCTCTCAACGTGCCCAGCTTCGTGGTGTCCAGGCCCGGGAGATTGCGGGCCATCGGCTTAGAGAGATCCAAGTCTCCAAAGCCTTCGTGCTTGACGAAAGCTCCGAGTACGAGACCATCGTGACGCTGCGTTCGTACGCCGAGGGCACCCATACTTACCCTGACGACTGGGATGAGTTCCGGGTTGCTTCGTGGAGCCCCAGCAGGGGTTGGCTACAGCACTGCAGAGGCCTTGTGGGCGTCCGAAAGCAGGATCCCTCTAACCCTGTCACCGACGGGTGCTTGAGGGCTGCCGCTGCACGCAAGGCCGTTGCGGATGGTCAAGACGGTGGTGAACTGTCACTGGACGAGTTTTACTCTGAGCTCAAGACCTGGGGCGCCGAATACGGGTCCATGTTCCGGCTGCAGGATCTCAAGGCCAGGGGGGAATACTCAACAGGCCAAGTTGTCGTGCCGGATACAGCCTCCAGCATGCCTTTTAACCACGAAGTCCCCTCCACCCTGCCCACGGCTTTTACAGACCTGTTCGTGCAGCTCAGCTTTGCAATCCTGGGTGCTGGGCTGGGCAAAATGCAGTCGCTCTTCATGCCCACCGCTATCAAGGAGCTTGAGCTCAGCAGCGCGCTGCCAAACCGGAAGGGTCAGCAAGTCCAGGTTGTCGCTCATGGCAAGCCCAATTTCGCTAGTCCTGGGCCTGTCGACTTCAGCATCGACGCTTGGCATGTGGAGAATACCATTGAGCCTGTGCTGAAGATGACAGGGTTTCGGATGACTCCGGTGAGCGACGACGTCGCAGGAGAAGACAGCCCTCGCTCTCTGTGCTACAAGATCCAGTGGGAGACTCTCAATCCTCCCGATGCTGAAACCCTCAGCACGACTGAGGGCAGCAGCGTTGATTCCCATTCTCCACGACTTCACAGTGACGACTCAGCTAGTGAGGAAATCACCAACGTGGACAGCAGCAGTGGCACATCTATCAGCAGCAAAGGCGAACATGTTGGTGACGCATCCGGTCTGGCATTCTCATCATCGGATATGCTACTAGGTACCTCTGTCGTTATTGTCTCTGACAGAGACGAGTGTGACACGCTTCTCGAGACGCTCGTGAGTCTAATGGAAATCAACACGGGCTGCAAGCCAACCATCTCGCCATTCGCGCAGCTGGAGCCCTCGCAGAGCGCGTACGTCTGTCTCGCCGAGCTCGACGGCCCCCTGCTACACGGCCTATCCGAAGAGACGTTCAAGCGCCTTCAGAATCTCGTACTGGCGTCCTCTTCCATTCTCTGGGTGTCCGAAGGTTGCTACAGACATGCTGACAAGCCCGAAAATAACCTGGCCCAGGGCCTCTTTCGATCGGTGCGTTCCGAAGTAGGTAAGCTCGCAGCGATGCTGGATCTTGACCCTGGCTCGCAACTCAGTGCCTCGGGTCGGGCCGAGCTCATCGTCCAGGCCATGAAGGCGTCCTTGGCCACGCCGGAGTATGATGCGCCAGTGGATTTCGAGTTTGCCGAGGAGAACGGCCGGCTGGTGGTCCCGCGTGTCGTGGAGTCGGACGACATGAACCTGGCCCTGTTCCGCGAAACGCAGCCCTCAGCTCCGTACCTACAAGACTTTGACCAGCCGGGACGTCGACTCGTCATGGCTGTTGGCACTCACGGGGCGCTCGACTCGCTGTACTTCAAGGACGTTGAGGCCGACCGGCCCCTGGCCGACAACGAGATCGAGATCAAAGTCGCGGCCACGGGCATGAACTTCAAGGATGTGGTTATTGCCATGGGGCAGATTACCAGCCCGTACATTGGCGTCGAATGCAGCGGCACCGTCGCCCGGGTCGGCACAAAGGTGTCGTCGCTGTCCATCGGTGACCGCGTATGCGCCATGTCGCTCGGCGCATACAGTACCTTTGCTCGATGCCTTGCCACCAGCGCTGCTGTCATCCCCTCCAACATGAGCTTCGAGACTGCAGCCTCGATCCCCGTCGTGTACAGCACCGCCTACTACGGCATTGTGCACCTCGCCCGCCTGGAGCCCGGCGAACGCATCCTCATCCACGCCGCCTCCGGTGGTGTCGGCCAAGCCGCCGTCCAGCTCGCCCAGATGATCGGGGCAGAGATTTACGCGACTGTCGGCAGCGCAGAGAAGAAGCAGCTGCTCATCGACACGTATGGTATTCAGCCAGACCGAATCTATTTCAGCCGCAGCACGGACTTTGGGCCTGCGATCCGTGAGGCAACCAACGGCGAGGGAGTCGACGTGGTCATCAACTCTCTTGCTGGCGACCTCCTCCGGGAAACCTGGGAGTCCCTTGCTTGCTTTGGGCGGTTCATCGAGATCGGAAAGAGGGACATTACGGCCAACACGAAACTCGAGATGCGCAAGTTTGAGCTTAACTGTACCTTTAGCTCAGTGGACCTCACCCTCGTGGCGGCCGAGAGGCCTAGGCTCATGGGCCGCGTGCTGGCCTCGGTTATGGACCTCTTGGCCAAGGGAATTGTAAGGCCCATTGGACCCATTTCCACGGTTGGCATTTCAGAAGTCGAGGCTGTTCTGCGGAGGCTCCAGAGCGGCAAGACTTCTGGCAAGGTTATTGTCAGTCCCCGAGCCGGCGAGAGGGTCAAGGTAGGCTTACTCATTCTCTCGCTATACATGATGGCTAAGATTCGCAGGCTGCACACCCCAAGGGAAGCTCTACCCTACTTCAGGCAGACGCTACCTACTGCATCATTGGCGGTACAGGTGGTCTCGGCCGTTCCATAGCCAAGAGGTTGATTCAGCGTGGCGCTCGTCATGTTGTGCTTCTATCCCGCAGCGGGATCGTCACGGAGGAGCTAGCCCGACTGATGGAATATGCCAGGGCATGCAGTGCAAACATATACGTGAAGCTCTGTGACGTCTCCGATGAGGAGAGCGTCACCTCTCTCGTGGAGCAGTCTCGGAAGACGCTACCTCCCATTCGTGGAGTTGTCCATGCTGCCATGGTGCTCAAAGTAAGTACTTGCTGACTCCCGACCAAGACCCGCTGACACGTTTTCAAGGATATCTTGTTTGAAAAGATGACATACGAGCACTACGACCTTGTGGTCCGCTCCAAAGTGCATGGAGCGTGGAACTTTCACAAGGCGCTCCTGGATACTCCCTTGGACTTCTTCATCATGCTCTCCTCCGTCGCGGGCATTGTGGGAAACCGAGGCCAGGCTGCGTACTCGGCTGCCAACACGTATCTCGATGCCCTCACGCGCTACCGTCTGCGTAGGGGTCTTGCGGCAACTTCGCTCAACCTTACAGCCGTTTCGAACATCGGTTACTTGGCCCAAGACTCTGAGAAGCAGAGGGAGGTGCTCAAGAGCCTGTCGGGCGCCACGATGGACGAGTCCGAAGTCCTCGCGCTGGTAGAGGCAGCAATCGACGGCAAGATTGGCACCATGTCCAACGAGCAGTGCGTCACAGGACTCGACTTTAGCAACGGTGCCTCGCTGCCGTACTACGCCTCCGATGGCAAGTTCAGTCACCTTCGTCAAGTAGCCATCGCCAACTCCAGGGATAATCACGACGCCAGCGCCACGGCATGTATTTCCATTGCGCAAGAGCTTGTCAAAGCAGCTACGCCGGAAGATGCGCAGGAATTTGCTACGGTCAGCTTGCGCAACAAGCTCGGTGCCATTCTCATGTTGCCAGCAGAGGTTGTGATGGCTCAGCAAGCGACCATGTCCGTGACGGCCTTTGGGCTGGACTCGCTGAACGCGATTGAGCTCCGAAACTGGATCGGTAAGGAGATGCAAGCGCACTTGCAGATTCTAGAGCTTTTAACTAGTGGAAGCTTAGGGGATCTAGCTGCGTTGGCATTGAGAAAGTCAAGGCTCGGGGGGGTGTGGCTTAAGGAGCAGATAACGTAAATTATATCTCCTTTAGAATGTTCCTTCAAATATGTAAGATGCCGAAAGATACAGACGGCGGACATCTTGAAGAAAACTTTGCTAGGAACGTGAGACGTGTATGTTCGAGCTGCCTCAGGACAAGTAATGGATTCGGACTTTTCATTCAAGTGACAAGTAATTAATAGCATAAGAGTCGATCTACTCCAATGAACAATCTTACTACAACGCTATCTGCCAGAAGGGCTAACGATGTGTCAACTTCACCTTTAAGCTGTGCTGAGGCGTAAACCACCAATTTGTGAACTTGCCACCCTCGCCATCTTCAACGAGTTCCAGGTCATATCTGAGCAAGAGAGTAGGAATCAACTTGGTCACCTCCATGATGCTAATGTGTTTTCCGCTGCATGAATGCGCACCATGGCCAAATGCGAAGAACGATCTATTCATCAGTCTCAGATGTTCCTCGTCAGTGCACCCTTCCCCGAGAAGCCATCTCTCTGGTTTGAAGATGTCGGGATCTGGGAAGACCTCGGGGTCTCGGTGCAGAACCCAAGGCGACATGCCAACTTCAGCTCCAGCACCGATCTGATGGCCGCCAATTATGGCTCCTCCAACTGGAACTGTACGTCCCAACAGCTGTCCAACAGATGGGTGCATTCGCATCGCCTCCTGAACGACGGCCTTGAGGAATGGTAAATTATATGCCGGTTGAAAGCGGACCGGCTCTTCAAGATTCCCGCGGACTTCGCTACAGAGTCGAGAATATGCGTCCGCGTTCTTCAGCGTGTAGTAGAAGACGGCTCTCATGGCAATGGCTGTGGTGTCGGAGCCCGCAGAGACGTTTCCGAATGCGTGGGTGATGATCTCACGATCGGTGATAGACTTAGGATTCGCGCTCTGGTTCAGTGCCAGGCGACTCAGGAATGTCATTGCATCGCCTTCGGCCGGCGGTGAGGTACGAAACTTCTGTAGCTCCTGGGCAGAGGTCTTAAACATGGCAGTCGACGACGTGTCGCCACGTGTCACGAACTGAGCTAACGTCGAGTTACCTAGAAGGTATGGATGAAGCCAGGCAACATGGCCGAACTGCGTGCGTGAATAGTTTTAGCATCGTCGTGCGCAATGTTCGAAATGGGGCATTGAAGAATGAAGACCTGGGTGAACGCTTGGGAACCGTCGGACGGTTGGACACACTCACAATTGACATATAAGCCGTAAACAAGTCAATGCTTTTGAAGAAGTTGAGTTGGTCACCTTTCTCCAAATAACCAAAATCACTTCCAAAGGTCAGGTTGCATACAGCATCCATGGCAAAGCGTTTTAAGAGCTCTCCTAAGTCGCAGACTGCGTTTGATCGTGCATGGTCGTCGAGCACGTCGATGAAGCGAGAGATGACAGGTTCAACCCAAGGCTCAACCTGAATAAGACCGTTCAGACTGTAGGCATTGGCAGCGTTGCGCTTCATCCTTGAATGCAATGGCTTGTCGTTTCGGATGACGAACGGATCAGGTACCAGTCCATCTTCGTCATGCACAGCAGAGAGGTCGTAAAAGGGAGACTTGATGAATTTGGTGGTGATTCCGTAGAGTTGGTTGATTTCTCTGGTGTCTGCTACAGACACCAAGTTTGGGGCGAGTCGTACAATCTTGCCGTACCGGGCGTGGAGTCTTAGGTCGTCGACGTGATGTTGTCCTTTATAGACTGACCACATCCGTGGTAATGTGGAAATGGAATTCTGCCATGGCCCCGGAACACGGTAAAGTCCCTTCTGGTACCGGTTGGACAACAGATAGGTGACGCAGAGAAAGGGAATTGCGTACAGCCAGTATGTCTGGGCAAATGCCAGGAGCGATGATGACACGGCCATGTTGATAACTTAATTGGTCGTAAAGTGCTAATGCTACGCCAAGGGGGAATGGCCAAATAAAATAGGGACATTATGCATGAGCGGATTAACTCGTCCAATGGGATGGCTGGGGTTATCTTTTACCAAGAGATGGGTGGGTTATCAACGAGACGGCTAAAGACGCCTCATCAACACTAGCTTCGGAGCGTTCGATTCCCCGCACAATCGACATGGTCACTGCTTGTCTTGTACCGCGGCTGCGTTGTTCTTTCGATTCTTCCCCGGTAAGTCTGTAAGTAGGAATGCACCAAGCACTTCTTCATAATGTTAAGGCAACTATAACCGGATAAGAATTTGATTTTTGCTGCCTACGCATGCAATAACATGAGTACAGTAGTGATGAAGGTGAAGTATAGTCGCAGTTATCAACTACACTTATGCAACCCTTCAGTGTAGGGAAGATAATACTCACGCGAACATGATTAATCCGCCACCATCTCCACCTATTCGAGGGATCTACCACAGCGGATATTTAGCCGGAATAATAACAGCGAGCGAACAATTATACCGTCACGGGATGTGATTATTGCCTTTCTTACTTGATCCTATATATAAACTCGGAACCAGACTGAGCTTTAATTACTATTCCACCGTTCACCTTTTCGCAGACACGCTACAGAAACGTCTTGTCAACAGAATACAACATTATGACCATGGCTGAATCAAAGCTTTTAGCACATGGCCTTCGTTTCGTCAATTGGCCAGGTGGGGAGGCTGCTGCTGAGAGCTTCGGCATCTCTCATGCGGTCGTCATCCCCGCGAATACCCAAACCGTTACGATTGGAGGCCAGCTCGGAATCAAAGACGACGGCACTGTGCCCGAGAATCTGGAAGACGAGATCACCGAGGCCTTCGACCATGTGACACGCAGTCTGAAGGCTGTAGGGCTTGGAGATGACGCTTGGGAATACGTCTATGAGGTAGGCAATCATAACCAGACGCCATGCGATGACTGCTTCTCTCGCGAAATGCGCTAACACAGGTTGGTGGCACTTTAGGTACAAACATTCGAGGTAGAGAAAGACGGAAAGGGAATTGCCGAAACTGTGGTCCCGATTGCTAAGAAGCTCCTGAAAAACACAAAACCCGTGTGGACGGGGGTGGAGGTGAAGGCGTTGGTATTTCCAAGTTTGCATCTTGAGATTACAGTAAAGGCGGTCCTGCCACAGAAATAATCCATCAATCAGTGACTTGGGTTTTATTAGCCCGTTCTCACGTTACAACGGTGCCAACCTTGGTGAACCAAATCAACTAGGTTAATTGAGGCTCCAGGTGAAGACCGAACTAGACCGCCTCCTCATTGTTCATCATTAACTCTGCTTCGAGCAGGTTGTCACCGTCTTCCCAAAGGTCACTCAGATGCGCAATGAATCTAATTTCTCCACAAACATGATCGAATGATAACGTAAAGCCAAGGGAATGGTCCGTGGCATTGAATAAAAGCTTGCTATTCTAAATCTGGATCCTCAAGCTTTGATACCCTGGATTGAAGTATTAGCCTGTATAAGCGGGGTTGCGGGCTCTCTATTCCAGGACAGATCCTTGGGCAGAATTTCTCTTCGTCATCGGGAACGGCATATTCTTCAGCTGCCCTCTTTGATTCAATTGCATCCCAATCAGATTCGCCACCCACTAATATCTAAGCTCATAATTATTGTCTCTAGCTCGCATACTAAGTTATCATAGATAGCCTTCTGCGGTTGCGGCTTGGTAGGGTCCTTGCTGTAGCCGAAGTCACACTCTAGGCACTTTTGCATAAGGTCCATATACTTCGACCCCAACCGTGTGTTCTACTTGCTTAACCTCCGTACTAGTTTAACGTCGTCGGCCGCGATCCGGCTCCAAGAGCCAATCTGCAACAGGACGACACCAAGACTGTACAACGTTAAGATACGGATACCGAATGTGCGCTGGGCGTTCTTGATCGACTGGTATGACATCGTACTGCTTATTTTGACGCCGTCCATACCCACTTTCAGATGCTTCCAGAAGTGCTGCCGTGGCACCGCCTCAACACTGACATGCAGCGTCTTCAGACAACTGCTCAGGTCTGCTTCTCCTTCTCTGAGGAATGAGAGGTCCTGGATTCGCCAGTATTCGCCCAGCCATGGAGTCGAGTGGAATTTCAGGACGACCACTACGAGAATGCGCGCGAGCCTAAGCTGTTCTACCACTATAAGGTTACGATCGATGAAGTAACTGAGGATCTCGTCCATGAGCATTAGATTGCCGGGCCCTATTAAGGTCCTAGGCATGGAAAGCCCGCATGGGTAGAAAGAGTGTCGAAAGGCCTTTTGCCGTGAAGTATCGATATGCCCAATACACGACGCGTTTCTATGGCGAGCTAGCTCTGGGCACATATCTTTTGACGTCCCCAGGTCGAACGTGGTACAACGCTCTCCTCCGGCTCGGCAGCTGTAGTGACGGGCTCCCATCCGAAGTCCGTGACTCCTCTGCACAATTATTGCTCGAGAAACGGACTTTCTGGCGCTTCCGCGGACACTCAGAACTATTCGAGTCTGGCAATGGTGACGCCGGGGTCAACAAGCTAGTATCCGCCGAGTCGAGAATCTCGGACCGGACTTGAAGCCTGACACATCTGTCTGAGGCATGGCCAATACAGAGAATAATGAGGTTCATGAGTACCTCCTCTTCCACACGGGCATCAACAAACAGCCCCACAAGATGGCGAGCGGCATCGGAAGAGCTCCAGGCAGTTACGAGAGCCTCGCGAAGAGCCTTTGAAGCTATTGGGATGGTAGAGTACGAGCCGAAATCTTCCGCATGTGGTTTCCAAGCACATTGTCCAGACGTTGGCGGCTTCTTTGATTCCTGTTTCTCAATAGCTTGTTCACGAAGAGTCTTCAGATCTGTTACTGCGTCGCGGAGATCTCTGATCAGTTTCTTGTATTTTTCTTTGTCAACCGAAATCCTGCTCCGTCACGTAAGCGCCCTAGACGTTTTTCCGCATCTATGGACTGCTCGCCAGTCTGTTGTTGCGTCGCGAGGTCATGCTCAAATTGCTCCAGGGCATCGTTGAGACTCTCGATTGTGGTACGAATGTTCTCGAATAGTGCCTAGCAGGCCTCGTACTCATGGCTTTCGAGGTTTTCCTGTAGATGTTTCTCCAAGGATGGGTCGTCCACAAAGTCGGCCACGTTTGCACCCTCCGAATCATCCATTAGACGCAGTAGTAATTGACACTCCGATAGGAACAGAGAAGACTGTACCACCGGGAGCTTCCGAACCCGGCTGAGCTCTCTGAAGGAATGGCGGAAGACTGTCAATTTCGACAATACCGACCGGAAACCCTTCACAGCGACGCCTGCCACTGGTAGAATGCCGAGGGTCAGCGAAACTAGATCCATGTAAGGATAAGCCCTAATGTCAGGGTTGAGTTTTGATCGATGTCGAGTCGGATTGGTGTCAGCTAGTTCAATGATAACTCCGTCTAATGCCGCCTCAGACACACCAATTTGATTGAAGGCAAATCGCAATCTGTTAATCTTCGAACTCTGACTGCTTGGCAACGGAGTGAGGGGTAGGTGCCACGTCACTCAAGTGCGGCTGAACAGCTGAGCCTTGGCAAAGAGCTTCGATTCGGTTGCATGCACGCGATCCCCTAGATCTGGACGGTTCGTCACCTACGAACAAGAACATTGAAGAGGTTGATGTCAGGCTGAAGTATGAAGTACATCACAGTCTAGCACCACCTCAGTGTAATACGGAATATGCGCCGTTCTAGCGGAATGCAAAATATGGCGCTATTGATCAAGCAGGGCAGCAATCAGCAACCGATGTGACAGTGCCTGACAACCGAAGCATCGCCACCCGACTCTGTGTCGACATTATCATTCTGTTCAAGCGAATCATCAGGAACTTGGATGGACCGAAGGATATCCGCATCTGCTTCGAGCGAAGTTACCATTCCCTGATTCTTTGGAATGAGGACGGCATGTCGGAGGGCAAGCTGGATGACATCTTGGCCAGGTCTACGATTGTTCGACGCCTAACCCTGAGGTTCCTTACGAGTATCGGCAGAACACTTACTGAAAGACTCTTGCCACTTATGAATAAGTCCCAAGACTTAACCAAATCGTCGCAACGCGTGCAGACTCTTACGAAGGACGCGGCATATGTCCTTCACGATGACGCCGAAGCGCGCAGTGACGACGCTTCAAGTGGCGAGCCGTCCATCTTCGAAGCCGATAACCTCGAAGAGATGGCAGAGGATTTGAAAACTGATATTCAGTGCCTCATGGATCTTGGCCCGCTCTTCAAATTCCCAGTTCTGGATGTTGAACCGACACGAGAGCCAGCTGCTGGAGGAGAGATGTCCATGACATGACCGCCACACAACAAGAACTGTGATCGCATCTCCCAGAGAGATCCGACGGACTTGAGGATTGCTAAGCTTGACTTCTCTAAGGATGCCGTGACAGCATGGAGAGCCCATGACGAGAGACACAGCAACTGGCCTGTCGTGTACGTGTTGGACGATGGCCGCGACACCACCCAGGCGAGGTCGAACCAGCTGAGGGACATCTACGTTGGGGAGTCGCTCAACACAGCTGGCCGACTGCGGCAGCACCTCGAAACACCCGCAAGACAGCATCTCAAGAACATCCGCGTTATCTTTGGTGAGAGATTCAACAAGTCGGTCTGCCTTGATTTGGAATCCTACCTCATCAAGATGCTAGCCGGTGACGGTGCCAACCGGGTGCTTAACTGGAACAACGGAATCACCGAGGCTAGATACTTCCAACGCGAGATGTATCGCGAGGGCTTCCGCAATATCTTCGAGCGACTTCGAGCCGATGGCGTGTTCACGCGGGGTCTTGACGAGATCGAAAAAAGCGATCTGTTCAAGTTGTCACCGTTCAAGGCATTGATAGACGATTAAGCAGCTTCGGTAGAGGAGATTGTTAAGGGGCTCCTCGCTGATCTCGAGAGCGACACCGATAGCATGATCGTGATCCAGGGCGATCCGGGCACCGGCAAAACAGTGGCGGCCATATACTTGATCAAGCTGCTTGTCGATATCCAGACTTTCACCACACTTAAAGATCTGGAATAGCGACGCGCGGTTCGCCACTTTCTTCACTGACACCAATCAGGAGCTACTCTGGGGTCTCCGTAAAGGCTTGGTCGTGCCATAGTAATCGCTGCGATCTTCCATTAAAGCCATCTTTAAGAACACACCCGGACTACAGCCCTCTATGGTCATGACGCCCTTTGATGTGGGATAGGCAGATGGAACCTTTAGCCTACTGCTCGTCGATAAGACCCATCGGCTCAGTTAACGTGCTAACCAACCTTTAGGAGTGCTCAACGCCAAGTTTGCAACCATCACGAGAGAGCTTTTTGGCGATGATGATACCAGCAAGACCCAGCTGGACTGCATACGGGCCAAGAGCCGCTACCAGATTTTCCTGCTGGACGTAGCGCAGAGCGTGCGGCCCGCCAACCTACTGTCGGGGTTGCTGTCGGACCTTGTGTCCGACGCTCGTGCGTTGAGGCCGCACTTCTAACTCCGGACATAGATGCGCGTGCGGGCGGGTTCTGACTTTGTGGCCTATGTCCGCTGGATTCTCGACCTTTATCCTCTCTCGCTTCCACGGGTGCGACGCGATTTTAGTGACTACGACTTCCGTACTTGCGTACCTTTGGCTGTGTCGCGCGTATGCGAGACTAGCGCGATGCAGAGGTGGGTCTTGCAGGCATCATCGCCGGCTACGTTTGGGAGTGGAAGTCGAAGAAGGAAAAGAAGGCGTTCGACATGGAGATCGGCGATACGCAGCTCTGCTGGAATAGCACAACTACCGACTGGGTCTCCTCTAGCAACGCGCTCGATCCATCCACACAGTGCAAGGCTACGACCTGAACTACGTTGGAGTCATTATCGGTCTGGACCTGGGGTTCGACCTCGCGTGGCGACGTCTCTTCATCGATCGCGACTCATACTTTGACAAGAAGGGCAAGGAGAACAGCCCGACCCTCGGCAGGACCTACTCGGACGACGACCTATTGCGGTTCATCACGCAGATCTATACTGTGCCTATGACGCGTGGAATCCGGCTGTGTATGCGTGTGATCCCGGATTGCGGGAGTATCTTAAAGGTCTCATCTCATTTCAGTCGTGAGACTATGTAGTCTAAGCATTACGCGAAGATGTCCTCTGGATAGCTGATAACGCATTAATCCTCCTATTTTAGAGATACCATCATGCAACCAAGTAGCAGCTCCAGCTTCAAATGTTTCCTTTTCAGTTGTACCTGATTCCTCCTCGTCAAGGGTGAGGCCTTCCGTGTGTTGTTCTGAAGTGCGTGATCCGCAAAGTAAAGGCCCTGTTTCAATCGCTCTTCTGTATACCTAGGGATTGCGTTCGATGGAAGTGTTGGCTCTCACTGATATCCTCTTAGTAGTTAGAGCTTAGAAGCGCCTTGGTGGAAGCGCGCGCGCGCGCGCGTCTAATGAACTTTGCGAGGCGTATCGGAGTGAATTTGGGCACTTGGTGACTATACACATGTTGACGAATAGTTAAGAAGAAGACCTTAACATAGTGTAAGGGTTGAATGAAGTGCGTGGTGGGTGTTTTTATCATACGTCGAGTCTCAGCACAAGGCTGTTGATGTTCTTCCCGACGATTCCCTACTTAACTAGCTAGTGTCACATTGCATTGACCATCACAAGGTTCCCCCCACACGACAAGCTTCCTAGGCCCGATGGTCTTACAAAGGTTGATCAATTTGACCTCTCTCAACAACCTAGCCACGAACCTTGATGCCCTCAACAACCTAGTCATCCTAGATGACACGTTTCCCTTCCTTTCTCATCGCTCTAGATGCCACGATTCCTATCCCTTCCTACGGACCAAATCATGTATTTAAAGACCTTCCTTTCCCGCTAGGATAGATAGAAATCAAGAGCTTTTTACCCCCATTGATCCTGGCCTTTGGATGCAATAGCTAGTTAGAGATACACGAATACAGCGATATTGCTACGATTAAGAAAACCCATACCACTAAGAACGGCAGCCTCAGTAGCAAGGTAATAAACCCTTATTTATTCCAGCCACTACCTATGGGATCTAGAACAGACTTAATACTAAGTTGAATATTTGGCCTTAGCTCTATAGTCCCTTGGGTAACCCTCACACTCACGCAAGCACCCGCGCCCATGCTCCCTTATGATCCCTCCTAGCTAAGTTCTTTTTTGCCCAGTATTCCTTTAGAGCTTTCTCTACTTCATCCACATCTCCATAAGGATTAGCACGTGCTAGACCTTCAACTGTTTCCATAATAGCACTATCCGAGAAGGGTCCTGTCCTCTCCTTAACGTCCGTAAGAACATAGGGCTTTGCACGCCATTCCTCCTGCATGGGGTCTAGGAACTGCGTGCCATTATATCCAAAGTCATCTAGCGAAGTAACGTTAAAGGCAGCCATCATATCACTGTCTTCATGGATCAGGTTGTGACAGTGGAACATGTACACGCCGTCAAACGGAGCATACACAGCGGCCACGCGGACGGTTTCACCTCTGCCCAACCAGACCACATCCTTGAGCCCGGCGCGTTCGTAGGGCATAGTTCCCCGCCCGCCTTCACGGTCAAGAACCAGGAAGTCAACGAGGTGTACGTGGATGGGGTGAGTCCAGCCGTCAGAGCTATTTTCAAGCTCCCAGATCTCAACCGTGCCGCGGGGGACTTTGGCCAGGACACGGTTGGCGGCATCAGAAAAGCCGACGCCGTTGATGCGCCACTCGCCGTTGGTGCGGTGGAAGCGAAAATGATGATTGATCTCTGTCGTGGCTGGCTTCGCGAAGGGGATGTCTCGGAGCTTTGCAGGCACAGTTGAGGTATCCTCAACGGCGTCAGAGCTCACGACGAAGCGCATCACCTTATCTGTGTCCTCGTAGTCGTCATCTGTGCCGATGCCTCCAGCCTTTTCGAGGTTCCGCAACTCGAGCGTCTGTCCGGCGTACTTGGAGAAGTCGAAAACAATCTCATAACGCTCAGCCATAGAGACGTACTGTACGAGAGGTCAGTTAGTAACTTGTAGGGCAGTATTGAGCTCCAGATGCTATATGGCCAACTTACAATGTCTGAAACCTGGACAGGTTCGCTCAGCAGCCCAGTATCCGATGCGATGACTTGGAAAGGAATCCGGGCATTAAGCGCGCCTGACCTAGCGAAATACAAGGCAAAGGAACGAGAGATGGCGGCATTCAGGAAACGGAGCCGGTACTTGCGTGGCTCAACGTTCAGAAATGGCCAAGGTTGGCCGTTGACTTCAATGACGTCTCCCCAAAGGCTGTCTTTCTCCCCAGCGGGAGAGAAAAGCGAGCCATCCTCATTGTACTGCTTTGAGCTCAGAATTAAGGGGATATCGTAGACACCATACCCAGATGGCAACCCCAGTGAGTCTTCAGATGAATCCGTCAGGATGTAGGCGCCAGCTTGGCCCATATACGCATTCTCGGCAGTCTGGTATAACCTGTAAGTATTCATGCTTTAAAGTGCAGTGGATAAAATTATATCAACTCACCAGATGCATGGCGTGGTCATGATACCATTGGAGACGTGCAGACTGTCCATTAGGATAGTAGTAATCCTTGTACTCCCCTGGCTGCGTGATGTCCTCGGCCCATCCGTCGAAAGGAGCTCGGGAATAGGAACCGTGAAGGTGAACCGAGTTTTCATGCTCGGCATTGTTGACGAAGCGGACGATAGATTCAGTCCCCTTCGGGAGCATGATGGTAGGTCCAGGCGCTATGCCATCGTAGCCTGTCAAAGTGGCCGCCCGGAGATTCGGATATACAGACTTGGTAAAGGTTTTGATTTCCATTTCGAAGTACCAGATGTCTTTGCCGGTGACGGGGTTCTTGATGATCCTAAGAATATATGAGCTTGTGGCAGTGAAATATGGGGATGGTCTTACTTTAAGGGTTTCTTGACAGGAGGGATTGGGAGAGCGTTCCTGTAGATGAGGGGGTACAGTGGACTTTCGTCATTCTTCATGATCTGAACAATGTCGGTGTGATCATCCTCAACAACCGCCTTCAGAGCGGCTGATTCCTCTGGTGGGAGATTATAGGTCCATTTCTGGGCCGAAGATAATCCACCCAGGCTGTTCAAAGCCAAACTGGTGAGGAGGAAGCTGGTAAGTTCCATAATGCAAAGCTGAAAAGAAAGAGGTTGGATTTGAAAGAAAGTTATCCGGTGCCTGTGTGACGACGAATGATGCCAGATGGGGTTGGGGATATCCCTTGACTCAAGGGATTCATAGATTTATAGGAATTCACGAGAGGGAGCTTGGCTGTGAGCTTTGTCTTCCGCTTGACCACCCTCGCAGACCTCACAATGGAGACAACCCACTGAAAAGTTCAGCAATAGAAGACCCTTATCACATATCTGCACTTAACCGCCTGACACTCGTGATGCGCGTTTTCGGAGCATGAGTACAAGTCAGGTATAGAGGCTTGCAAGAAGCAACCCAACCCCCACTATCAGGCCTCGTTAATTTTCTGAGCCGGCGATCACTATCAGAATGACCATATCACGAGGGTGGTGGAAGCGCGGACACGGGGAGGAAGTCAGAAGGAGACCCATGAAGACTGTAACGATAACGGTACGGGAATGTCCCTTCGATTGAGTATCGCCACTCGTGTTGTGGATAACAACCAATCGGGTCTGAAAATTGCCGTAGGGTAAAGGGGGTAGATGGTTGAGAAGGTCGCCAATGGCAACGTTGAATCGTTGCTACCCTGACGGCAGAGTGGCATATGGCTTGCTGCCCGCGATGCACATGCACGCCAATTATCGAATTCAGTTGAGGTAGGTAGGATATAATGAAGGCACGCGGGGCTAATAGAGCGAAGGATAGAGGACGGGCTGCCAAGATTCCAATGCTGAAAGTGAAGCAGTTGTGGCGTCTATGCAGTTCAAACTGACATTCCAACGCAGTGCTTGCTGATTCGTTACCCTATGGCATAACCTTATTGGCTTCATGCCGGTCACCAGTTCGATTTCAAGAAGAAAAGTCATCCTAATTTTACTAGTCATCTCTGTTTACGGTTCCTCACTCGCCCTATCACAATGAAAGTTGCCTCACAATATCCAGCCTCCCACTCCTTTACTCTTTGTGTTCTCTTTCCTCCTTCGGCTATGACATATTTAGACGCAGTTGAGACAGTCCCACCTTCAGTAACCGTCGCACCGAAACTAGTGGGGGGTTTGAGACAGGGGCCCATGTGGTTTTCCGTTGCTAAAACGGATAGATTAGCGATCTTCCCCGGGCGGTTGGACAGGGACCAGGGTCTCCTGGCAGCCTAGGGGCCGGAGACGAGTAGTAAACCTCCCCCTGTATGATAAATATAATCTGGGGTTACAGCCAGAGCCAAGGCACCATCCAAAAGGGGTCCTTGTTTATGGGAGGCCTAGCCTACCGACGCTAGAGAATGTCGAGTGATACACCGGTTTTTGTCCTGCGACGCAACCGCACAGCGTGGGATCGTGCTCTGCGGCAGCTACTTAGCTTCGAGTTGTTCCTCGACCGTGTTGCTTAGAATGAGCCTTGACATCCTGGTCGCGCCTAACGCGGGATTGCGGAAGGTTAATGAAGAAACAGCCAGAGCATTTTACATGGGGCCTTGGCAAATCGAGGTTGTTATGCTACGTAGCTTTCAGCGTGCTGCCGCTGTAATGTAAGTACTCCTGGGCTGCTCCAATGTATTATTTCAGCGCACAAAGAAAACAGAGAAACGGATCAATGTTATATGCGCGGGAGCCGTTGTTGCATTGGCAAACCAAGCTTAAAACCAAGCTTCCTCGATCCTCCTGCATCGCAAGTGGAGCCTGCAAGAACCCTGAACCAGAATGAGGGGCTTCAGAGACATAACCGCGCTTGCGGATGGAGGGTGGTCTTCTTTATGGACCTCATCTGGTATGCCCTGGCATATATGCCGCTGGGGAACGGCTCCGACGTTTCTAGCTGCATCATTCGGTCAGGACTGACCGGATACCCAACGATCCATCAAGTTGGTGCCTGCACCTCCATAAATTACCACTCAGACTAGGGATGCGTTGCAATCGCTTAGAAACTTAGGATTTGGGGGGGAGGACCCGGCTATAGCTTAGTCTGTTGCCATATGGGTCTACTTCTTTGAGTTTGCACGAATCTCAAGGGTCGAGATGCCGAGGCCCAAAAGCAAAGCACAGAGTCAAAGCCAAGAGACACGTCGATGAAGCGGCCATGTTAGAATTATGCCTACCTACCTCCATCTCTCGCGCAATAAGCACGCGAGACAGTTTCCGAGCCGCCCGACATCTACTTTATTGTTAGAGGGCACGGCACAAACCTGTCTGTCCTTACGTGGATAGCCCCTGTTAAAGGGATTCCCCTATCCTACTCCATCACTGACCGCTGCTGATAACGACACCCGAGTCATGGCACAAGCCTTAATCTGGCACGTACCGTTAATGTTGCAGCCGGCCCTAAGCCTGGCCTTCCCGGGGTAGAGACTTCTTGCTTGCTAAGCGTTCTGTCGTCATGCACTCAGCCAGACGCCGGTCATCCCGCGTAATTCCACGAGCTCGCTGCAGGTGCGGTTCGATGGTAACGATTTAGGAACGACTATATGATATAACCGATTGGTAAGCGTCACACAGCATGAACCTTTTAGGAAATCCTTGCCGTCCCCAGCACTCATTTCTGATTGCGCTGCGCTATAACCCTGAAGCTGCTCGTTTAGATGGGCCGGTGAGAAGGCACTTTCTCGCTAACTGCTCTAGGAAGTACTCGGCTCTGTCATGCTTGCTATCACTCGGCTTTAGCACTTCACATAGCATTACCATGCCGATTACTTACGATGTGCCGAATGTCGGGAAGATGACAGCAGACGACACTTGCAATTTCTATGAAAGGAGCACTTGAATAGCTTTTATCGTCCACTGGTCACACAGGGATAAAAGGCAGTCCGCCCCAAACTATTCTTAATTTTCCATCAACAGCCTTCACTCCTTTGAAGCCAAGCACTTACTATCCCAACTAGATCTAATCTTCACTCCAGCTACCTTCAGCCATGGGTCTACTCTCGTTTCTTGTCTTTCTTTTCTTCGGTAGCCACCTCCTTGGTTTGCCTTTTTCCGCCTCTGCCCAAGATGCTCCTGTCTTCATCCAAGGTGGATTAGAAGATGCCACCGTGGATGATGAGTCGGTCTATAACACTGGCGGAGCCATCACGGTCAACGGGTTCAACATGGTAGTCCCCAAGAATCTTCTCGTTCAGTTCCCCGCTGCCTGGGTTCCTTGGAAGGAATTCGTAGCTGGCAAGGCAGACTTTGCTGGTTTCGAGACTCTGGTATATGGACTTCTCCCATTCATACCGACGTTCTCACACGCTCACTCTGCATCTCTCTTAGGTCATCGGAAACACCATGAATGGCATTCATCGTGTTGCCCAGGTTGTCGTCTATGAGTTCTTCGAGGGTCTTGCCAGCGGCTTCATCGAGTCACTCGACTACGCAGACGGAAGCCTCAAAATCCAGAACGGCCCTACCGTCCGCATAAGTGACCCTAACGCTGTCTTTTCCGTTGGTTATGATGGTGCTCCTTTTATGACGGCTGACGACGAGAGTCCTAGCATCTCGTCGTTCTCTGGGTTTCCCATGTGCATCCCCCGCAACGACACTGACCCTCTATGCCCTCTCAGCAACAGGCCTTTCAACGGACCTGGAACCTTGTACGTATTCTCTTCACTCCCATGACATTTCAAAGTACTGAACAGCGCTATAGCACTGCCCCTGACCCCCTCGTGATGGCACCCTTCCAGACAGGAGATTTTATCACCTTCACTGGATTCCGCAAGGGGAACGAGGTGATTGCTTTTAGTATCGTTGCACAGAACGTTCAGATTCAAACCCTCGGAGATATTGTCTATGTTCGGATGGAGCTTGGCCTTCTTGGCATCGATAATCCCAACCCTAACGCTGAACTCGCAGAGTCGAGGGTACGTATCACCACCCTATTCTGTTCCAAGCTATTTAATGCAGATGAGAAGATCTGTTGACTAACACATAATATACAGTTCATTGGTTTCACTTCCAACAACCGAGCGACCATTGCTCTGTACGCCATGGACGTCGACCCTTGCACGGGAGACGTGACAGACCGCATCATCGCTACAATGGGCTTGCGTGGAGGCCGCAACGAACAGAACAAGTTCGAGTATCGCAACGATATCTTGCATTCTTACACCCGAGAGTACCGGGTCATCACCGAGATCAACGGCGTTGCTAAAACCCGCACCACTAAGAACGGCATCCTCAGTGGCACGTATGTGCAGCCCGTCAATGTCTGGGTTCCAGGCGAGCAGAATATCCCTGGCACGCCACCGGTTCCCCACGACTTTTCGGAGATGGCTTTTCTTACCAAGGGCGTTGGCCCTGATGAAGACGGTAACATCTGGGGTCCTCTTGACCCATTCCCCCAGACCGGTGTTTTCATCGAAGCGCCCACCTGCTCTGTGACTCGTTCAGTATTAAGTACGTACAACATACCAAGCTATTATCTAGTTGTTTATATCCAGGGACTAATATGAAGATTGAGGATAGACACTCTCTCCCGACGCGGGTCTGTGGGTCTTTGGTATAGCCGGGCTAAGGATGAAGCAACTGCGAACGCAGACAATAAGGGAACTACTGAAGGATTTCTCAAAATCGCCCGGCCTGAGCGTGATAACTAAACGGTTAAGTGGGTTAGAGAGGTTTAAGTAATTAGCACTAAATTAGTTGCGATTTTACTTCTAGATTATTACTATAACTTAGCTTTTTAATTGTACTTAATTGGAATTTATTTTTACCCTTTGTATACTTACTATATACTTATTTAGACTCTATATAATTATGGATATTTATAGTTAATCTTTATAAGATAGTATTTTCTAAAGTAATTTTATTATACTAAAGTATATTAAAGTATGCTTTCTATTTATAGACTCTTATTAGTTTCCTTCTATAGTTATATTCCTTTAAGATATACTATCTATCTTTAGAGCTAGCCCTATACTTATATAGTTATCTTTAATCTTAAAGATACTAAAAAGCTTTTTCTTTTCTACCTTATTAGGATATAGCCTATAGCTATTACTACTAAGTATCTAAATAATTATCTTATTCTTAATATTTATATTTATTATTACCTTTTCGCTTAGATTAATTATTTAAGTAATACTATCTTTTAGACTATATTATACCTAAAGATTAAGATCTCTATTCTCTTTATTACTACTTACTATACTATAGGGTATAGTAATTCTATACTCTAATAGATACTTAGAGTAATATATAAAACTTAATATCTCTAACTATTATAGCCTAGGTTAGGACTAGGTAGTTATAATTAGTAAAATTATAATATACTTACTTTTTCCTTCCTATTATATAAAGAGTATACTCCTAAGGATTATACCTTTAATCCTAGATTATTATAATCCTATATATCTTATAAGCTAGTATAATAACCCTAGTATATAAGTATACTCTTTTAATACTTCTATAGAGATAGCCTAACTATAAGGCTATAGTTATTAAGTAGTATGCTAGGCTATTTAATAACTGTTTTATGTAGGGCTATTAGCGTAAACCCTTAGTATATAGGCCGCGGGGATCTACCTAACTTAGGCGTACTACTTAATAACTATCTACTACTTAATAACTAGTCGCTAGCTAATAGGAAGGAAGGAAGGAAGGAAGGAAGGAGAGAAGGGAAAGAGGAAGGAGATAGAGAATTATAAGTATAAAAAAGGAAGAGGGGGGAAATAATTACTCTACTACTTACGCTAGCTAGCTAGCTAGCCTAGCCTAGTAAAGCTAGCAAAGCTATATAGACTAAGGATAGGAGGCTACCCTATAGTAGTAGTTAGCTATCGCTATTACTAGCTAGTCCTAGTTATACTACTATCTAGCCTACTATATACTTATCTACTAAGTATATAGCTATATTATTATTAATATATAGAATTATTTATAAAGAGAATATTATAACCTAGATAGACCTATTAGCTAGGCTTTTATATAGTACTATAAGGGGTAGGACCTATATAGGCTAGACTAGTAGTAATAGTAATAGTAATAATAGTAAGAGAGTAAGGGATAGTAAGTACTAGATTAAGCTCTTACTACTATTACTAGGCTACTAATCTACTATAGCTTCTACTACTAATAATACCTTAACTTCCTTACGATTAATTAAAAGTAATATAAAATATACTATAGCTAGGTCTACTAAGCGAAGGATAGGTAGGCCTAATTAGGGCTCTAGTACTTAGTCTAGGCCTAGACTTTCTTTATATAGCTATTTAAGTACTTCTTCTTCCCTATTAATACTACTACTACCTTTAATACTACTAATACTACTACTACTATTACTACTATTACCCTATCTCTAGCTCTACCTCTAGCCCTAGCCCTAGCCCTAGGGATAAGGACTAGGACTAAGATTAAGACTAGGACTAAGACTAAGACTAAGAAGCAATAGAAGGCCTAGCTAGCCGCTAGTATCTAGTAGTAATAGGATAATAAGTAAGACTAGTAGTAGGGTATATAGCTTTAGATACTAAAGGATAGTATAGGTAAGTATAAGATAACTAACTAGCTATAGTAGGTAGGCTAGATTAATTACTTTAGTAGTAAGAACCTAGGCCTAATCTACCTAGCTAGCTAGATACCTAGGCTAGAGGATAATACTACTCTTAAGCTTATAATTAAGGCCCTAGACTAGCTCTTCTTTAGCTACTATATTACTAGCCTATAAGAAATACTCCTAATCGGCTAGCTATTCCTTACTAGCCTCTATACCTAAAGCTTATATAGCTAGCCCTTTAGCTCTCTCTAGGAAAAGACTAGTATAGACTACTACCTAGGCTATAGTAAGTGCTTTCTTTACTATTATATAAGGATTCTACCCCTTACTACTACTAACCTAGCTATCTAGTATAGCTTTTCCTTTACCCCTCTATAAAGAGAGGACCTATTATAGCTCTAGGACTAACTATAAGAGATAGTAGTAGTAGTAGTAGCTAGTATAGGTTCTAGTAAGGATAGTAGTAAGGAAGTAAATAAAGTAAACGTAGCTCTAGAAGAGAGAGTCTTATAGGCCCTAGCCTACTTCTAGATATAGCCGCTACCCTAGAACCCCTTTACTAGCCTACTATAATACTTTATTACTATCCTTAGTATTAATAGTAAGACTAAGTAGCTATAGCTAGCTTATTACTTTACCTATATCCTTACTAGCCTTATCTATATAGGCTAGGCTTTACTAGCTAAGGTTATTTTCTCTTACTAGGGCTAGGCTACTACTACTAACCTACCTTAGTAGCTTACTACTACTAGGGAAAGTTAGCTATATAGCTTAAGCTATATACTAATAGGCTATATCCTAAGCTTTCTACTCTATAGAAGGAAGATTACCTTTAAGATAGGTAGCTAGCTTATAATTACCTAGGATAAGGAAGGGACCCTACTCTATTTCTAGGGCTAGCCCTTTACTATAGAGATAATCCACTATATAATAAGGTAGATAACTATAGATATAAAAGACTTCCTCTAGAATAATAAGCTTATATTCTAGCCTAGGGTAGCTAAGCTAGCTACTAGGCTAGTATACTACTTTCTTATCCCCCTTACTACTATCTAGGATAACCTTACCTAGACTTAGTATAGCTAGTCTTTTATCTATACTAATAGCCTTACTAGTAGGGAAAGGGAGATACTATAGAACCTTATAGCTAGGCCTTTTAAGAAGGAATTCCTTAATAGCTAAGATAAGTAGAAATAGCCTTAGGTATAGTAGTACCTCTAAAAGGTTAAGAAGTTCTAGGAGTTCTTACTACTTCTTATATACCTAACTAACTACTTACTTAGAAGTATAGAGATTACTAGGCTATACTTAGTTAATAGTATTAATTAGGACTATAGTATCTTTATTATTAATAGTAAGGTTATCCTTATTAACTAGTATTATAAGTCCCTTACTTACTTTAATAGCCCTAAGGTTATCCTAAGGATCCTACTAAGCTAGATTAAGCAGCTAATAGTAATATATATAATTTATATCTAGCTCTTTATAGACTACCTTTAGGCTAACTACTAAGCCTCTTTTAATAAGGTCTATCTATTTAGTAACTTTATTTAGTATTACTAAGAGAGCCCTAATAGCCTATAGAATAATAGCTAGATATCTTAAGCCCTAACCACTATAGTTAGGCCGTAGTTATTAAGTAGCACACTAGGCTACTTAATAACCGTTTCGCATAGTACGATTAATATAAAACGTTAGCATATAGGCTACGGGGATCTACCTAACTTAGGCGTACTACTTAATAACTATTTACTACTTAATAACCAGTCCCTAGCTAATAGGAAGGAAGGAAGGAAGGAAGGAGAGGGAAAGGAAGGAGATAGAGAACTATAAGCATAAAAAAGGGAGGGGGAAATAATTACTCTACTACTTACGCTAGCTAGCTAGCTAGCTAGCTAGCCCAGCCTAGTAAAGCTAGCGAAGCTATATAGACTAAGGATAGAAGGCTACCCTATAGTAATAGTAGTTAGCTATCGCTACTACTAGCTAGTCCTAGCTATACTACTATTTAGCCTACTATATACTTATCTACTAAGTATATAGCTATACTATTACTAATATATAGAGCTACCTATAGAGAGAGTATAGTAACCTAGATAGGCCTACCGGCTAGGCTCTTATATAGTACTATAAGGGGTAGGACCTATATAGGCTAGACTAGTAATAGTAGTAGTAGTAATAGTAGTAGCAAGAGGGCAAAGGATAGTAAGTACTAAATTAAGCTCTTACTACTATTACTAGGCTACTAATTTACTATAGCTTCCACTACTAATAATACCCTAACTTCCTTACGATTAACTAGAAGCAATATAAAACGTACTATAGCTAGGTCTACTAAGCGAAGGATAGGTAGGCCTAATTAGGGCTCTAGCGCCTAGTCTAGGCTTAGACCTTCTTTATATAGCTATCTAGGTAATTCTTCTTCCCTATTAATACTACTACCTCTAATACTATTAATACTACTACCTTTAATACTACTAATACTACCGCTACTACTATTACTACTACTACTACTACTCTATCTCTAGCCCTACCTCTAGCCCTAGCCCTAGGGATAGAGACTAAGACTAGGACTAAGACTAAGACTAAGAAATAATAGGAGGCCTAGCTAGCTATTAGTATCTAGTAGTAATAGGACAATAAGTAAGACTAGTAGTAAGGTATATAGCTCTAGATACTAGAGGATAGCGTAAGTAAGCATAAGGTAACTAACTAGCTATAGTAGGTAGGCTAGATTAATTACTTTAGCAATAAGGACCTAGGCCTAATCTACCTAGCTAGCTAGATACTTAGGCTAGAGAATAATACTACTCTTAAGCTTATAGTTAAGGCCCTAGACTAGCTCTTCTTTAGCTACTATATTACTAGCCTATAAGAGATACTCTTAATTAGCTAGCTATTCCTCGCTAGCCCCTATACCTAGAGCCTATATAGCTAGCCCTTTAGCTCCCTCTAGGAAAAGACTAGTATAGACCACTACCTAGGCTATAGTAAGCGCTTTCTCTACTATTATATAAGGGTCCTACTCCTTACTACTACTAACCTAGCTACCTAGTATAGCTTTTTCTTTACCCCTCCGTAAAGAGAGGACCTATTATAGCTCTAAGACTAGCTATAAAAGATAGTAGTAGTAATAGCAGCTAGTATAGATCCTAGCGAGAATAATAGTAAGGAAGTAGATAAAGCGAATATAGCCCTAGAAGAAAGGGTCTTATAGGCCCTAGCTTACTTCTAGATATAGCCACTACCCTAGGACCCCTTCGCTAGCCCGCTATAGTACTTTATCGCTATCCTTAGTATTAATAGTAAGACTAAGTAGCTATAGCTAGCCTATTACTTTATCTATATCCTTACTAGCTTTATCTATATAGGCTAGGCTTTACTAGCTAAGGCTATCCTCCCTTACTAAGGCTAGGCTATTATTACTAATCTACTCTAGTAGCTTACTACCGCTAGGGAAAGCTAGCTATATAGCTTAAGCTATATACTAATAGGCTATATCTTAAGCTTTCTACTCTATAGAAGGAAGATTACCTCTAAGATAGGTAGCTAGCTTATAATTACCTAGAATAAGGAAGGGACCCTACTCTATTTCTAAGGCTAGCCCTTTACTATAGAGATAATCCACTATATAATAAGGTAAATAATTATAGATATAGAAGACCTCCTCTAGGATAATAGGCTTATATTTTAGCCTAGGGTAGCTAAGCTAGCTACTAGGCTAGTATACTACTTCCTTATCTCCCTTACTACTATCTAAGATAACCTTACCTAGACCTAGTATAGCTAGTCCTTTATCTATACTAATAGCCTTACTAGTAGAGAAAGGGAAATACTATAGAACCTTATAGCTAGGCCTTTTAAGAAGGAATTCCTTAATAGCTAAGATAAGTAGAAATAGCCCTAGGTATAGTAATACCTTTAGAAGGTTAAGAAGTTCTAAGAGCTCTTACTACTCCTTATATACCTAACTAACTACCTACTTAAGGGTATAGAGATTACTAAGCTATACTTAGTTAATAGTATTAATTAGGACTATAGTATCTTTATTATTAATAGTAAGGTTATCCTTATTAGCTAGTATTATAAGTTCTTTACTTACTTTAATAACCCTAAGGTTATCCTAAGGACCTTACTAAGCTAGATTAAGTAGCTTATAGTAATATATATAATCTATATCTAGCTCTTTATAGACTATCTCTAGGCTAGCTACTAAGCCTTCTTTAATAAGGTTTACCTACTTAGTAACTTTATCTAGTATTACTAAGAGAGCCTTAGTAGCCTATAAGATAGTAGCTAGATATCTTAGGCCCTTATAAAATAGAGCTAGTATTATAGTAGCTAGTAGGTTACCCTATAGTAATAGTAGTATATTACTATTACTATTAGTTAAAGGTATACTAAAGCTAAGGGAGCTAGCTAAGCTAATTTTAATAAGGCTAAGGGGGG